>VZTG01000551.1:357890-417905 GCA_013397845.1 Melanocharis versteri | reverse complement strand
CAGCCTTCCCGTTCTTTGCCTCCTTACCTCCATCCCCTGCATCCCCAGCCCCGTTCCCTGCATCCATCCCCAGTTCTGTCCCCCAAACCCTGTCCTTCCCAAGCCTCTTCCAGCCCAGGACCTGTCTGTCTCCTCCCACAGGGGGTTGAGGACAGATGGAAAGGATAGAGAGCAGAATTCCCTTCCTTTCCCTTCCCTTTCTCTTCCCTTCCCTTGCTCCCGGCTCAGCCTCTTTCCACCTGTCACTGGATGGATTTAAAGGAATAAATCTGGGTCTCTGCTTCCAACAGGTATTTCCATGGTGTTTGAGTTTTGTCTGGGGGATGTGGGGACAGTCCTAGGAAATACCAAGCACTGACATGTTCCTGATAGAAAATAGCCCTGTCCTGCTCCAGGGTGTTTTCCAAAGGGACACGGAGATGCAGGGACCCGTGGTACTGCTCTTCTGGGTGCTTAGAGATTTGAAATTTAAAAAAAATGTCAATCCAGAATGAGAAATTCCCACTGTTCAGTTTTTTATCCACCCAGCAGCTCTGTAGCTCCCAGTGAAGCCCTCGCAGTGGTTGGAGGTGGCTGCACTTCCGCACGTTCTATGGAGAGGGATTGAGGGATGTCTGCCAAGGAGGAGCAGGGCAGCAGAGCCTTTCTGACCCTGTGGTGTCCGTTAATTGTCACATTTTTGAGCCTTTCACAGGGTGCTAGGGCCCCTCGCTCAGCACAGGTCCCAGCAGAGTCCCAGCTCATCCCATGGGATGGAGCCTCCGCAGCCCCAGCTGGGCCAGGATTGCCAGGGGCTCCTCCTTCCCCAGTGTCCCAAATCCAGTCTTATTCTCCTGCTGCTCCCTGGGGCTTAACTCTCTCTGCAGCTCTCCTGATGGAGACCCGATCCTTTGGAACTCCCAGACACGAGGGGCCATGGGAGCAGCCTGCGGGAGAACCCGGAGACAAGTAACGGGATATTCCGAGGAACCGGAGCAGTTTATGACCATTAATAACATTTGCAGCTCCTGAACGTTGTCCAGTTCCACAGGAACAGCCAGGCCCGGCTCTGCAGGACTGAGCTGGGCTGGGGTGGCTGGGGGGACCCCCTTGCTCCGCTCCTCCCGGGAAATGGGAGTGGCCAGGGATGCCCTGCAGGGACAAAGGCTCAGCCCCAGCTCTTCCTCACCTGTCCCAGGGGAGGGCACAGGAGTGGCTTTGCAGTCACAGTTGCCAAAACCCATTCCCGTGGCTCATGCTGTCAGATCCCTCTCCATCAGCACACCCGGATCCATCCCTTTGCACCCCCCCCGCCCATCACCCCGGCGTCCCCGTGCCCTGGAGCAGCCCCGTGCAAACACTGCAGATCCTGTGTAAACACAGGGGCCAGATATTTTCCTCATTTATCCCTCGCCGACAGAAGAGCAGCCTCTTTCCCCAGGAAAAATAAACTGACACAATGGCGACGGCGGGTTCAGCAAGTGTTCCCTCAGATTTCCAGCATGTCCAGGGAGGTGGCTGTAAACAGACTGACAGCACAACGCCAACCTTGGAAATTCCTCACAGCCAGTTTCCTGTCTCAAATTCACACCAGCGCTTTTCCACCGGGGCCTTAAATTAATGCCCGGCTGGGGTGCGTAATTACCAGCTCCCTAATGGGCCAAAACATCCTGAAGGGCTGAAGTTTCCTTTTTGATTTGTGGCTCCGAGTCAGAGTTGTAATTACCAAATTGATTTTAAATGCAGGCTCCACTGACAGACTATTGGCAAACGGCATCTCCGAGTCCTCAGCCATTCATAAAAAAAAAGAGGAAGCCCTTGATGGATATACCTTGATCTGCAGCTGCTGTTTATTTAATACAATTTATGGGCAATGGTTTTAGGTTTTATCAGGAGCTGCAGCTCTGGAATCGCTGCCTTGGCAGGAGAGGTTGAGCTGAAAAGTTGGGTCAGAGCCGTGAGCTGCCGGAATCACTTTTTCACGACGCCCCCTCTCCCTGGCCCAGCCTGGCTCGGATTCCCCCTCGCCCGCTCCCCTCCACAGCTGGGATGCTCCATGTGGTGAGAGGAGGCTCTGGGGCTGCCCCACATCAGAGGAGCAGCTTCCAAACCCACAAGGCCCCAGAGGCTGCAGTTTTCGGGTGCTGATGCAGCGCTGGCGGGCGGCCCAAATGTCCCTCACCGCCGGCTCCCACCGCCGCAGCCCCGGGAGCTGCTGAGTGATCCCACCCCCGTGCCTGGCACCCACAGCTTCCCACTGGGAGAGCAGCCAGCCTGTGCCTCCCCACAGCTTGGCTGCCCCGAGGCTCCCCTTGCCCAGGTGGGGTAGGAAAACCTCAGTCCTTCCCTCCCCATCCCGCTCCTGGGTGTGGGTTCCCCCTGGATCTCCAGTGCCCCGACATTCCAAGGAGGTTTCTTGGGACAATCTTACCCCTCTGATGGGACTTGCTGCTCCAAGGCCCTCTCCATCTCTGTGGTCCTAATCCACAGGCAGGAACTCTCCAGGTTCGGAAGGAGAGTCCCCCGAGGTGGGACAGGAGGGAGGGGTAGGGCCAGCACAGCCCACGGGGGTGCCCAGAGGAGGCAAAGGCGACTGATGTCCCCAAAGCATCGCTGTCACCTGCTCTGCAGCAAGGGGCGTGTCCAGCAGCGCGGGAGCTGCAGGATTCCATGGGAGAACTGGGAGCATGGTCCCAGCACTGGGAGCTTCCCAGTCCATGCTATTCAATGGGGGGTTGGGACAGCCCTCCCCTCCCTTCCAATATAAAAACTCCCTCCCTCCCTCCATCCATCCATCCATCCATCCATCCATCCATCCAACTGCAAGGTCCCCAACCCTTTGGAACAGCTCTTCAGCCCCAAAGGCATTTGGATGGAGTCCACGAGAAGCATTTGTTCCTTCCATTTAGCATCACCGTCCAAGGAAGTGGTATTTCCTGGGATCCTGACACATTTCTACCCTGGCTCCATTTTTTATTCCGAGACTCCAGTTTCCCACCCCACAGAAGGGCTGACAGAGTTTATCTCACCCTCAGTCAGCGCTGGAAGCTGCTGATTAAAGCAGAAAATATGACGGGTCTTAAACCTTCAGGTGCATCCCAGCTCTGTCTGCTCCTCCCTCTCTTGTGCCGGGAGATGGATGGCTCTGACTGATCCTGCCGGCCAGAGAGATTCCGGATCCCAGGGTCATTCCCGGGGCAGAGCTGAGCGTTGGAGCCCGAGGAAGGGGATATTCAGTGGGGGATGAGCTGCCCCCAGAACTGAGGGAGAGCGGTGGGAAGGAATGAAGGGATAACAGGACAGTGGTGGCCCTTTCGGAGCAGAGGGAAGATGAGGGTGGGAGGGAGATGTCAGGAGTGTGCAGTGCTCCCTGCACTCCATGGGGCAGGAGGAGCTCAGGGATGGGGAATCCAAAGGGATGGGATGTCAGGAGTGTGCAGTGCTCCCTGGGCAGGAGGAGCTCAGGGAGTCCCAGAGGAAGAGGAGGCAAGGCAGTCAGGGAATGGGCAGCTGAGGCAAAATGAGGTGATACCCAGGGGAGATCTTGGAAGTCTGGGTCCTGTCCTGACTTTTCCATGCCCTGGGACATCTCTGCAGGTGTCCCCAGGAAGACATCCCTGCCAGAATCCCTGCAGCAGGCAGGGCAGTGGGGAGGCAGAGGTGTCCCTGGAGTCAGAAGGGCCCTGAGGAAGGTGTGGGAGAGGCTGGATGATGGGAGAGCAGGGTTTGTCTGCCTCCGTGGAAAAATACCTGGTCTGTTTTGTTTCCTAGATATGTGATGAAGGATAAGGATTTAGGAGAGAGGGAGGGAGAGCTGCAGTTAATCCACTGATTAACCTGAGGAGAGATAGGCCAGGGCTCAGCCGAGGCACAGGGCCAGGAGAGGGAAGTCAGAATCCCAACCCAAGAGCAGCGGGACACGGGGACAGCTCAGCCCTGGCCAGGGGTGGATGCAGAGCTGGAGACCACGGAGCAGCCAAAAGGCAAGGTCAGGAATGCCACAGGAAGGTGAAGGAGCTGGAGAAACAGGAGAGAGACGAGACGAAAAGGGGAATATTCTGCCTGCTGTGCTGGGATGGCTGGATGATCCCTGGCCGCGGGGATCCAAACTTTCCTGTGAGGATGCCAAACTGTCCCGTGAGGATTCCAGGCTGGGTGACAATGACACCTGTGGGACTGCTGGTCTCATAGCAATAGGGACAGGGCAAACCTGAGCTCCACAACTGCATCTGATTTGGGATAGATTTGGAACAAGATCCGAACTTTGAGGACTGGGCCCGATGCAGGGAGGGGTGAGAGGCTGAACTTGCTGGGTGTCCTGGGAGCATCCTGCCAAAATCCACCTTTTCCTTGCTTCTTCCCTGGGGATATCTGTGTTTGGACAATGAAAAATGAACATGTAAAGAACCCCCCGCCCCTAAATCCACTCCTCCTGCCCGTGTTTAAAGCTCTTGTCCCCCTCCTGTCGCTGTAAGCACCTTGGTGGCCCTGAGTGCCAGCGGTGCCCATGTGCTGCCCCGGGGCTCCTCGGGCTGCGGGCTTTTGAGGGATTCATCCGTGTGCCTCCATGTGGGAGCTTCTGGTGTCACCCGTGTGCTCCCCCACACATGGATCTGCTTTGGGAAGGATCATTCCCGTGGGTTTCCCACCGGGAGGAGCAGGAATCCGCTCCTCTCCCCCATGGCAGCGGGTCATGCTTTGCATTAGCCCAGCCCAATTACGACTTCAAAGTTCTCAGGTTCGGCCCCTCCCCGGCTCGGGGTGCGCGGGGCTGAAAGGGTCCTCAGTTTTTTTGGGTCGCTGGGAAGGCGAGGAACCACTTCCCATCTGGAACCGTGTGGGATTTTTTGCATTTGAGAGATTTAACCTGACTTTAATTTGAGGCGAAACGTCTGATATTTCTGATAGTAATACCATGTCGGGGGGTGGGGGGAGGTGGTGCGGGGACCGAGGGCTCCCCCTCGCTCCAGCCGGTCCCTGTTAGCGATTCCTGGCATGCGGGAGCGGGCAGACAATCCTGGGAAGCCTAATCAGATCGGGAGCTGCGGAGCGGGGGCAGCGGGACTGGGTGTCTGCGAGAAACCCAATCGCTCCCAACTCATTTTCCTCCTGGCCCCCATCCACGCCGGGCCTCCCCCGAGCGGGATCGGGGTGGGCTCTGCTCCAGCCTCACAAAGCTCCCGACGCCTGCTTTGCCCTTTTTTCCAAATGCCAGGGAAGTGCCTTCCCGACCCGCTGCGTAAATCAGGAGCAAACGAGGCATTTGCCATTTATACCTCACTGAGTTCATTAAAAGGCGGCGGGGTTTGTGCTGTGCACATGATTTACCTCAGTGCTCTTGGAAAAACGCTGGGTCTGGACCCGGGATGCTTCCTTGGTCTTTCCAGGTGGGTTTTTTAATCCAACATCAGGGCAAAAAGAGCTGGAAACTGCCTTTGGAGCCCCCCTGGCTGATCCCAGCCCTGCCATGGGGAGCACCACAGTCCAGAATGGAGCTGGGCTTCAGTCTCCCAAGGGTTAAACAACAGTAGCTGGGAAAATAATTGCAAAATGTGGAATTAAAGCTTCCCTGCTGCCCGGCCCCTTCTTTAAACTTCCCTGATGTCTTTTAAGCAAATGTTACTTAAAGGAACGTTCTATTATCGCAAATCAGATTTCCTGGTTGGGGCAGACACGGCCAATGAGGCAGGGATTTCGGGGCAGATCCCGAGATAAGGAGCGACCTTCCTCCCCCACCGACGCTCCGCAGCGGGGTTTGGATGTCACAGGGATTAAGGAAATCTCCTTTCCACAGAGGGAATGGCTGGGGATGGGGATGTTTGGCCATCCCAGGGCACAGGATACGGATGGAGAGAGGCTAGAAGTGACAGAGTGACCACGGTGATGGAGGAGGTGGGGACCAGACACTCGGAGCAGAGGCTGGGATGGAGTTCCAGGGGTTGGGAAAAGCCTCCAGCCTGTGAAGCAGGAATTCATGGAGCTGCTTCCTGGCTCAGGCATTAAACGGAGCTGGGTTGCCATAATCTGTATTAGATTTAAACGGTGCAATAAATGTTTCAGTTTATTGATGCCAGACTGCAGCCAACTCCAGCTGAAGTCACCAATGGACTCGTGCACGAGGAGAGACCGAAGGGCTCAGGGAGGGAGCTGGGGGATGGGGACGGGGTCAGAGCCTGCACCAGAGTCCTGCTGCTGGGTTGGAAACCTCTCCTAAGGAGAAGTCTGTCCCAGAAAAACAACCCTGGAGAGGAGTTTCAATCCCAGCTCAGGTGAAAGGTGGTCACATCCCAGGAGAAGAGTGGCCGTGTCCCAGGAGTAGGGTGGCCGTGCCATTGGAAATGGCAGCCACATGCTGGGATTGGGGTGGCGGTGTCCCAGGAGAAGGGTGCCCAGCCGTGTCCCTCTCCCTCGGGCACATCCCGAGGGTGCCGGAGGGTAGGAATGGGGCAGGAGAGGAGCGCTGGGGACACTCCCCTGGCTCTGCATCCCCAGTTCCTTCCTGGCTGGGCAGGACCCCTCAACCCTTTGGCTCTGCAGGATGAACCCCAGAGCCCAGGCGGGGTTTCCTGCCCCTTCCTGTCCCTTCTCTCCCCTTTCCAGCCGTGCTCTGGGCTGTCCCATCCCTCCTTGCCGTGCTCTGGGCTGCATTCCCGGTGGCACTGTCCCCCTGCAGCTGCCAGGACCCGGCTCCTCTGGCCGGCAGATGTTCCTGGCAGGTGGGAGGTCCAGGGCTGGGCTGCTGCTGAGCCCAGACCACCCATCCAGGGCCGGGCAGGCTCTGCCACGAGCTGCTCCACGCTTGCAAAGGACAGCCTGTGGTAGCCGCGGGCCTGAGGAGCCACCACAGGATCGCGGCCACCCTCAACCCCAGCGAGTTCCACGCTCGGATTATTCCAAAAATCCCACACCCAACTCCTTGTGTGTCTGCAAAGCAAGGATGCAGCAGAGAGGGAAAGCTTCAAGCTGCAGCCCCTCACTTGGAGCAGCAGGGAGATGTCCTGGTGGGATGCTCAGGGTGTAAGCCCGGGGTGTCAGCAGGGAGAAGCATCCCCCCAAACCACATCCCGCTCCGGAGGGGGTCTGGGAGGCTGCACAGCACTCAGGGATAGGTGGAAGCTCAGAAGCTCCAGCCTGTGGGCAAACTCTTCTCCAGGTGGGACAAGTGCCAGGCTCATCTCATCCCTGGGGAGTTTCCTGCTTCCCGCAGCGCTGAGCTGGACCTCGGATGCCCAGGACACTGCTGAGCCTGGCAGGATGTCAGCTGGAAAAGGAATTTAGTCTTAGAGCCAGAAGGATGCCAAATTCCCCCCAAAAAGTTCATTTCCAAGGCCTCATGCCATGGGAGGATTAGAGAAAAACCCACAGATTTCTCAATATTTTCCTGACCCGAAGTGCAGAGTTTGTTTTGCCTTGATTTATGGATCCTGTTCCTCGCTCTTTGTGACGAGCCAGACACTCCCTGGGGATTTATTAAACCAGTCACAGGTCCCCAAACTCGGTCAGATTCTTGCATGAGTAATAATTTGCCTGAAAATTTGGAGGGAAAGGCGAGGGACTCGCTCACTCGTGTGTATTCCCCAGGAGGCCGGGATGCTCCAGGAGGGCACATGGTCCCTGTGCTGGGAGCAGCAGGAGCCAGAGCCAACCCCCCACAAGTGCTCTTCCTCCCAAATATTCCACACCTGTGAACAACTGGGAGGAAACCAAGCTCAGGTAATTCACCTTTCCCATCATCCCCAGCAGATGCCCTGCTCCCTTTTCCACCACAGCTGATTTTCCACCACCTCCAGCTCCAAATAAACACCAAACAGCCCCGCATTAAAACAACATTAAGAAACAATCCAAACCATCAGGGGAAGGAAATTCCTGGTGTTTTTTCTTTTTTTTATTTTAATTCAGACAGAGCTTTTTTTGGTCGGAGTCCTGGCAAACAAACAGCTGAGATCAGTTCCCAATGAGGTGCTTTTGGCCTCTCCGAGGCTGAGGAATGACCGAGCTGATTGCTCCGAGCTCATTTCCTCCAGTCCTTTGCACAAAACCTCTGGCAAACCCGGAGTCTGGGGCTGGAGCTGACGTGCTGGATTTCTCTGTGCTGCCACAGCTGCCTGCCCCAGCCCCCCTCACCCCACACCCCCCCAGCCCTTCCCAAACTCTGGCAGCACCCCAAGGCTGGGTCCCCTTATCCCCACTAGCCAGGACCAGTGGGGCCTGAGTGGGACCAGTCTGAGCATCAGAGACCCCCGAAGAAGTCCCTGAGCTGCTGGGCGTCCCTCTCATCAACACCAAACCAGGCTCCTCGTGCAGGGCTGGTGGTGGCAAATTGCCACTTATTGGGTTTAAAGAGACTTAAATGTTTTCATCCTCCGGGCAAAAGACGCTTGGAGTGTCCTCATTAAATCCTACCTGGGGTAAAAATAGCAGTCCCTAGAGAAGCCCGTCTCTGCAGTTTGTGTTCTTCCTCCAATCCTGCTCCAGGATGCTTTTAAATATCTCTCATATCAGGGACTGCCTTCCTGGGATTGCTGGATGGACCCCCACGAGGAGCTTCAGAATGGAACCGGAGGGAAGGTGTTTGGGAGATGGGGACAGGAATGGGAGCTCCCCTGCAGGGCTTCAGATCATCCCACCGTGCCAGGGAATGGTGTAAGAATCTCCCAAATTCCTATCGGGAAAACAGGCCAAGGCAAAGCTATAAAATCAATAATCCCTCTGGTCTGAGCGGCAGCAGCAGCAGCAGTAAAATCAAATGAGCGGCCCGAGCCAGGCTGCTGATTCCAACAGGAATCCTGCCCCTGCTCCCGGCTCCCGCTTTCATGTTCCCCTGACTTCAGCACTACCGTGGGCAGATGCCTTGGAATATGATTTATTTGTTTGTCTTGGCATCCCAACAAGGCATCCTGAGCCCAGCAGAGCTGATCAAGAGCCACTTCCGAGGTCTTGGGCCCTTCCAGCCGGCACACACTGCCCTGGGTGCTTCCAGGGGTTTTGTTCTCCAGTCAGTGGGGGAGACACATCCAAGAGCTGCATCCAACAGCCAATCCTCCCAAAACAATGCTCTTGGCTGGCTGGGGGCTGAGGCTTGGACTCTGCTCCTCCGACTGTCAGGGAAACGGGGCTGGATTCAGGCAAGGAAAGAGCCTGTGCCCAAATGCAGCCATCCAGAATCACAGGAGGGGGGCTGGCGGAATTCCCCTCGGATCCCAGATCCCTGGGGTGAAGTCCCTGCTCGCAGGGAGCCAGGCTGGAATCAAGCCTCGCTGAGAGCAAGTGGGCTGGGGGCTGGCGATGTTATCACAAACCACTCCAACAGCTTCTTGGGGCCCTTCCAAAAGCCTTTGTTTTTCCCAGCTCTTTGCTGTTGGATTGCAGAGGATGATTTAGAGCCAGAGCCAAGTATCTCCCAGAATGGAGCAGTTTCACAAATTGCAGGGCCGAAGGGACGATTCGATTCCTCAGCCCAGCCTTCTCTACAAGCCAGGCCAGCCCGGCACTGTCTCATTAGAGCCTTAATGCTGCAACCGCTTCCTTCTGCTGGGAGCCGCTTCCCCTCCTGCTTCCAGACACCACAATTCCCGCTGTCAGCCGTATCCAGGGCTGGGGAGGAATGAAGTCACCCTGGGCAAAAAGCTGCTTCCACATCCAAGGCTCAACAGCAGAGCAGCCTCGGATCCTTGGGTCCATCCGTCCCACCCTCCGTGTGCTCCTCCTGCTCCGTACTAGGGGTGGTAAATGGAGTGGAGTGGGATCTGTGGGACATGTCCTGTGGGAATTTGGGGCATGAGCTTTCTGTCCATGCCACCCTTGGTAGCAAGGTAGCTCCATCATCAACTCCACATCATCCTGTGCCTGCTGAGCAATCCACGCTGGACGGGCTCTCAGCTGCCATTCCAGCTTGGAAAGCATGGTTCCTTCTGCGTCCAAGGTCCAGAGGGACAGAGGAGTGTCCTGATATTCCCAGTGACTCTGCTGGTCTGTGGAAACAGCTCTGAGCACAGCACAGGGGTCACCAAGCATTCCCATATCTTGTGGTTCACAGGAGGCAAAGGATTCAAGGCCAGGCTGGACAGGGCTTGGAGCAACCTGGGATAGTGGAAGGGGGATGGGATGGGATGGGATGGGCTGGGATGGGATGGGCTGGGATGGGATGGGCTGGGATGGGATGGGCTGGGATGGGATGGGCTGGGATGGGATGGGCTGGGATGGGATGGGCTGGGATGGGATGGGCTGGGATGGGATGGGCTGGGATGGGATGGGATGGGATGGTCTTTGAACGTCTCTGCCAACCACAACCACTCCATGATTCTCTGGTGGAAGCACACAGAGACTCTCCTGCCATGCTACCTGATTTACCTTCCCAGAGGCTTTGATGGGAGCCCTCTCATCTCTCCTGTCCCAGACTTCCTGAGCATTCCTTGCTGCCTGCCTGGCTCCCCCTCCTCGGCCCCCCTGAGCACAAACCTCACCAGCACCAGCTGATACTTTCTGGAAACCGTGGCAGTTGTTGGGAAATGTGTATTTATTTCTCTTCCTCCCTCCAGAGTGTCCCCTCTCAGCTCCGGAACGTGACGTTGGATTTTGTGCCGGGAACACGCCGCTGTGTTTGAACAGGTTTTTCTATTCCCTCATCACTCACCAGCTCTGCTGCGGGAGATTTATTGACTTTTATTTATTTATTTGGACTCCGCCATTTTTCATGTGGGACACAGCAACTGCTGAGTGAGGGCAGCCCTGGAAGAGCTCAGCGGGAGGCCCGGCCTGAAGCCTTTGAGCCCCTTTGTTTCCTTTGGTTTCATCTCCTGCCTGCAGTAAACACTTGGACAAAGCTCTGCTTGTTCAGGGCTGGGCTGGGAGGAAGGAGAGCAGAGAACCTCTGTGCTGGTGGCTCCGGCTCCTCTTCCACCAGCATCTCCAGAGATTATCATGAAATCATGGAATCAGAGAATGGGTTGGGTTGGAAGAGACCTTAAAGCCCATCCAGCCCCATCTTCTGCCATGGCAGGGACACCTTCCACCGTCCCAGGTGGCTCCAAGCCCTCTCCGACCCGGCCTTGGACACTTGCAGGGATGGGGAATCCACAACCTCTCTGAGGTCACACCCTGAGGACCCCCTGCTCCGTTTGCGGCTCTTCTGGTGCTGTTGGCCAAGTCGGGGCCGGGGTCAGGGTGCTCATTCCCAGCCGATATGGAAAACAGGAATTCTGGCTCCTGGAGTGGCTGTAGCTCTCCTGGTTGATTCCTCCAGCTTCCCAGCCGGGAATGCTGCTGGGGAGGGCTGGGAAGGGCTCCTGGGGGCCGGTGGGGCTCACCAGGGCCAGGGGACTTCCGTGTCATTTCTGTTTATTGAGATCAGCTGGCCGGTGCCTGGCAGCGGGGTCGGAGCTGATCCCACAGCTCCTGGGAAGGGGCCGTGGGGGCTGTGGTATCCCATTGCTCCATCTCCTCGGTGCCAGCCCCGCTCCAGCGCCTCCAGCCAGGCCTTCCCCGTGCCGTGGGCTGGAGCAGCCGGCACTGGGGCTCTTCCCAAGCCGTTGGCTGCTGGCAAGGAAGTCCCACCGGCAGAGCCTCTTCCAGATGTGCCCAGCTGTGCGCGCACCGCGGCCCCGTCCCGGCGCCGGCCCTGCCGTGTGCCAGGCGGAGCCGGGAGCAGGGACCGCATCCAGGGAACGCGTCACTCGGTCAGGCCCCGGGGTCACCTCGTGACGTGTGGCAGAGCTGTCGGGACGGAGCTGCCGCCGGCCAGGGGTCCCTGCCAAGGCACCACGTCCCCGGTGCCCCCCCGCTCTCACCCCGACGAGTTCCAAGTCCGGCGAGTGGGACTTCCAGTGTTTCCTTTGGCAGAGGCACCTCCAGCCTAATTATCCCCTCTTACGTCAGTTCTGCTGTGTAAGCTGAGATTTCCCGGACTCGTTCTCACCCTGGTGCTTCTGGATTTGCCCTGCGGCTCCGTGTGGGAATGCTCTGCCTCCCGCAGGCACCTGCAGGCACCAGGGATCGCCTCTCTCCCCGCAGGGTTGGGGGATTGGTGCCCTTACCCGGTCCCTGCGCCTGCCGGGATGATCCTGCAATCCCTGTTTCAAGGCGGCTGCTCCAAGCAAGCTCTAACTCCGGCACAAACCAGGATTCCAGTGGGAAGCGGCGCCCTTGGGGAGAACCAGGAGAGGTGACATTCCATGGCTGTTGCAGGTATTGCTCCAGAGTCTGGAGGCTGCCGGGGAGCATCCCTGAGGATCGGGTGCTGCGGATCATCCAGGCGTCCCAGGAGATGCAGCATCCATCCACAGGTCCCTCCAGGCCTCTGCTCTCTTCTCCCCCCAAATCTTCCCAGTTCTCCAGGGAGAGATCTCATGTCCTGGCCATGCTCCTCCTGCCACACATAGAGATCAGAGATCGGTGTCAGAGGAACAAACGGTCGGGATTTTTTTCCTCTCCGTGCTTCAAGTTGTTCCCAGTGGAAGGATCCCGCTGATGAAGCGTCGAAGATGCTGCCCGGGTCTGCTCCTGGAAACTGGCTGAGCGAGAGCAAAGCCAGGAGAGCAAAACCAGGAAAGCAAAACCAGGAGAGCAAAGCCAGGAGGGCAAAACCAGGAGAGCAAAGCTAGGGATCCCACCAGCGGGGTTGTGGTGACGGGGCTGGGCAGCAGTGGGTGTGGAGGAAGGACATGGTCATCCCATGGAAAACATGGAAAACGACAGGAATAACTGCTGCTCCTGAGCCTGCGCTGACGTGTGAGCTGGAGAGCAAGACCGGGACAGGCCAAGCCGCTTCCCGTGGCTTTTCCTCGGCCACAGCTTTGATCTGTTTTTAAGGAAAACTGCTGAAACACAGGGAATTGAGTCATGGTGCTTGGCAGTGGCCGGTGACGGGGCCAGGGGCGCTCGGCCGGGCTCCTCCAGCCACAGAAGTGGTGGGCAGGATGTGACCACTCCATCCCCTCCTGCACCCCCTGCTCCTGCCGGGAGGGAGGGAGGGAGGGATGGGGCCAGGTGGGAAGGGAAGAAGCAGCAGACAGCTCCAAGTCCTCCCTTGGCCAGCCGGCCCTGCTGCCTCACTGGATTGTTTTGTTTTAATGGCATTAGGGAAGGATGCGTTCGTGTTTTCATCTCCGGTTGTTGTGTCCCTCGGGGCCCCTCGCTCCAGCTCCTTTGTTTGGGAGCAGAAAACACTTCCACGACCAAAGGCTGGCCGAGAAATCCTGGAGCAGGCTGTAAATCTCCGCGGCCGGCCGAGTGACACACACCTGCTGCTCCACAGCTGGGAGAGGGGAAAGGGGAAGCTTGTTATGGCTTTTTTTCTGCTTTTTTAATAAAACTTGCATGATTCTCATTGAGATTTTCCAAAGCAAGGGTGTTATTGCAAAGCAGGAGGCAGTGGCAGCCGTTGGTGATGGATTTCCCACCTCTTCAAAGCCCAGAAGCCTGGATGGAATAACGGATTAGGGCCGATATCCCTTATGGGAATGGAGAAGGTGGGACATGGGGGCTGTCCCAGGGTTGGAACCCCCATCCTGGGGGTTGGAGGGAGCCCGTGGGATGCTGCAGGGAGGGCTCAGGGTCATTGGACAAGTGGGATGTGGTGGAAGCACAGCAGAGGAAAATAAACCCCCTGCAGGACTTTGGGTGGGGTTTGGTTGGTGGTCACTTGTGACCACCAGAAACTAAAGGTAAAAGGTAAATTCATTCTTTGCTTTCAGCTGTGTGAAGATAAAACTGCAGCGCAGCAATAGCTGGTGGTTTCAAACAAACCTTTTTTATGGAATTGGCATCTTTGTGCCCCAGGAAAAGCAATCTGGGCCAAAGCGTGGCCCCTAATCAAAGCCTCGTTTGGGGGAGGGATTCATTAACTTTACTGGGAGCGCCTTGAAAAAATCATTTCAGAAAGAAGGGAGAAAATGGCCAAGATTTCCTGTGCCTGCTGTAACCTTAAACCTGCCGCAGCCACGGGGAGAGGGAGGCCTGGGGATGGAATTGCACGTTCCCAAAGCCTGCGCCCACTGGAATGGCAGCGGTTTCCCCAGCTGCAGACGGGGCAGGAAAGGGGGGAAATCTGGTGGGAAGGCACTTCTGTCCCTTTTGATTTTCCCAGAGTGTGCAGATTCATTCCCTCGCCCGCCTCTCTCTTTCCTGGACTGGGATTAAAGGGCAGCACAGCCCCAGGTGGTCGCTGGGCCCTCTCAGAAGATGCTCGTTCAGGCTGACGTTGCTGTCCCCCGGCCACCCAGGAGCTCTGAGCTGGGGGTGGGAGGCAGATCCCTAAATGTTAATGAGGGTAAAACAACTAGGTAACCTCTGATGGATGCTGTGGTCTCTGAAATGGGGGGAGTTTTCAGCTGGGACCTGGGGGGTCTCCAACAGACTTCTCTCAACATAATGGGGAATTTTGAACAAATCCATGAATTTTCTTCTTTTGCTGTCAAAAAATTCTGATCCACAAAAATCAGAACCATTCATATAGACATAAGGATTTCAGTGAAAATTGAGTTGGTGAGGATTTCCTCGGTGAGGATGGAACATCTCATCCAAAGGAGGGAGAGCAGCTCCGGAAGTCTGCTCTGCCCAGCTCCCAGCATCTCCAGCTGCTGCTGTCCCTGTCACCCCCAGTGCAGAGGGACAAACCACACGGCAACGCGGCCGTGCAGGAGGCTCCGAGCCAGGTCTGTGCTCATCAGCCTGGAACTGGGGGGCTCTGGAGCCGGGGAGAGCTGCAACAGGAGCCAGGGAAAGGCAGGGCAGGGCTGGGGGGGCTGCGCCCAGCACCCTCCGTGCTGGCTCTACGTTTCCCTGCTTCCACTTGGATGAGCGATTGTGCTCAGCTGAATCACTGGAGAGGAAGGAGAAGCCACTGACACCCTGTAGTTAGCAGGGAGGAAGTTAAATATAGCTCCTACTCCGGGTTGTGAGAGACAGGGAAAGGGAGCAGGCGTGGAGCTCAGGCACTCCTGTTCATCTGATTGCAGCCAAAAGGATTAAAGGGACATTATCCCGGGCTCCTCCTGCTCCCAGGATGTGCTCTGGGGGTCCATGCCCACCCTGTCACCACTCCAGCACCCAAGTCGGGTCCTATTTTGGGGTTTCTTGCCCACCAGGTTCTGCTCCAAGAGCCTTCACCTCCTGCAGCATTTCCCTGATGGGGTCCCAGGCTCAGATCCTCCTCCCACTGCTCTCATCCCTAAAATATTCCTCATGTGATATTCCTAGTCCTGGGTTCATTCTCCCCTATGATCCCCTCTCCACTCTGTGTCCTCGAGTCCCACTCCTGTCTCCTCCCGCACCCGCTGTGAGAGGTGGGAACGATCAGAGTGAGCTCCATGGGAAGGGTGAATTTTTTCCAGAGGCACTTCAAACCAGTCAAATTTGGGGCAGATTTCCATAGAAAAAGCAGGAGACGTATCTCTGCCACCAGAGCTGCGTCTTGGAAAACGCTGCGGATCCGTTCCACGTCACGGGAGAGCAAGAACTTCTCAGAGAGATAAATGAAATATAATTGGAAATGGAGCTGTTTTCCTGTTTTCCAGCAGCAAAACAGGGGGTCTGTGTGTGCCGCGCTCCCAGGAACGGCTGTGCCATGCAGAGGGAATTGTTCCCGCAGCTCCTGCCTCAGGGAGATACCAAACATGGGAAATTTCAGCCCAATTGATCCGAGGCTGGCAGCACTTGGCGGAGCCTCCCGATGGGAAGCGTCAGGAGAATTCCACCAGAAGCAGTGGTGCCACAGCAGAGATTGCGCTCCCAGCCCTGGAAAGTTGGCACGGCACTCACGGCTCCCGCTCCCACTTAGACGGCGCAGAATTCCTGGTTTTTCACTGCATTGTTCCACTCCTTTTTTTTGTCCTTTCTCTCTTCCCCCATTCCTGGTGCTCGCTGGCTGGGCTGGGATGACAAATCCTCTTGTAGCATCTGCTGGGAACTGATAAGACAAGAGCTGATAAGGCTGATGTGCTGCTCCTGCTGGACAGGGGAATGATGCCTTTGGCTGGGGCCGGCACTCTTCCCTCACTGACTCCAGCAGCATCCCGGGATCCAGGCTGGGCTCCAGCCAAGCGCCCCAAATTGGAAAATCAGGCCGAGGGTTTGGGAGCTGGGGCAGGCTGTGCCTCCGAGTGTGGTGTTTTCTTTCCAAGCTGTTGACTCTTTCCCGAGGTTAAACACAGATGTGGAGGCAAACCACAGCCCCAGCCCCTCATTCCGCCCTGCCCCAGTGTCTGCAGTTTTTTGGAAGAGATAACAATGCTGTCTTTGTTTCCTCCTCTCTTCCTGCCCTCCTCCCTCCCTTTTCTCATTCCCTCTCTCCGAGCATGTAAACCATGATAGCAGCGCTCCTCATTCCACAAATAGTCTGGGAAATGGGGCTGAGCGGGAAGGGCGAGGGGAAGGCGAGCGCCAGTTGGAAGCAGGGGAAGGCTGAGCCCGAGATCCCATCGCTGCCCTGGGCTGTCTCCAGAGGGTGCCAGGAGCTGGTGTGGTCTCCGTGTGTGGAGGCAGAGGGATGACCACTAAACAGCATCTTTTACTCCCGGAGGTCTTGTTTTACAGGGAATGTCACCACACTGCCTGCCAAGCTTTCATCTCTTCCCATTCTCAACTGCAAATTCCATCTGGCACGGAATAGTGGGAGTCTGGAGGAGCAATTCCTGCTGGGTTCTGCGGGCAGAGCTCTCCTCCGGGCCCGGCTGGCTCCATAATGGTGGCGTTCCTTAGAAAGGCCTCTGTAATTCCTGAACGTGGTCCAGGTTTTCTCTGGGTGATAAACTCAGCGATCTGCACTGTCTGTGGTGCCTCGGGAGTGGGGAGGGTCTGAGCATCCACCACCAGCCCCAAAATCGCTGTTGGAAAAAAGGATTGGGAGCACTTACAAAATAATGTCCAACAGGGAAACTCAGGCTAATCTGAGCCTTCCCGAGGAGCTGCTGCTCTGGGAATTAACCCAGGATCCCGTTCCTCTGGGAGTGGTGCTGTGGGGATGCAGCTGCAGGGACATGGGAGCCTGGAAGTCAGGACCAGCTCGGACACAGGGTCACCACAAGGATCCCATCCCTCGAGCCAGGCTGGAGATATTCCGTCTGGAATTTGCCAAGTTTGTATTTAATCCAGAGCTGAATCATCCCACACCGGCGGGGTCAGAAGCCATGTCTTGGTTTGTGTTTAAATGTCTTCCACACAGAAGTGGGACATTTATCCTGTCTCTGTAGGCCAGCAGGGACTTGGAGACCTGCAGGGGCAGGGAAGGGAATGTGGAGGGCTGGATGCTGTAACCAGCGGCACCTCGATGGACTTTGGCCTGTTCCCTGATCCAAAACCAGATCTGACCCTAACGGAGAAGTGTCTTGGACAAATCACTGTTATCAAGAAATAAAAACTGGAGCAAGCCAAGAGTTGCGCCTGGTCTGGAATCAATCCATCGGTTCCTGGAAATAACACCGATATTTCAATGTGTCCCATTTAATGCAGTTTTGGAAATGCCTCGTGCCCCGTCCTTTGGAGGTCAGGCTCCGTCATTAACCCCTCGCTCCGAGTCTCTGGCTGGGTGCTCAGCATTGAAGTTTCCTATTCACTGAATGCCAAGAAATTCCTCTCAGAGCCCATAGCTGGGGCCGCCCCGTCCCCGGCTCCGGGGTCCACATTCCTCTGGGATCAGACCTCTGAAGGGAAAACGCTCTGGAAGAAGCCCTGGGAGACAAGGTGGTGACAGAGGAGCACTGAGAGGGGCGTAGGGGACTCAACACCCTCGAGCAGAGTGGGAAAAAAACTGGGATGGAGATTTCCAAACAAACACTCCATGACACAAACCATACCCTGACCTGGAGCCAGCTGATCCTGGGGCCCCACAGATCCCTCCCCTCACTGCCACACCTTCATCCTCTTTGGCATCTCCCTGCCACGCCCTGGGAATCACTTTGGAGTTGTTTTCTCAGTCCACGCTCCCAGCTCGATGTGACAGAAATTGTTAATATTTGCTGTATCTCCTGTGCCCTTGTTTGGTTGGTTCTCATTAGCTGGCTCTGATATCACTGGAATTAAGCTTTGCCTGTAGCAAGACCAAATCACTTTCTCTTATTAAAACAAACTTTTGGTCCTTGTTGAAAAAAGTTTATTGGATTTTTGTTTTTCCTGGAACTCTTAGATGTTTATGGAAAACCAGAATAAATACTGGTATTGCCTTCAGACAGAAAAATCTCCTTTCTGGTCAGATCTGGTGTGTCTGTTCCCTGTTTTGTCAGGAACTGGAGTGGTCAGACAGGCAGTAATGAGTTCAGACTCAAAGAGGGGAAATTTGGGTGGGATATTGAGGAAGAAAAAAAGGTGGGGAGGCCCTGGCACAGGGTGCCCAGAAAAGCTGTGGCTGCCCCATCCCTGGAAGTGCCCAAGGCCATGGCAGGGGGCAGGACTGGATGGGCTTTAAGGTCCCTTCCAACCCAAACCATCCTGAGATTCCACGATTCCATGCAGAACAATACTCCCATGCTCCTTGACCAGCAGCACCGTGGTCAGACCTGATGCAGAAATGCCCTAAGATAGCCACATAAATACATGTAAAGCAAATACGTCCCAAAGTACAAACCAAAATGAGGGAGTTTATGTGGCAAATGCAGAGCACAGGGAGAAGTGGCTCCAACACTTTAACTCCAGGAAGATGATCCGTGTGGGACCGTGCTGGGCTCAGCTCTGCCACGTCTTTAAATCCACCCCCCTTCCGAGGGTCCCTTTGGTGGGACACAGGGACAGGCTGGGGCACAGGGGAACCCTGGTTGTGGCAATGCCAGTTTGGGGGTGCTGGGACCCCCAGGAGAGGCAGAGCATCCATGAGGGGTTGAGGAAGGGGAAAATGCTTGGAAAGGTTGGGAGGAGAAAGGAAGTTCTGGGGGGATCACGCTTAGAGGGGGGAAGTGGTCCAGAGCAGCAGGCAGAGCTCAGTGCTGGTGGTGCCAGCACGGGGGCAGGGCCGTTATTCCAACACCCAGAGATGTGCCTGATATTTTATTTACTAGGAAAGAACCTTTTTCCACTCCCTGCTTCCCTGAAAAAAAAGAAAAAAAGGCGAGCAAGAGAAAGAAAAACCCTCTCAGGCTCATTAAAGGCAAATGTTCCCACTTAGGAAAAACTGAGGGGTTTTCACTCACGGCTTATGAGAAACAGCAGCCAGCTGGGTTCTCCTCATCCCTGTCCCCATTCCCGGCTCCCCTCCTGACCCCCCTCCCGTTCCACATCCCAGCAGCTCCACCAGTGGCATCCAGGGCAGTTGGGCTGTTCCAGAGGGTTTGGGACACACGGAGGGCTGGCAGAGGAAGGTGCTGGGGCCTCTCAGCATCCCTTGGCCTGGAGCTGCTCCGAGTGATGGGGGATGGAGGAGCTGATCCCTCTCCCTCCTCTCCCAAAGCCTCGGCCTTCAGCAGAGCTGGGAGGTGGCTCTGCAGGGGGATCACATCCCACAGCAGGGAAAGGCAGAGGGATGTTGGCCCCAAGGATTTGGCTGGGTGTCCTCCTGTTTCCAAATGCTGACCCCATGGAGAGCCTGGCCCGGGCTGGAACAACCCCGAACAAACGTCCGTGGTGTCCATGGGACACGGCAGGAAATGTGGGGTGAAATTCTGAATTAAAACCTGCCCAGCCTGGAGGAGACAGTCGGGCTCCCGTTCCAGGGTGGCAGGAGCGTGCTGGAGGCTGAGCTCACTCCCAGCTCAGGGATGAGCAGCATTCCCTGTGCAGCCTCCAGCCACCTCCCAAAGCTCCAAACGGACACTGGTGTGGCTGGAAACAGAGCTCACAGCAGCAGGAGGAGCTTTGGGAGGGGGAATCACAGGATCCCAGCTGGCAAAGGAGAGAAGTGCTCACAGCTGAGATCCAGGCTGAGAAAAGCTTCAAGAGGGAAAAAAACCCCTTGGGAAAGTTCCCCAGAGCATTTAGGGGAGCAGGACACAGGCAGGGAGAGGATGGATGGGCGGAGAGAAGGGAAAGGCTTCAGGACCATTAAAAAGAAATTTCCCTCCATGGTGCAGGAAAGTCAGCTTTGTTTTTGAAAACAAACAAGCAAACACATGTTCAGCCCAGCTAAACACAACCTCTCCAAGTTATTATTTATTATTTCTACCATGGCAACATTCAGGGACTTCTGGAAGATTGAAAGGGATCCCTGTGTTGGGCTTTGTAGTGACACGGAGCAGGAGACAGCCCTTGAGCAGGAGATCAGACACAACAAATGGGAGCAGCCGAGGGATGAAGGGTGGGAAGCGAAGGAACAATAACAAGGCTGTGTTTGCTCTTGCCAGCTCTGTACACATCAAGGGGGGTTGAAGGCTCCATGGTTTAGCAGCTTTGAAACTTCGCTGTAAACACGGCTTTGAGCAAAAATGGAGTGGAAATAAATAAAAACATTTAAATTAACAGAGCTGCTCCGCTCCCTCTGCACCGCTGCCATCCAAGGGCTCTTTGGAAGTGGGAGCAGCTCTGCTGTGGGCTCTGTGCTCATGGTTCTGCTGCAGAGCTGGGAAATCCAGAGCTCCCAGTTCACTTCCAAGTGGGAATATGGTCAGGAAAGATCCTGCACGAGGAACAGACACACTGTCATTGGAACAGCTCCTGCTTCCACGCTGCTTCCTCCTCAGCAGCTGTGGTGAGGTGTGTCCTGCTCACAGCCTGGGATGGGAATTCCCTCTCCATGCCCTGCTCACAGCCTGGGATGGGAATTCCTTCTCCGTTCCCTGCTCACAGCCTGGGATGGGAATTCCCTCTCCATGCCCTGCACACAGACTGGGATGGGAATTCCCTCTCCGTGCCCTGCACACAGACTGGGATGGGAATTCCTTCTCCGTGCCCTGCTCACAGACTGGGATGGGAATTCCTTCTCCGTGTCCTGCTCACAGCCTGGGATGGGAATTCCCTCTCCATGCCCTGCACACAGACTGGGATGGGAATTCCCTCTCCGTGCCCTGCACACAGCCTGGCACATAAATTCTCTCTGTGCCCTGCTCACAGCCTGGATTTTGAATTTGCTCTCAGGGAGGGAATTCTCTCTCAGGAAATTCAGGGAGCTCAGGACAATGGCTGAGAGTCCAAGCAGGTCCTCACTCCTCTTCCCAGCCCATCCCACCACCAAAGGAATGAGGATCCAGGGATGATGATGTGGGCCTTGGATGATGCTCCTCTGCAGCCCCGAGACTCAGGGGAGACAGCGGGGTGTTAAGGGGGGTTTTATCACCCCCAACCCCTCTATACAATCCCATCATCACCTGGAAAGGCCAAGCAGCAGCTTTGGATGGACTTTCCGTGATTCACAGGGAATTGTTCTGCTGTCCCAGGAGACTGGGGACAGTCAGAGCAAGGGGAGGTTTGGGGACAGCCAGGACCGTGTCTTGTCCTTCCACCAGCACAACAAATCCTCCTGCCAGGTCCAGTTTTCCCAGTGCCCACAGCAAAGCTCCAAAAGAAGCCAAGCAAAGATGTTTCTCCAAAAGAAAGAGCTAAACCAGCCCTGTGGTTGGTATTTGTTGTTTATCCCTCGGTCCAGGGTTAACAAGTGCTGAACAAAACTCCCGGGAAGAAATCTTTCTCCCAGGTAAACACCCAGCCCTGCTCAAGTCCAAACAGCTTTTACTGCCGACTTCAGAGGAGCCAGATTCTCCCTCAGTGTCTTCTCAGGCTGTTTCACACCAGGAAGGGATCTTCAGGCACTTTGAAGGGGTCAGGCTCCTGCAGGGACAGGTAATTTCCCACCGGGAAGCAGCCTGAGCTGCTGGCTCTGGCTCACGGCTCTGCCTGCGGTGGTTGCCAGGGAAGAAGAAAGGAGAGAGCTTCCCTGAGGAGTGGGTGGCACAGGGAAGGGTCTAAGGGGAGGAAAAGCAGTACCGAGAGCCCAGAGCACAGCTGGATGAGGAGGATGCAGGGATGGAGGAGGCTGGGAAGGGCAGTGAGGACCAGACTGGAGTTCTGAGCACAAGGAGGAAAGCGAGAAGAAATCAGAGGCTCGGCACATTCCCGTGAAGAACTGCCGTGTTCTCAGTAGGCTGAAATTTTGCCTGTGATCCTGGGTTTTCCTTCTTGCCAGTGGCCTCTCCTTGTCTTTCTCCTCCCCAGAGCGGGAGGTTTGTGCTGCCTCAGCCTTTTCTCCATCGCTCACCCCCATCGTTTGGGCATCATCTGCCTCAGCCCTGGCTCGGGCTGTGCACCCAGAGCCCCTCTGTTCTCCCAGCTCCCGGGGGTGACCTTGCCTGTCCATCCAGAGCTGAGTTTCCAGGCTGTTATTTCCCCATGGCTTGGTTTGACACATCCCTGTCTCGAGCCGTGACTGATGGCAGCCCAGCCTGCTCAAAGCCAGCCCGGGCTGCTCAAAGCCAGCCAGGTGCTGTTACCAAGCTCATTTTTCTGGCCCTCAGCTGGGACTGCAGCCAAGCACAGCTTTCCCTTCCCTCACCCACCTTTTCCCTCCCATCCACAAAGGTGTTTGTCTTCATCTCTCAGCCCCTCCTGGAGCCAACTCCCCCCATCACTCTCCCAGACAGAAGTGCAGGGTCAGCTCTGCCTCTCCCAGCCTGCGATAAGCAGCTTTTATCACTCACTACCTGCAGTTTCAAACCACTCTGTATTTCTTCATCTTCCTGCAGATGCAGGAAGGTTCCCAGACTGCTGATGGTGCTTCTTCAGGCCCCTCGTTCAAGGGCTCCTCGAACCTGGGTGCACAAACCCCCTGGCTAAAGCTCCCTTTCCCCCTCCTTGTCATTGCCCTCTTGCCTTGCACTTAGNTCAGCCTGGCCTTGGGCACTTCCAGGGACGGGGCAGCCACAGCTTGGGCGGGTTGGAGAGGCCCTGGAGCAGCCTGGGATAGCGGAGGGTGTCCCTGCCCAGGGCAGGGGGTGGCGCTGGACGAGCTTTAAGGTCTGCTCCAGCCTAATCCATTCTGGGACTCTGGGATTCTCCAGGCGCAGCTCTTGCACGGCAGCACTGAGCACATCTGGCAGGTGCACAGCTGGATGCTGTTCTGCCAAGGACCTTGGTTATCCCGATTCGGGAACCTGCAAGAGCCCCTCAGGACAGTTTGTTGGAAATGTGGCTCTGCACTCTTGGGATGCAGCTTTCTCCCAGGCCTTTATCCCAATTTTACTGTTCTGAAGGGCATCGGGAACGCTGCAGACACCTTCCAGGGGTATCCTGTATCCTCGGGTCTAGGTCGTTTCTGTTACAAAATGATTTCACTGGAACTGGTCCCACATCTGTCTCTTCCTGCCCCGACCAGCATTCCCACGTGCCCGCAGAAGGACCAGCTGCCCTTGGACTCTGCCAACACCCCCTCGCTCGTCCTCATGAATCCAAGGAAGCCTCAATTAAACAGGATTAGTGATAACACAGGGAAGTGGAGAGCAGGAAGCCTGAGGTGTAAACAGAGCCGCGGAACAGCTCAAACACACAGACACACAGAGCAGCAGCTCCCCGAGACCCTCGGGCTGCAGGAATGTTCCTGCAAATCACTGGGAAAGCTCTGGGAATTGGTACAACCAACCTGAGGGCAGAGCCTGCTGCTCTCCCTGCCTGGGCACGCCTCGTTCTCTGAGCCACCCCATGGATTCCGCCGGGATTTCCCTGGAGTGAGGCACTGCTGAGTGTGAGGAATTGCTCCGGCCGGGGCGGGGTGATGGATGGACCTCAACTTCCCGAGTGTGATGAGCTCCGGACAGGCTGAAATGAGAAAGGTGCTGAATTCCCTCCCTCACCTGGAATTGAAATGTAAATGAAGCTGTTTTCTAGATAATCCGGCCGATTTTAGGCTCATTCGGGCCGCATCTCGGGGCTGCACAATGCAGGCGCTCTGCGCTCACCTTCAGGATCTGCCTCCTGGGAAACATTCCCAATTATCTGCTCTCCCTGCCTGCCCCGTTTCTCACAAAATGACTCGCTCAGACTTTCGCAATGCTGTTCCCATAGGCATCAGAGCATTTCCAGTGGGATGTTCTCAAAGTGGTTGGAGAACTGGGGGGTCTGCAGAGCCCCCACTTCACCCACCCCCAGCCAAAGGTGCCTTCCCATCTCCCTGGAGGAACCAAAACTCTCTGGATCAGCTCAAAAAAAAAGGATCAAAACCCATGGGAGAAGTCAGGGAGAACCAGGGGTGTCAGCAGCATCCCTGTCCCTGTGTCACCTGAGGTCCCTCAGCCACAGCCCTGTCCTGGTGTTGTCACTGGGCCACGAGATCATTGAGATCTCATAACAGGCTGGAATTTGTGAAATGATAAAGCTGAGCGACTTTAGCCTGATTGAAGCAAAATATTTAGAGAAGGCTTTCCAGTGTTTATAGTAGGGGTTTGGAATTTTTATTTCATTGGAAATTTGGAGCTGCTGACACTGTTGCTCAAATCTGGGATGAAATAAGGCTGGAACAGTGGTGTTTTTGGCTGACTGGGAATGTTGTGCTGCAGCCAGCTCTAACAGCCTTGTCTTATTCCCCTCCAAGCAGAGGATAAAAGAGAAATATTTTCACTTTCCCAAAGAAAGCCAGAACAAAATTCCTAACCTAGGTTTGCAGAGGCTGGGGAAGGAGAAGACTCCTCAGGTGACTTCCAAAAGTTTGCAGTGATTGAAGCATCTGAAGCGATGCTGCAGGTGAGCTACAACTTGGGAACATCAATATTTTCCATACTGGGCTGCTCCTTCGGAGCCCCAATCCGTTGGACGCCGCTTTAGGAGCATTCCAAGGTGCACCTAATTGGGAATAACTTTATTTGCAGGAATGGCTTTAGATTTAAATGGCATATTGGGAAGGAATTCTTCCCCGTGAGGGTGGGGAGGCCCTGGCACAGGGTGCTCAGAGAAGCTGTGGCTGCCCCTGGATCCCTGGAAGTGTCCAGGGCCAGGCTGGATGGGGCTTGGAGCAACCTGGGACAGTAGAAGGTGTCCCTGCCCATGGCAAGGGGTGGGATGGGATGAGCTTTAAGGTCCCTTCCAACCCGAACCATCCCGGGACTCTGGGAATATCCCTGTTGGCTCGAGCCCTTGCATGTGCTGGAGCAATGTTTTTAGTTTTGGAAGATTTCATTCATTTTTAAATTTCCCTTCCCACATCTCTCTTCTCCTGCAATGACCTGGACTTAATAATTTGAGGAATTTCATTGAACTGCTGTGGAATTCTGAGCTGCAGAGACAGGGAGAGCTGGGTGCTCCCTCTGGCGGGGCTGCCACAGGGGGCTGCTGCCAGGTCCCACAGATGTTGCTCCAGATGTGACCCAGCCCTCGAGGTGTCAGGGACTGGACAACTGTGAAGGATGAAACCCCATTTCCCTTCCCTCAGCTGTGGCTCTGCTGGGAGAGCTGGGAGGAGCTGGGAACGCTGTGGACGCAGGTGGATGGAGAGAGGCAAAGCCTCAGAATTTCCATTAAAAGGGGATCAGTCTTATTCCAGGTGCGGTAGAAAGATGGAAAGGCTTCTCTTCTCCCTCCACGGAAATCCCAATCCCAATGAACTCATGTGTGTCCTCGTTTGGGAGCCCCCACCACGTCTCCGTAAAGAGCCGAGCCCCGAGCTGAGCTCGGCTCCTCTGGCTGCCCAATCAATACTCCCTTCCCAGGTTAATGCAGTCAGCAGCTCAATTAAGGGAAAACCCCGTGGGAATGGGAATAAGTTGTGGGTTTGGATGGAGTGAACAGCAGGGCCCTGTAACCCAGCTCCCAGAGCAATCAAACCCAGGCTGTTGTGCCTGGAGAGCTCTCCCGGAGCCAGGTGTCTGCATGGGACCCGTCAGCACCCCAGATCCCCAGGAAATTGGCTTTGGGAACAGCCTGCAGAACGTTCCCGAGCTTGGGAATGCTCTGGGTGTGGCAGCAATAGAAGCAGTAGGGAGGGACACAGGAGCCCCTTCGCCGGGGAGCGATGAAGCTGGGAGAAGTCTCCAGCTAAAACACGGAGAATTCTGGCTCCCTGTGCCCACAGAGCTCTTTGTGTCTCCACGTTGGGCTGATGGGATAAAACCTGCAGTAAACGAATGCAATCAAAGTGAGGAGGGAAGTTCCTGTCTCTGGCAGAGGACGTTACAGGGGAGGGATGATGTACGAGAGACAGGAGCGTTCCCCCCCTCCTTCCTCTCTCTAATGATTTTTTCCCATTAGCTTGAGGTGATTTTGTGAAATCCATGTTGACTCTGATGTCGCAGTTCCTTCCTCCTTCCGTGGGGACAGGAGAGAGGGACAGCACTGGAGAGATCCAGGCCTGGGGCTGTCACCTGGAATGCAGGAGTCTGGACCCAGCAGTGACCTGTGTGAGACACTCCTTTATTGACCCAAGTAAATAAAATGTGCGGGCAACAGACCCTTGGTGACGTGGGGAGGGAGGAATGGGATGAATTATTCCCTTCTGTGATAAGTCCTTGGCTGGGCTGGCAGTTGGAATCAGGAAGATCATTTCTCTAATCCAGATGGTTAATAAATGTGGATTGCTTTGCTAAAACCACTTGACAAAATGCAATTACTGCTGGCTGCAGAGCTTCCAGACAAGGAGCCAGGCTGGGAGCAGGCTCTGCTCTGGCTGGAAAAGCCACGGGTCTGAGGGAGCTGCTGTAATTCCTGGGGCCATCCCAGCAAAGGACTCAAAGGCATCTCCTACACTCACCTTTCACGGGGAACTTGAGGTGCTCTCCTGCACCCGCACCCCGGTGCTCAGCACAAAGTGCTGGTGCTGATCCCAGCCTCTGCTCTCGGCGTGCCCAGGTTGGGACATGGACCCGGGGGGCCTGGCTGAGGGAGGGATTTTCCCTCTCTGCTCTGCTCTGTCCTGGGGCAGCCTCTTCTCAAGCCCTGGGGCAGTTTTGGGCACTGCAGTATCAGAAAGATAAAAGCTGTCAGAGAGTGTCCAAAGCAGGGACACAGGGATGGGGGAGGGACTGGAGGGACCACACGGGGAGTGGCTGAGGGAACTTGGATTGTCCAGCCTGGAGAAGAGGAGACTGAGGGGAGACTCACCAGGGGCTGGAGCTTCTCCCGAGGGCAGCTCCGATCTCTGCTCTCTGTGCCCAGGGACAGGACCCAGGGAACGGCAGGAGCTGTGCCAGGGGAGGGTTAGGGTGGATATCAGGGAAAGGTTCTTCCCCCAGAGCGTGTTCAGGGCACTGAACAGGCTCCCAGGGAATGGGCACGGCCCCAAGGCTGCCAGAGCTCCAGGAATGTTCGGACAACGCTCCCAGGCACAGGGTGGAATGGCTGAGGTGTCTGTGCAGGGCCAGGAGCTGGACTCGATGATCCTGGTGGGTCTCTTCCAACTCAGGAGATTGTCTGATCCTCTAATTCCATGTTTCAACGGTGCTCCTTGGCCATGGGAGCAGTTGGGTTCCTCCTGGCCGGGAGCCCCGTGGGAAACGTCCCCCAGCTCCGGGAGAAGGGCCCGTGGTGGCTGCAGGGTCGGATTCTGGGCTGGAGCCCACTTTGAGGTTTCATTGCAGCCTTGCACAAGAAGCAGTTTGGAGGTTAAAAGCAGCACACTTGTGTTTATTTCTCCACTTTGGCACATCTGCTACTCACTAAAGCTATTTTGGGGGCTCTAAAAGTGGCAGTTTTAGAGAGCTCTAAATGGGTCAGCAATTTCCGGCTTTTTTTTTTTTTCCTGAAAAAAGTATAATTTGAACCACAGATGGGAGACATTCGAAAGGGTTGAGAGAAGGGTTTGAGGACACCTCTTCCATCCCCAGGTGAGACAGGTCTGGGAGTGAGATGAATGAACATTCACATTCAGGGTTCTCCCCTTTTGAATCCAGCTCAGCCCATCCTTACACCAACCCTGGGGCATGGATAGGTGTGATCTAAAAAGCCCACATCCTCTAATAGATGTGATTCCAGGTGGATTTTCCTTGACTTGCCTTGGTGGGAAGTAAACCAGAGGTGGGTCTGTGGTGAGCAGCACTTTCCAGTCTGAGCTCAAAGTAGGAACGTGGTTCTCTATGTTCATGCTTTAATTCCAAATCCCATCTCCAGGCTGGGCTCCCAGAGCCCCCCCCCAGCCCCAGGAATGCTCCCTGGGAGCTTTCTAGGTCAAACAGTTATTTTTTTAGACGAAACACTTAAAACTAAAACACTGCAGAATTTCCCCTGAGGTTACAGAGTTTGTTTAGGCTTCTCCGAGCAGAGGATCGCAATCACTGGGAACTGCAAACCTCCCCCAGACGTTCATCCCGCTCCCGTCGCAGGCACAGCCCGGTTTCCAAGTTTGTACAGCAAACAACAACACCACAGCTGCTCCCTGCACAGGTCAACGTCCAAGGGAATGGCAGAGCCGAGCCAGGAAGAGGAGCAGGAACTGAGGTGTCCAGAGCAGGGACCCCACAGCCAGGAGCAGGCACAGGTTGGATTGATGATCTTAGAGGTCTTTTCCAACCGAAATGATTCCATGATTCCACAAGGCCTGGGAGCTGCTGTCCAGCCCCTTGGCAAGCGCAGCATCCCCGGGAGGCTCCGTGGGAGGGGGTTACCAGCAGGTCAGGAGGAGGATGAGGGGCAGGGATGAGGGAGAGGGCAGAGGGGCAGCGAGGGCCACGTCTCCCTCCCGTCCTCAAATGCAAAACATTCCCTCTGACCTCCTGGTTTTCCGTCTAAAAATAACCCATTCTCAGTGCGTGGTGGCTCAGAGAAACACAATAAATCACACCAAAGGCAGGGTTGGGGATGGGCATTTGAGGGTGGGAAGGGTGAGGGTTGGACCCTGCTCAGTGAGTTCTAAAAGAGCTTTTCGGGGCCAGAGAGACCTGAGGGTGGGATTTGAAGGTGGAATTTGGTCTGGAGAAGGCCACGAACATTTTGAGCCCCCTTGATGGTCAACGGTTGTGCCAATGCAATTTGCATTTGGGTGTCCTCAGCGCCAGCCAGGTTCTCCACAAGCACCTCCTCCAAAATCCATGGAAATCAGCACTGAAGCAGCTGAGGAGTGACTCCGCACTTCCACAGACATTTCTGCTTTCCAGTGAACATTGGCCTGCTCGAGCTGCTGCCTCTTCCAGGACGCTGCTTCCCGGGCTCATCCTCTCGGAGCGATTATCCCGCTGTGGATCCGCCTTTGCAGAGCCGGCTTTCCAGTGCGGAGAGGAGCTCTGGGTGGAAGGACTGGAGGCAAGTCAGAGCTAGGAAAGCAATCAATTGTTCGTTAATGGAGTTACAGTAAAGATGTTATCCAAAACCACCGTGGCTGCCTAATTATTCATTACATCCCTCTGGAGATTCTCCTTTTGGCAAACTGTGAATCTCTGCTTTGTTGCCACAATAAAAGCAGTTTCAGGGCTGTAAATGAGAGGGTACAAATTACCATGGAGGCCCTGACAATATGGCAGCTCCCGAGCCTTGGATTACATGGTAATTTCCATGCAATATCCAGGTTATTACATGGTAAGTGCCATGTCATTACAGGCTAAATGAATGATTATCACCCCTGCTTGACAAATTCACCTGACAAATTTTCCTCCCTCCTCGGTCTCTGGGATGTCTGCAGGCAGGATGCTGTTTCCATGAGGAACAGCGTGGTTGGGATGGGTTCTTCCGCCCCTGGATTTTCCCAGTCCCACCTGGGCTGTGCCCTTGGACAGCACAGGGTTGGATGGGCTGTGTAAGGCTGTGACCCAGCCCTGTGTGTCTGTTCCAGACACAAAATATTGATAAGAATTTTGGAATATCCGTGTCAGTGGAAACAGCTTCAAAGGCCCCAAAAGGAACAGAAATGCTCCAGTGCAGCTGAAGGAGCTGTTTGAAAACCCTGAGTTAAGAGGAGTAGAAAATGATTTACAGTCTTCTCTCAGCTTTATCATTCATGACCTGAATATTCCAAAGCTCCTCTGCACACACTGGGAAACAGCTCCAACTGGAGAGTGGAAGTTTTTCACTTTGTACAGCTTAGGACTGCTTAAAACTGCCACAGACCTGATCCACAGTTTTGTGACACCTTTAAATTCCCTTGCATGAGGCTTGAGGAGGTCTTGTGGATTTAAGGAATGGCCACAGCCTTGTGCAGAACAAGAATTCACCCGGTCAGGGAACTCAGGTCTTGTGAATGGCCACGGTTTTTCCACAGGAATATCTAATGGTGTCTGTATTTAATCTACAGATGTTTCTAGAGCATGATCAGGCCCAGCCTGGTGATGTTTGATGGGTGTTAGGGACATCCAGCCTGAATATCTTCACAGGGAGGGATACTCAGCCACAGGCAGTGCCACTTCCCAGACTGGGAATTCTACCCTGGAGAATAAACAACCAACAATGGAAAGATTTCAGAAATGTCAAATCCTTTAAGCCCTGACACTTCGCTGGGCCTCAGAAGCTCCAGCCCCCACATTCCTGCAGGGTTTGCATTTTAATTGCACTGGTATCCCCCAGGAAGTCAAACTCCAGATGGGCCCAAAGCTCCACATCTCCTCCTGTGCCTCCTCAACGTGTTTCCTCCCTGTCCTGCTCATGCTAAGGACTGATAATCCAGAAAAAATGGTGCAAATACTTGTCCCATGTCCCCTCCCCAGGCAGAATGAGAGATGAAAAGGGGTCTCTCTTTGATATTCCAAACATCCCGTGTGCACACAGGCCCAGATTCCACACATGGCTCCCAGGTTCCTTGGCAGGACACCTGCATCTCCGCTGCTCCCACTGTTCAGATACTTCCATGGGAAACTGCTCTGCTTCGGCCCTAAAACCACAACTACAGCAGCTTTGGAAACCTCCTTCTGTCCTGCACCATCACAGACACCAGAGCAACACCCTGGTTATTCCTGGTAACCAGCTCTGTGTTCTCCCTGCCCAACCTGGTGAGTCTGGAACCGGGAGATCGTCACCAGCCTCTCAGCATGATGGCAATTATCCTGCAGTAACTTTAAAAATAACCACAATCCACGAGGACAAGCAACATTCCCCAGCCTTCTGATGATAGCTGCAAAGCTCAGAGTTGGCTTGAAATGGAAAAGGAGAAAACAGCCCAGGTAGATACGGAGCTGCTGAAAGGGCAAAGGAGAGAATAATGGAATCATAGAATCATGGAATCATTGAATCATGGAATCATTTAGGTTGGAAAAGACCTCAAAGATCATCAGGTCCAACTGTCAGCCCAGCACCACCCCTGTGTTCCCCACCAAACCACATCAAGTGCCACATCCCCATGAGTTTTGAGCACTTCCAGGAGTGATGAGGGGCTGGCCATTGTTCCTCCGCTGTCCCAGCCCAGGAATGCGTCCCCAGTCCCTCTGCAGTGTAATCAGCAATGCCCATTCTGCTCCTAACGATCACCATGGACAAAATTGCTGCCCCATTGCTCCGGCAGCATCCCAGGGCAAGCTCTGCCAGCTCCCTGCCACCAGGACCCGTGGGCTCTTCCTGTGGGTGCCGGTGCTGCTGCAGCAGCTCCGAGGGACAATTAGGCTTCATCAGGCAGCGCTGACATTTAGCATCAACCCTCCCTCTCATCTCCTGCCTGAATTTCCTTGCTCGCCTTTCAGAGCAAGAAATAAATGGTGCATTAGAGAGAAGGAGGGAGAGATGAGCTTTATTAGCTGTTTATGGAAGAAATTAAAATTGCTCATTAGTAACCACGGCACCGGCAGTGCCCCCCTCCCTGGCAGAGCCCCGATGGTTCCATGGGGAGCACTCGCCTTGTATTTATTTGGGCTGGCACCTGCCCGGCGCCTCCCTGCCCTTCTGCAGATGGGCACGGGGGGACTGCGGGGAAATGTCACCGCTCCTTCCCCCTCCCGAATCACTGCTTCCCCCTCCCGAGCCGCTCCTCCTGCTCGGCATCGGCGCCGGCAGCTCGGGATGCTCCGCGGTGCCGCAGAGCAGCCGGCGCTCGCTGCGCTTCGGTGGAGAGGATGCGAGGGGCCAGGTGACCCGGCCGTGCCATTCCGGGCTGTCCCGCACCAGCCGAAGCCGTCCCGGGGCTCAGCACGGTGGAGGGGCGGCTCTTCCCCTCCATCTCTCACCTCCTGGGCAGGCAGTGGTGCCGCGTCATCATTTCGTGCCGAAAACTTCTAACGCGAGGGCTCGCTCACAAGTTTCGGTGCTGCGTGCAGCCGGCTGAGCCAGCGCTGCCCGCGGCCAGCTTTGCCTCCTGCTCCTCCTTTTCCTCTTCCTCCTCTCCCCTCTCCATGCCCTCCTGCTCTTCCCAGCAGCCCCCCCGTGCTCTGCCCACCGAGCTGCCCGTCCCGGCTGTGCCGTGACCCCGCCGTGCCGGGGCGGGGGGACCCGGCTGCGCCGCGCCGGTGGCACCGGGGGCAGGCGGGAGGAAGCGGGGCCAGGAGCACTTCAAAGGCTCTGTATCTCCTCACGCAGCTGCTGTAAAAAACAATCCAGGTTTCCGCTCCCGAGTCCCGCGTTGCCCTCGCAAGGGACATCTCTGGGGGCAAACGGATAAATCTTTCATCTCCTCGCTCTGGGTTTTATTAAATGCCTCGCACATCCATGGAAAACGCAGATTGCTGATAAATTCGGGCTGGTTACGGGAGAGGCAGATGGAGATTAACTCGCTGAACTGACTGGAAGTTGGTTCTTTCCAGGAAGATGGAGAGCTCCGGGATGTGCCGACACCAAAGCCCACCTTGGGAGAGGTGCTGCTCTCACACCCTCCTGGCTGCAGGGCTGGTGCAGCACAAGCTTTGCAGAGCTCAGGATGGTGGAAAGGATGTTTAACCCTGGTGCGGGGACCAGGGGGTCCTGATCAGAGCAGACACAGCTCAGGGAAGGGGAAGTCTCAGGGCTCTGCATCACCTGGCCCCGCTCAAGGTGGGCGCCAGCAACAGCCCTGCTCCCCATCGCTCCCCGTACACCTGTATGGATATTCCTGGGGGATCCCTGGGAATATTGTGAGGATGTGGGTGAAAGTGGTGCCTCCTCACCTAAAAATCAGGCACAGCTACGGTGACTGTCACAGCTGAGAGGGAACCAGGCACTTGGGGAATGCAAGATTTGCTGCTCACATGGGAGGTCTGGGGTGTTTCGTTTTCCCTGAGGTCTTCGGGGAATTTCAAGTCCCACGGAAAGAGCTGAATGAACTTGTTTAATCAACAGGTCCTCAGACCTCTAAAATTGGGCAGCAAGAATAGAGAAATAGCATCTTCTCCATATCTGGGATGGAGGAAGGTAGGAAGCCATGGGACAAAGCTGTAGCAAAAAAACCTGTAGGTTCACAAGGAGCAACGCTTTCTCCATCCTGGCAAGGTGACTTCAGATATGGTGGCTCCATCCCGAAGGTCTCCTGGAGCAGTCTGGGCAGCCATGGAGGGCTGAGATGGGGACAGCTCATCCTGCTGCTTGAGGACAGACCCAGCGAACGTAGAAAACCGTTGCCCCAATATATGAGACGAAATAAAATTAGGAACAAGAAGCTCAAGAATGAACTTCAAATGCCCTTTGGGGTAGCCAGGCACTCGGGGCTGTTCTAATCAGTAACCTCCCCATTCCCCGGCCGCTGCAGCAAGCCCTGCTAAGCAGACAGATTTTCCATTAAGCCTGGAAGAAATGGCAAAGTGCCTTAATGAATGTCAGAGTTAATACCCCGTTTGTTATAGGCTGCGACTGCAATGTGATGGGTTTATAAAGCCGGCCCCTCATTACCCTTATCAATATTATTCTTACTCGGTTCCCGTCTGCAGGCCAGATCCGCATCCAGCCCTTGGCTGCGGCTGCTTGACTGGGGAGCTGGCTGCCTGAGGATCTGCAAGCCATCCTGCATCAGGGCATTTTCAAACCAGTAAAAAAGGGAATAAAATCCAAGAACTAAGGCAGGTTGAGCGTATAAAGTGTGTGTCTGAGTGAGCGTGCGGTGCGAGGCATCGCTGCAGCCGCTGCGGCTCTGATTGAAACCAGACTCAGGAAAGAAGGGCTGTAAACGTTTTTTCACTGCCTGTCCTAAGAAATTTATGTCTCACCCACTCCATCATCTCCTTCAGGGCTGCCTTTTTTTGCAGCTGTCTTCAGAGACCATCGGCTGAGCCCCTTTATGAAGTCCAGTCCATGATGTCACCCGGAACCATAACTCACTCACCTCCCTGGCTGGGCTCTGCGCGGGGGTGCCCCATAAATAACAGCCCAGGCCGGGGAGAAGCCTGCCCTGCTCGAGGAAAACCTTCCTGACATCGGAAAGGAAGAGAGAGGAATACACACACGGGGCAGGGGGACCCAGAGTGGGGTTTCATGAACGCAAAACCACAACTGCGCAGAGTAAATGGGACAGAAAAACCGCTGATGTTGTGTCCAGCAGAACCTGCTCAGGACAGGCCAAGGTGAGCCTCAGCTGCCTGGACATCCATTAAACCTTCCAGGGCTCTGCCTCCTCTGGAGAAATCCAAACCATGCGCTGGAGCCCCAGCCCGGAGCGTTGTTTGCTGCCTGGGATTAAAAGGACTCGGCAACGGGAATGGCTCTGTCCTTCAGTAGCACCCAATTGGTCATGACTGAAATGTGCTCTGACTTTGGGGTGGTTTTGGGCCCCACATCCTGGTGGAGTTGCTGCTCACCCATCACACTTCTCGGGAGCAGGTGTCCACATCAGAGAGCGCCAGGCCCCCACCAAGGCCCATCCCCACGGTGGGGAAGCCGAGGGTAATTGTTTCATTGTGTCTGATAACATGTGGTTTTGCCATATTTATAATCCAGAGCTATTAAAAGGGGAAAAAAGAGATCAACTCGAAATCCCTCCACCGCAGTTGGCTCTAATTGTCCCTGTCCCACCACTTCCCCCTTTCCCAGTCCTGCTTGTGGGCTGTTTTGGCAGCAGAGCCAAAGCAGGAATGAGCTGTTGGGATGAAGTTTATCCTTCGGTGGGATGGTCTCGCTGGGGATGACTGAGCGCTCTCCGTTTTCCTGGGAAGCCTGGACTTCATCTGCTTGGAAGCAGAGCCCAAGGAGTGCCACCTCCCTGGGACACTTCCACTGCTCTGCTGGGGCCACACCAAAGGTAAGTCATGACCTTCCCCCTGGAATTTCATCAGTTAATGCCACCGGAACTCTGCAGTCAACTGGGCTGGTCCTGGCAGCTGGAAAATGCCCAGGCTGAGAAGAAAGGGCTGTTCTCACACCTCCTGCGTTTCTTCTGTTCCACTTGTGGATTTGCAGGGGTTGGATCTGTGGTCCCCAGACACTTGTTGAAGCACAGAAGTCCCCTCCCCGTGATGGCTGTTGCCAGGAAAATAAACAAGCAGAAAGCCTCCAACAGCATCTGCAGGACATCCCCTGAGCCACACATTCCAGAAAACTTCGGAGCTTTGGAGGGCAGGAGCAGGTTCTGAGTGCTTGGTGGTGTGGGCCATGTTTCAGTGCCTGGAGCTGTGCCACACAGACAGTCTGTCCCACTGAAATGTCCTCAGGGACTGGGAATGCTGTGCAGCCATTCCTCAGTGCCTGGGCATCTGCTGGAGTACGAGATGCATCCAGGGATTTGGTTCTTAGCTGGAATTTATTGCCCTCTCCTCTGCTTTCCTCTCCTCAGTAGATACAGAAGTGGGGGAGGGTGATGGTGTCTTTTTTCCTTTCTTTCCTCCCAAACTGTAATTAAAACCAGCCAAAAGCCCACCACGATGGGAATGTCTGTGAGCTGGAGTGTGCTCAGAGTGGCCACACAGGTCCATGGGATGTTCCAGGCAGCTGATGGATGGACCTTTCTCCCTGACCAAAGGATAATATTTGTGGAAAGGGCTCTCCCATGTGTCCCCAAACCCCCACAGCCTTCTCAGGCTTCTCTTTCTCCTTTTTTTATATTCCAAGTCGCGCTCAAAGCCCTTGAAACCACTCCAGCAGATCTTGCCCATTATCTGTGGGATGCAGAGGAGGGCTGTTGCCATGGCACTGCAGCATCCCCCTCCTGCACCGGCTCCTGGGGGGCTTCACCGCTCCGTACCTGGACAGGGGCTCTGGATCCCTCACCAGGGAGGGCCCTCCTGGGCTCCCTGGGGGCTGCACCTCCAAGGACTCCAGCAGCCTCTCCCTCCAGGTGTGTCCCACTGGTCCTCGCCAGCTTTTGCCACTCGGCGATGCCCAGCGCCTGTCAGCCTTTGTGTTCCCTTCCTGAGGACCGTGAGGGATCCCCGAGGAGGAGCACGGGGCAGGGATGTGGCTGTTACCCCCCAGCCCTCTCCCTCTCCGTGTTTCCCCACTCCCGTCCCTCCCGCGCATCCAGCTCCCCTCGGCGTGGCTGCCTCCCGTGCCGGGATAATGACTCCAACATTGCCGTGGCATTCGGGATTCCAGCGGCACTTGTGGGGTTCCTCGTCCCTGCGCCGCCGGGAGGGCTTTCCAGCGCGGCTCCGCTTCGCTCCCCCCGCCGCACCGCGGAGACAATGGCGTTTAAAAAGCTGAGAACGGCAGGGAGGGAAGTGGCTCGTGTTTAACCTTTCGCAGGCAGCGCGATGAGCCGGGGCTGGCGTTGTCAGGGGGACGCGAGCGGAGCTCTCCGCCTGCCCACGCCGCTGCCCGCGCCCGCTGCCCGCCGGAGCTGTCAGCTCCCATTACGGCCCTCAATGGACGCGGCCGTCCCCCGGCACAAGGAGCCTTTATTCCTTCGGATGGGAACCAGGAGAAGTGGGAGAATGCGGCGCTGCGTGGGCTCAGATCCCCCGGCTGGGATGTTTCGGTGTCTGATTTTACAGGCAACCAGCGAAGGGGGCAGGGACCCTCGGGGTGGGAACGGCTCTTCCTCCCTCGCGGGCCCTTCCCGGGGTGGGAGCGATGGAGACTTTGTCACCTGGTCCCTGCTGTCGCATGAGTCACCGCGCAGGAATTAGAGCATGTAATGGTCCCGTTTCCATCCCGCCATTCCGGGATCTGAGTGTTGCTGATGGATCCGGCCCCTGCGTCCCACCTGGCTGGGACAGCACAAGGTGACACCTGCCGGGGCTGGGCCGGGGGTGCCGAGCTCGCCGCGGGGGCTTTGGCAGGGCTCGGAGTGGGGCTCGGTTTATGGGGTTTGTGGTATCGGTTGTCAGGGAGTTCGTGCCTGACGTCGGGAAAACGCTTCCTGGCAGCTGTGCCGCAGTTTGGAGGCTGCAACCTGAACGGGGGGACCCGTGGCCGGGCCGTGGGGACTGTCCCAGTCCGGGGGACAGGAGCTGCCTGTGGATGCTGCTGCGGGAACACCACGTGTGAGCATAAACCCCGCAAGCAGCAGGATATTGTCAGATCCAAACACCACTAGTGATCCACGGCTGACCACGGAGTGATGGAGAACCCTTCCCAAGCTATGCTTTAATTTTTCTCTTTCTGGAGAATTTGGAAACATCTGTGCCTGCCTCTCACGTTACTCTGATTTTGGTGTCATCTTCGCCTTCTGATCCAGAGGAGTTATCGTGGTTTCTTTTCCCTCGATCCAGATTGTGCTGAGTATCCATGTCGCTGCCTTCGCGGGAGTTCACACTTGATTTCTCTCCGAAATCTTGGAAAAATACCATCCAGGCCGGGGGATTTACTACACTTTCTCCAGCTGCTCCCTGATTTCCTCCTCGGAGACTTCCCTGCCCGCTAAGGTCACATTCTGATTTCCTATGCACAATGCCTTTGAAATGGAAATGTTTCCCCTCATTGTCTTCTCCACTAAAGATCAAGAGGAAGAACGAGTTTCTCCCGGCTTTTCCACCCTCCGTAATCGTCCTCTTCTCCCCAGGGACCAAACGCGTGCCACGGTCCCACACGCCACAGTCTCACAGGCAAATTCAGTGAATTTCCAGGCTTGTTCTGGCACCTCTTGGGCTGTTTTGGGACACCCTTGTTTCTGATCCACGAAGAAGTTGCTTTCCAATCCAGGAAGAACTTTTCCATCTAATTTAAAAGGGGAATTTTATGTACCTCCGGTTAGCACAATCTCCATTCCCATGGCCAGAATGGATTCCCCTTTTTCCCTTTATTCCTGACTCACCTCCCTGCACAAGCCAGGTGGGTCCAGCATGATCGTGCCCTGGATTGTCTCCAGGAAGTTGTCCCATCTCTCCTGCTCCCAAGGACACGTCAGGAGAGGAGGGTCTGCCTGAGAGGCTCAGCACTGCTGGGCTGGATCCGGGCCAGGTGCCTCAGCCCCCAACCCTTCATCTGCAGCTCGGCTCCCGTCTCGTGCCGGGGCCGTGCCAGCAGAGCTCCATGGAATGCCATTTCCCGATGTTCTGCTTGTTAACAGTTGCCCACAAAGATTTAAAAGTCTCAGATGTGTGTCCAATCTGTTGGCTTTGGTAGAGTGATCAGAAGGGACCCAAAGGACTTGTGACTATCTTGAAATGTTATTAGAAGTTTGCCTGAATCGCTGATTTTTAGAACAATAACCTTCCCGAAGACTTCAAGCCATTCCTCTGCAAATTGGATTTAAAACAAAATTAAAATGTGATGGAGGGAATTTTCTATATGCTGGGGGGAGGATTTCTGCTGGAGCTCAGCGAGCAGAGGGTGTGGTGCAAAATGTACAGGATTATTTTAGCTGCAGCATGCTTTCCTCTCTGCCCTTTTTCCCAGTCTCTCCTGGAACAGGAACTCCGTAACATTTGATTCTTTAGACAAACTTTCAAACCCATAATGTTCAAGTGGGTTTGAAATTAGGCGTAAAGAGTTTGTTCATCCTGAGGAATCTCTGAAATGGATTAGTGAGAGCTCCTTGTCTTACACTGGGAATCCGAGGAAGCAACCAAGAATCACCCAGAGCTGAAAGAAATGAGAATTATTGGGTGAAGTGATGCACTTTTACACACCCAGCTTAAGCGTCTCATCCCAGGGCAGCATCTGCTCGAGGACACTCCCCAGGTGTCATTAAACTTGTCCCTCTCACTGCCCATCCCTGGTGTTCCCACCCAGAGATGATCCCAGAGAGCCACTGGCTATTGCTGTTATGAGTGATGGAACAGGGAGAAAACTGGCACAAATCATTAAGAGTGTCTGATAATTCTCCAGGTGAAAGCCCAGCTGGGCTCAGCAGCTTCCCCTGATCCATTTCCCTGATTTACAGCCATCATTATCCTGGGAATCCTCCACCCCTGCAGCGCCGCTCGGCCGAGAGCCCTGCAGCCTCCTTTCCTCATCCTTCAGCCACAGGAGCCTAAAGTCGACCCTACCTCCACATTCCCACCCCGTGGGGTCTCCAGGATGTGCTGGTGGGAACTGGGAAGAGACAGGGGGTGGTTTCCTCTGGTGGCCAAAGGCTGCGCTTGGTAGTCACTGGAAAAGGACTCCGCTCATGCTCTTCAGCTGTGTTTTGGTGGCAAATCCATGCAGGACAGGAGTTCCTGTGTAGGGTGGCTTCCAGGTCCTTCCCAAGACTGATGAACAGAGAGCTGAGGAGGCACCTGAGCTCTCAGGGAGGAATGGCCGGTTCATTCCCATGTTCACTCTTCCCAGAAAATGGGGATCTGTGCCTCATTCCTGCCTTCACTTTCCCCAGATAATGGGGATCCTTGTCATTCCCACTTTCCCTTTTCCTGGATAACAGGGAGGTGGAGCACTCCCAGCCCCTGCAATGGTTCCTGGAGGGTTTTGTTCCTCCCCAGCCCCGAGGGTGTTTGTTGAGCCTGAGCTGGCAGGAACGATCCTCACCTCTGGATGGCAGAGCCAGGTCACAGCAGGGACAGGGACAGAGATGCCACCACGCCATCAGCCACCTTCCCCTCCCCACCCTGCGCTGGGACTGCTCTCAACACTTCCTCTCTGGAAGTTTTCCACATCTCCTTTCTGGATTTCTTAGCCAGCCAGTACGAGGGAAGGATGCTTGGCAGGTCCTCCCTGTTTGGGAGAGCTTTCCCTATAAAATGGGAAGGAACACCCAGCAGCACTGAGGGAATATTTCCATATTGTTCGTTCAGACACCGGAGCCTGGACTTGGTTTGTGAGCCCCGAGCTGAGCCAGGTGTGGGGACAGAGCAGAGGGGGACAAGAAAATTCCTCTGCACAGAGCTCCTGGGGCTCAGCTTGCCAAAATAATGTCACTTTATGGAGCTTTCAGGTGACGCCAGGAGAGGGGTGCTGGCTCTGGAAGTCCCTGCCAGGGCTGCCTGTGACCCCACAGCTTTAGGCAGAGCAGGGAGATTTTCAAGTCCTTCCTCAAAACACAGATTTAGATGAACGTGATTGTAAAATGAAAATAATTTTATAGTTTAAGGGTTTCTCTTGGAAGAAATATCAAAATGTCTTAGTTCAGCCCAATTTGTTTTTCCTTTAGGGGCAAGGGAGGCAAAATAAAGAAGCAAGTATAGAAATAGGTGGAACATGCCAGGATTTTTTGTTGTTTTTTTTTCAAATCTGGATTTTGCACCTCTCATAAACTGCTGAGAGATGCATTTGTCCGACTTCAACTTCTACAATACCCGTTTCTCAGCTGTGGCCAAGCCTCTAAAGCAGCACTTCCCTGCTGCATGGCTCCGACCAGGGAAGCAACAACCACAATGCTTCAGACCATTGGGAAAGCAAGAAAAAAACATGGAAACACAGGGCTTCTACCCCGCCTCACGTACCCATCGGTGCCCTTGAGCAGGTTTTGTGTTCTCGGTGTTTTCTGCGTTTCTATCCCTCCCCAGCCCCCGCTGCCGCCGTGCTTTGTGTGGCTGAGTTTTCTCCGGGATGGCTTTTCCATTGTCACCCGCGCAGGGCCAAAGGCAGAATGCATTAAAGCCACTGAGGAGGGGCGGGGGGCAGCGATATTTGCGTCTCTTGGAGTTAATTCTCCAAATCGTTTCACATTCTCTCCCTCCTCATTCGTTTGGGGCGCTTCATTTGGATGCTCCCGCGGGCGCGGAGGGAGGTGAGGGGCTGGCTTGACCCTCAGCTCGTCGGGTTCGCTGCAGGGAGCTTTGCCTTTAGAGCAGCTGGGATGGCGAAGATGTGCAAGGGTGCTCACCCGGAGGGTGTCCAGCGACGTGGGAAAAGCCAGCTTTGGGATGGGCAGCGGGAAACCTGGCCCAGGGCGGGGCTGCTCCCGTGCCTCCCGCATCCCCCAAAGTTTTCTGGGGCCCAGGCTGTCTCCTCTCCGCTGACAGCGACTTTCCTCTCATTTCGGAGCACAAAGCTCGGCCGCATCAAGGCCCTGCCGTGCCCGTGCTGGTGCTGCAGCGAGATGGGACCCGGGGCAGCCCCTGCCCGGGGTCGGGCTCAGGGTCCTCGTGCGGGTGGGGCTGCAGCGAGCCATCCCCCAGGGGACATCTCGGGGTCACTGCAGGTGGCAGTGCGGGCTCCAGAGAGGGGACAGGGCTCCTGCACTCACCGAAGGACAGGGGGACACTCAGGAACAGCAGCTCGGTCCCCCTCCTTGTCCCCCCAGCTCTCCAGCACAGATCCGATGGCAGCGGCCGCCTCTCCGCTGTGTTCCTGCCCAAAACGTCAGGATCTGGAGGCAGTGGGATATTTATTCCTGCCTTTTGCCCCTCGACTCTCCCTGGAGCGATGATATATGAACAGTCCCGGGTTTCCATCCCCTGAAGCTGCTCCGCCAGCCCGATCCACAGCCCTGCTCCTGGGGGTACCCCAGGGCTTTCTCCGGGTCACGGGGCTACCTCTGGATTTCCTGGATTGTCTGAATTCCTTGTGCAAAGTTGTACATTTCTGAAATTCTATTTTTGGATTAATGAACATTTGGCAACAATACAAAGCTTGTTTGTAGCCAGTGGGGTGACCCTCCTAATGTATTCCCCATGCCTCCTCTTCCCTCTGGCCAAATTCCCCCCCAGGAAAGCCCTGGAGCCTTTCCCAAGTTTAGCCCAGGAATGAAATCAGCTCCACGTCTGCCACACTGAATTTTTTCTCCGTCCACAGGCACTTTCTCTTTTCCCCACCTGCCCGAGAGGGAGAAAGGAAGGAGGGGAAGCAGATGGAGGCAGAGCTGCAGACGTGAAGTGTGAGAAAGGCAGCGGGGAAGAGGAAATTTGAGCATCAGGAAATTCTTCCGAGCACAGCGAGGTGTCAGACAGAGCGATTGCCTTCCCGGGAAAGGGGACCAGCCCCACGTCTTGGGAAAAGAAGGGAGATTCAGGTTAGAGCAGACCAAAACCTGCAAGGCCCTGCTCTGGCCAGGCTGGGATCAGCATCTGCATGTTTCCCTCCCAGGATTAAAGGAGGAGGATCCATGGGTTCAGCTCATTTTCCACCCGAATCCCCTCTGCTCTGGAGCCAGGCTGGGAGAGCTGGGGGTGTTCAGTCTGAAGAAAAGGCACCAGGGAGAACTTAGAGCCCCTTCCAGGGCCTAAAGGGACTCCAGGAGAGCTGCAGAGGGACTTGGGACAAGGGATGGAGGGACAGGATGGAAGGGAATGGCTTCTCACTGCCAGAGGGCAGGGATAGATGGGATATTGGGAAGGAATTCTTCCCTGGGAGGGTGGGGAGGCCCTGGCACAGGGTGCCCAGAGGAGCTGTGGCTGCCCCGGGATCCCTGGAAGTGTCCAAGGCCAGGTTGGACAGGGCTTGGAGCACCCTGGGATAGTGGAAGGTGTCCCTGCCCATGGCAGGAGTGCGATGGGATGAGCTGCAAAGTCCCTTTGAACCCAAACCAGCCTGAGATTCCATATTCCCACAGTGTGGAGCCAGACCTGGACTCTGTCCACCTCCGGCAGCCCGGTCCCACGTGTCCTCCAAGCCTGGGGAGTTGAAGACTCCTCACAGCTCCTGCTCAGACTCACCTCAGCTCCCAGTGGGAGTTTTCATGTCACGGGAGTGGGAATTTCATAAAACATCCTGAGCTCTCCCTGCACTGGCGCTTCCCAAGCGGGTCCCTCTGTGTGGGCTGTGCTGAGGTGACACTTCCAGCCCGCCACCAGACGGGAGGAGTGGCTCACACACTGATGTAAAACAGGGGACAAAAGGTCCCCCGTGACTTTTTTTGCCTATTTCATCCCCAGATAATTCTGTGAGGGAATTTTTGTGTAATTGGATTAAGTGTGGGGAACTTGTCCTCGCTGACAGATTGCACAGGCACCAAACCAACATCAGGGGGGCTGTCACTAAATCTTCTTTCACTGGGAAAAAAAAAAAAGCAAATAGTAATTCAGATTTGCAGCCAAACCAGATTTACCCAGCCCTGATCCAGAGGATGGATTGCTCCCCGTTAGTCCCACAAAAGCCACTGGGACCCCTTTTTTCCTCTAGTTTCATTTCATGGGCACGAGCCGCTTCTGCAAGGCTTTTTTTTTTTTTTTGAAAGAGACCATTTTTTAAGAGCAGCCCATGTTTGAGGGACGCGACGCCGCGGCAGATCCGCGGATATCTCTGCTCTCCAAAGGAAGGGCTATTAAGGAGATAAGGGATTGGGAGAGCAGTCTCTCTGCGGCGCTAAAGAGCGGAGGAGGGAGATAACTTGGGAGCTCTGGTAAAGCCACCAAACATTATGTGAATAAAACTCTTCGAGGAATCAATTTTCCTCAGTGCAGCGATTGTGTTTTCCTGAGGGTGATGTTTATCCGTTGGCTCTGTTCCCGCGGCTCAGGCACATCCAAGGCTCGCCCAGGGCCCCATCCAGCGCTCGCTGCACAGCCCGGAGGAGCAGGGGAAGCCTGGTTTAAAACCCACTGTCCCGCACACCAGGGGATGTTCAGCTTGGTCATCAGCAGGAATTCCTTCCTGGAAAGGGTGGTCAGGCACTGGAAGGGGCTCCCCAGGGAGGTTTGGAGTCCCCACCCCTGGAGGTGTCCGAGGAAGGCCTGGACGTGGCACTCAGTGCTCTGGGCTGGGTGACAAGGTGGGGATCGGGCACAGGTTGGACTCAATGGCCTTGGAGCGCTTTCCCAACCTCAATGATTCTGTGATTCCATGAATTCATCCCACCCAGTGGCTGCAGCACCCACAAAGGCATCACCAACTCATCCCAGGGATGGGCCAGCGCCGCAGGGCCGGTGCTGTCTGCCCAAGCCAAGCCCTGTCTGGCTTTTCCCTTCCCAGGGGGTCCCACAGCAAAGCCTGGAGCGTGTGGAGCATGTGGAGCACTCCAGGACACCCCGAGCTGTCTGTGCCCCCCCAGCTCCCAGCCCTGAGCGCGGAGCCAGCTCCACTGTCAGTTATTTACAGAGCTCTGTGGGCCACATCCAGCATGCTTGGATCAGCCCCCAAGCTCTTAATGAGATTACAAAGTTTATTTTAGTTGAGAAAGACACCAATAAAAAGGATTTAAAAATCCCTCGGAGTCTCGCCATACCCCAGAGTGCTCGGCCAGTGGGAGAGCTCCTCCAGCTCCCGCGTTTGTTTTCCTTTTGAGCAGTCGAGGCTGCTGCCTCCTGCATTCCCGTGCATTAGCAGCCTCTTCCCAGGTTGACCCCATGTATTATGGATGCGCTAAAATCTTCATGTTCTGAATAGGAGCTGCATTATTCATGGCTCGGCTTGGAGTTTGTCTTTAAAAGCCCTGCAGCCTTTTAATGAAATGCTCCGATTTTAACAGCAGCCAAGACCAGATATTTTGCTTTAAATTTTTTAAAAGTCATCTCTGCGGGTTTCTCCCCCTGTTCTCCCCATCTCTTTGAAGGCTCAAGGCCACTCAGAAGACGGGATGGTGGTGGGGGACAGAGGTGGATGAGGAGGTGTGAGGGTTCGGGGAGGTGAGGATGGGATGTGCTGATGGCCTCCAGCCCCTTCCAGCCCCACATGAGGGGTCGGGGGTGCTGGATGTCCCCAGGCCCCCGAGGGAAGTGGGTGCTCCGTGGGGCATCAGGGATGCAGCCAGAGGATGCACTGAGCGTGTGGCACTGAGCCTTTCCCAGCCTTGGGAAGTGGCGTTGCTCCTGATTGGAGTGACATCAAGGTTTCCTTGGAACTGCAAGGAGGGAAAAAGTGAAGATGGAGAGAGTGGTACCACCTGGGCCCTGTGGGTGGGATGGAGGGTGTGGGGACCCCACGGACCTGCACTGAGAAATCCCTAAGACTGGCATGAGCTGGAGCAGAGCCAGCACGCCCTGCCTGCTCTGGGAGCAGGGAAGGAGCTCCAAAGGCTCTGCCTGGGATGCAGGAGCACAGCACAGAGCAAACGCAGCCCCCGCGTGGGCACAACCCCAGCCCCGTCCCGGGGCTGCCTCTGCCTCCACCTGCAGTGAATTTGGCCTAATGACTTAAACACAGATCCCGTTTCCAGGCAAACATCCCAAGTGTTCTGTCCCTGGTGGCAGGGAAACTCCTTAAATCAAAGCGGAGCAATCCGATAGCCGGGGCCGCAGCTCGGGGCTTTATTGATCACATCTGGGCTGGGGCTGGGGCTGGGCTGGGCTGGGGCTGGGATGGGACTGGGAAGGGACAGGGACGGGACTGCGGGGAGCTGTGGACGGGGTCCCTGGGGACACACTGCTCTCCTGCCCTGCTCGGAGCCCCGGCCCTGCAGCCCCTCACGCTGAGCACTGGAAGGAGAGAGAAGAAACGCTGGAATTTCTGACAGCTCCAGCCTTTCCGAGCCCAATGCCACGGATTCCTTTTGTCTCTCTGGTTCTCGGGAGTTTCGGAGCACATTGGATGCCGTTATTATTGTTTGGTAGGGTTTTGTGCTAATTCCTCGTTACCTCTGAGACTTGCGTATAGAAAAGTTGGAAAAAAGCGAGTGATTGGAGGAATTTCCCTTCCTCTGCGCTCCAAATGCGATTAAACACCAAGGTCCCCTCGGCGCGGGGCTGTGACATGTGCTGCTGGCAGTGCAGTGCTGGGGTGGCCGCTTCCCACCCAGGCTCATTCCTGAGCTGCTCCTGGTGACTCCCGGGAGTTAACGGTGTGGGACACAGCAGCGGTGGCAGGGTCCCGCTGCACTCTCCGCCGTGCCTCAGTCCCTCTCTGAGATGGAGATCCCTCTCTGCCGGGGTTTCAGCTCCATGAGAAGGAGGTTTTCGAGGCAATCACTGGTTATGGACACCCTGCCAGCACCTCGGGAGGAGCAGGGAAAGGTGGGATGGGGCACTTGGAGGGGGCAGCAGGGCCAGGCTGCCTGGCTGAGCTGTCTGCGCTGGCCCTGACGGCTCTGCCCAAAGGCAGGTGCCACACACAGCTGCAGCGCTGGCAGGACAGTGCCACCGTGTCCCAGACCGTGTGCCCAGGTGCGGGGCAGCCCTGCTTGGGTGCCAGTCCCCTGTAGCTCAGCAGGATTGCGGCCCCATCCCTGTTCCTGGGACCTGCACGCTGCACATCCTCCCTCTGCGCACATCAGGAGGCTCCGAGAGCCGCGGCCCCTCGGGGGGTGACATCCGTCACGTCCCATTTGGGAGGCAGGACTCTTCCCGTCACATTGTTGTGTCTGGAAGCAGGTCACCCCTCGTTTCCATAAGATCACATTTCCAGGCCAGCGCTGCCCGCAGCCCTGCCATTCATGCTCCATTGGAGAGCCGCTGCTGCCTGCACGGAGAGCAGGGATAAAGTGATGTCTTAATTCATTGCACATTCTTAAATAAAGGAGCGGGAGAGAAAGGGAGCGGCTCAAGGTCAGCACTCGTTGCTGAGTGAGATTTCTTCAGCAGATTGTCTAAAATAGCCTGGAAAAAATAAATAAAAGCAAATTGATGGACACGCTATATTGAGGCGATGGGAAGTGAAGATGAAAAGAGAAATGCCAGCTTGACTGCCAGCTTGGTGTGAGAATAAAACCTGCAAAAATATTCTCAATTGGTATTTTAATGGCTGACCTGAATGCTTAAAAAAACCCAGGATTGCTGACTTAAGCCAGGCAGATGCTGAAGCCATTTGTGCATGGATAACACTGGGAGAATCCTTCAAAAATTATTTAATGATCAATCTCTCCAATTCTGGCTGGAGCTGACGAAATTCATTTGAAATCAAAAGAAAGGCTCTCCATTACTGCCTTGAGCTTTGGATCAGCACCCTGAAGGCGTTTAGGAGGCTTTGTTTTGTTTTGTTTTGTTTTGTTTCATTTTCCGCAGATATTCCTGTGAATACTTTGAGGGGGTGTTAATTGGACTTGGTAGTGGAAGCTGGACNAGTTCTCCCTGGAGCCTTCTCTTCTCCTGCTGAGCACTCCCAGCTCTCCCAGCCTGGTTCCAGAGAAGAGGGGTTTGTGCTGTTTTAATGAGTTGCAATTATTATTTTGGCCCTTTAAAATAAGCATTCAAAAAAAAAAAAAAAAGGTAGACTAAGAAAAAATGGACAAACATTGCTAGGATGGGATGGAATTATTCCAATAGGAATAACAGCTGACTGCCCTGGAAAGGCTGACTGGAACAGAGGCTGGATGGGGTCGGATTGTCCTTCCCAAAGCCCAGGGTCTGTTTTTCCAGGTGTGAGCAGAGCAGCCCCAGGGGGATGAAGAAGGTACCAGACATCCCTTGCACATCCTCCGAGGTGAATTCCCAGCTGGACATCGGCCCCTGTCCCCTCTTTGGAACAACTCTGGGGCTTGTTCCAGCACAGGTCCTGTCCACGGTGTGCTCAGGGTGTCACAAACAGTGTCAGGGACGATCCCCAGAGCACCTGTGTGACAAACATTACACATTCCCTGGCTGTTCGTGCTCGGATGTGACACAGCAGGGAAGCTGGAGCTGCCTGGAGAGGGGGAGAACCAGACTTCCAGGAGAGACAGGGAGTGCAACTGCTGCCTTTTTGTCCAAAACAGGAATTTCTGGTTAAAAACAAAATATGGCTGCGATAAATAAAGATGAGTTAAAATGTAGGCAGCTGCCTCGGAGATCTTTCCTGCAGGCAGATCCTGAGCCTGCTGACAGCTCCCTGGCACAGAAAGGCTCCAAAAGCCACAACACCTCCAGTGGCTGGGAAGGAGAGATCCTGGGTTGTGCCCAGGAGTTCCTGACCACTCAATGCCTTGGGAAGCAAGGGTTGAGGTGTCCTGTGACAGCAGGAGCCCAGCTGTGTGGGCTGGGAGCAGTGCTGAATCACGGAATCACAGAATCCCAGATTCACTGAGGTTAGAAAAGCTCTCCAAGATCATTGAGTTCAACCTGTGCCCGATGCCCACCTCATCACCAGCCCAGAGCACTGAGTGCCACATCCAGGTGTTCCTTGGACACCTCCAGGGATGGGGACTCCACCACCTCCCTGGGCAGCCCCTTCCAGGGCCTGACCACCCTTTCCAGGAAGAAATTCCCCGTGATCCCACAGGTGGAGGGGTCTCTCATCGCACAGCCCAGCCGCCATTCCCACTTTGGCTCGTCACTGCTCATGGAAGGACATTAATCACATTCCAGCAACGCAACAGCCCAAACTAAACCAGGGCTGGAGCTGCTCAGTCTCCCCTCCCAGGCTTCCCTCTAGATCCTGCTCCTGCCCTACCACAGCCTCCACCTGCCTGGAGCAGGATTATTCCCCCGTGGATGTGAGTTCCTGCCAGCTGTGCCACTCGCTGACCAAGCACTGCTGTGCAGATATCTTGGGATTAAAAGAACTGGCAATTCTGAGTGCCCAGTTTGAGGCAGGGGATGCTTTTGATGGCACTTGGCCTTTTCTCTAACAGCCTGGCTGTTCCAAGCCCAGCTCCTGATGGTTTTCCCCAGAGCCAGGGACGTTCAGCACTTCTGAAGTCAGCCCCCAGGACCTTGGATTTGGAGATTTAAGGCACAAGGCTCACATGAGGCGTTCTGTTCACCAGCAAAAATCGTGGCTGGGGACACCAGCAGACATCACAGCCTGAGCTGGGGACTGCTCCCAAATCCATCTCCCATCCTTCCTTTTCCTGCTTCACAGCCCCCATCCTGATCAGGATTTTAATGGCAAAGATACAGCAAATTTTGATGAGCTGTCTTTGCTCGAGACTCAGCATGTGGCCAAGCCCGGCTGTGTTTCCCAGGCAGGAGGACACAGAGGGCATGTCCAGGCCCAAAAACATTCCCAGTTTGGAAAGCTCCTGCTGTAGAGAGACCTGGGGAAAAGCGAAAGCATCGTAAAGAAACGGTTGCCAGAATTCAGCACATTTTTTCATAAGCTTCATTCCTGGGAGCAGATTTCAGCATTTTGGCTGAAACTTCGCAGAGTGATTTCGCTCCAGGCAGACACCGGCCCGGAAAATTTCATCTCCAACCATTCCAGTTTGGCAAAGCCGAGAGCAACTGCAAACACAGACCTGTAATGTGCGCAGTGGGAGCAGCCCGGGAACCAGCACTGCACCCTGCACCCCATTCACTCCTCTCTTTCTGTAATTATTTGCTTAATCACAGCACACTTTTAATCCTGTGTCCTAATTAATGTGCTATTAAGAGCCGTGCAGGCCATAAACCTCCCCGTGGCATGAGCAGGATCATTTGCATTTGAGCTCATTTTTGCAGCCCAGGATCTTGAAGCACTTTCTGAAGTAGAGATCATTAACCCCAGGTTCCAGCTGGCGAGGCCCAGACAGAGGGGATGTGACACCGATTTTCTCTCTCAGCACCGTTGTCCTTGGCTGGCAGATCACTGGAATATCCATTGGAATGCACAATCTGGGAGTGCTGCTGTCCCGGGGGATCCCGGGGGTGCTGAGCTCAAGCACCACCTCTCCGTGGATGTTCTCCCCGGGCTCTGGCTCGTGGCTGTCGCCGCCACCAGAGAGTGATGCTGGTGTTGTCCTGCCCGTGGAGAAGAAGGATGACGCCGGGATGGCAGGGGAAGAGCAGAGGTGCCGTGTCTGGAACTGGGAACAGGGACAGCGGGACAGCAGGACAGCAGGACAGCAGGACAATGGCCCAACATCCCTCCCAAGCCTGGGCTGCAGGAAGCGCCGGCCCGCTCCGGGATGGGCTCTGGGTGCTCGCCAGCGGCTCCCGGTGGATGCGCTCGCTCCAGGGCTGTTTACACAGGTGCTGCTTTGAAGAGCAAATGTTGCTGTTTATAAAACACTTTGCATCCATTTCCTGAGGAGCAGCGGAGCTGAGCGAGGCGGCTGAGCCCTGGCACTGCCGATGCTCCGCTGCCAGCAGCTCCTGGTGTCCCAGTGCCACGTCCTTGGCACATCATCCCTGCAACCTCCGCTGTCCCTGATGGGCTGGAGATGGATCCAGGTGAAAACAGAGATCAGCAAAACTCTCCCAGGCCCTGCCTTAAGAAACCCTGCTGGAGAGAAGGACAGTTTCCGTTTTTAGGTCTCTCTGGGTAGAGACAGCTGGAACCGTCTGGAAACAGTGAGAGGAATCTTCACTCTCTCCGGATGTGCCTCCCACAACTCCCGGTGAGCTTAGCTTTGGGGGGCACACGGATTTCACACTATTCCCCTAAACACTTAATAGAATCATAGAATCGCAGAATGGTTGGGTTGGAAGGGAAATTAAGGCTCATCTGTTCAAATCCCCAGGGCAGGGACACCTTCCACCATCCCAGGTTGCCCCAAGCCCCATCCAACCTGGCCTTGGACACTTCCAAGGATGGGGCAGGCACAGCTTCTCTGGACAACCTGTTCCAAATTTCTGCAGAGGGGAAGAGAGGGGGTTGCCCCAGGCTCAGCCTCGCCGCAGCCCCGGGCCTGGCTCTCCTTGCTGAGCTGGCTCAGGGTCGTTTGTCTCCCCCAGTGTGTCTGGGTTTGATCAGCCCTTCCGTCCTGGAGCTCAGAGACTTCCCCCGATGACAGTCTCGTCAAAACCATTCCATTTCCACCCCACTCCTCGGCTTTGACAGCTCCACATTTTCTGACAAAACCCAAACCAAAACAAGGCGCTCTTGGAAATTTCTCAAGCAGCTGCAGGGGAATGCTGATGAGATTGGACATATTTGGGTGAGAAAAGGAATGGGGAACAACCCTCAGCTTTCCTACTTTGGTTCCTGAGGATTTGACTTCAAAGCATGGACAGAATCGCCTGACCCCGGGTGACGCAGAGCCACCATCCGTCACCCTCACACCACGTGGAGACCACCTTGGGCGCAGAGAATGACACTGGTGACAATTTAGGGAGGAAAATCAGAGGCTCTGGACACCAGAGCGTGTGGAGGAGGTTCACTGTGGGAAGAGGGACACGGCTCCAGCGTGTTCCCATCCGCTCTCCAGTGCCATCACCTCCCACCCGTCATTCTCCCAGTAATCGGCCAAGAAATGTCAGTTATTTGAACCCCTCTTGCTCTGTAATATTTTTCCTGTGTAACAGCAACCTGCTTGCCCAAAATTTGAAGGTCACTCAAGGCTGAGCTGTGTTCACTTCGTTTTTACAACAGTCAGGAGGCTCTTCTGGTCCTTTCTCGGCAGCCTCTTCACACCATATGCATCCTTGATCTGGAAAATGAAGTTTTACTAAAAAATCCCCAGCCCTGCTCATGTATGAGAGACATGGGTGTTCCTCTGTTTCACAGGTTGCTCTGCAAAGAGAAAGAAACAAAAACCTAATTTTCAGAATGTAATTTTGGTTAAACCCCACTAAAGGTCATGTTGATAAAACAAACAATCCTTGGGCTTATTTGTCTTAAATGAGCCCCAAAATATTTCTCATCTGCCTGTTTACCCGGTCAGCCACCGGGATGAGGGAAGGCAGCACTGGGAGGATGGTCAGGGACCACCAGCAACGGGAATTGAGTCCAGAGCCTTCCCCACAGCAGGACTCTGCTCAGAGAACCTCCTTTGGGTGCTCCCATGAATACTCAGGGCCAGTGCAATAATTGAATCATGAAATGATTTGGGATGCTTTGGCTTGGAAGGGACCTTAGAGCCCTTCCCATTCCACCTCCTGCCATTGGCAGGGACACCTTCCACCATCCCAGGTTGCTCAAATCTCTGCCCAATCTGGCCTGGAACACTTCCAGGGATGGGGCAGCCACAGCTCCATGACCTGGGATTTTTTTGGGGGATTCAGGCTGGCACCCCCAGCAGCAGCCCAGATCTGGCTTCTCCAATTCTCCATGTCCCCTTCCAGCCGGGAGCTGCCCCAGGAGCTCTGTGCTCTTCCCAGGCCCAGCTCTCTGCTTCTACAGCTGATGCCAGAAACGCCTCTTCAGGCACTCTGCGGGCTCCCAGATCCCAACCCTGCCATTCCTTGTGGAGCCATCGGTGCCTGCAGGAAGGGCTGGCACTCAGCCGGCAGAATTCCTGCCTGGAGCTCGGTGGCCTCGCTGGGAGTCCTGCTGCAGGCATGGCACGGGCAGGGCACGGTGTAGCACAGCCCCCATGCAGGGCAGCTGCCTGTGGCCACAAAGGAATTCACCAAAATTAGTGGATCCGCCACCTCCTGAGGGGTTCAAGTGTGCAGCAATTATCTCCTGAACCACCCGTCCCACCTTCCTCTGGGAATGCCCCGAGGCGCCGCCTCGCAGCGAGGGCTAATGAGTGGATTATTGCGGCATTTTAAAACTCAGCTGTTTTGTAAATTGGGATTATCCAGTGAAACCAAGAAGACTTTCAAGAAGGAGCAGCCGTTCACCCCCTCCTCGCTCTCTGCAGTCCCTGTAACAGCAGCATGGCCACGGGGAAGGGCTCATTTTTCAAATTCTCCATCTCAAACACTTCCTTCCCAATCAACATCAAGCCTCTCCCTCCTGCTCCACTTCTCCAGTGCCAAGGAGCTGCACTTCTCCCTGTCCCCATTTCCCACCGAAAACACGGCAAATCCAGGTGATTCGGAATTGCCAGAGATCTGTGAGCTTTAAGATTGCTTCCAACCCAAAGCATCCTGTGATTCCATAATTCTGTGTGTGGGGCTCCCAGACAACCCCTCAGCCCCTGGCCCTGGTGTCAGAGCAGTGTGGGACACCCAGTTTGGGACACCCAGTTTAGGACACCCAGAGAGCCACCCCGGAGCCCTGGGCAGAGCCATGGGGTTTCCAGGCACCAGGCAAAAGCAATCCAGTTGTGAGATGTGGCTGGGAGTCCGCTGGCAGCATCTTCCCAGACCCAAAATATTTTAATGAAATACTTCAGTTTCGATGAACTGGCATTTTCTTTCCAAGCAAATTTCCCCCAGCTTTAGCTGGAGGAGCCCAGCGTTGGGAGCAAGCCCAGATCCCACAGCCCTCCCTTCCCCACGCTGCTCCAACCACCAGCAGGGCTTGGCTGAGCCAGGTCCTGCATCCCTGGCTGTCACCTGCACCCCCAGCCAGGCTGGGATGTGTGACCAACAGATTTGAACCTGTGCTGGAGTCGAGCTTTGGACAAAAGCCTCTGTCTGCTCCCAGAATTACCCCAAATAATTTGCTTTCCCAAGCCCTTTAAACTAGGATATTCTAATAACACTTCCAGGGGAGAATTTCACACACACCAAAGGTACCAGTTGGCCAGTTGCCCCTTACTTCTTCCAGGAATTCCTTTTCTGAAAGATTTTTCCCTTTTTTTGAGCAGCACGGAGAGCTGTGCTCATCCTGTGGGGCTGTGGCACAGGATGACCATCAGCCTGAAGGCCCTGATCCCAAACCCAACACCAACCTGACCAGTGGGGTGAAACTCATCCCCTCCTCGGGGCCCTGGCAGAGCAGCACAACAGAGGAGGAAAACCAAGGAGGTTTCTTTGGAAAGCTGTTTCCATTTTCCGGAGCATTGTTCCGTGGGTACGAAGTGGAGCAATTTCCCTGGGGTTTATCCCAGCTGAAACCCAGGAACAGCAGATTTTACCATAACGGGATGTGCCTGCAGAGCCCCCGGCACAGAGCGGCCCCAGCCCAGGAAATCTGGGGTTTCCTGAAGGGAATGGATTGTCCTTGTCCAGGATGGTCCCTAATTTGCTTTGAGCATTGAGGCAGGAGGTGCCAGGGGGCACTGGGTTCTGAGGGCTCCTCAGCTGGCAAAGGTTTATTTTAAGCAAAGATTTAACGGCCACCAAAATTATTCAGCATTTCTCCGGCTGGGTGTGACGCCATCCCCAGTTCCGGCCGGCACATTCTCTCCTGATTTTCCAAAGCCCTGTGCCTCCATGGCTGAAGCTGTCTACAGGTCCTTGAAAATGTCACAGTTCCAGTGCCTCTCATTTGCTTCTCTTCCTTCCAGCTGCTTCCCAGTGAGGAGGAGGGAAAACCCCTCAGGTTGCCCCTCAACACCCCTCCTTGATGTCTCCGTCCTCCCATTAGCTCGGTCCCCCCCCCACGATGCCACCGGGAGCAGGGTCGCCTTTGGCTCCCTTTCATCCCGTCTGTGACATTCAGGCGCTGCCACGAGGGGCAGGGAGGATTTCCATTTGGAAGGATTTCCATTCTGAAGGATGCCGCCGAGCCCCCGGGGGCCTGCCATTAAAAAGAAGACAAGGAACGAGAGACGAGAGGAGAAAAAGGCGAGCCCAGCCTTCTCGGCTCTTTCTTTTCCCTTTTTCCCCCCAGCCAGAAGTCCCTAATTGGTCTGAACTCTGTGGGTGTCACGGGGGCCCTCCTGGACCACCGACCCTGCACAAGACCCCGGCACATCAGCTGTGGGAGGAGAGGCTGGAGCTGCTCATCCTCCCTCCCTGCTCCCACCAGAAGCGCTGATTCCTGCAAAGCTGTGACAGAAAAATGTGGAATAAATAATTGCGAAGAACAGAAAAATGTTATTTTTGTGGTGGGAAATGCATTTGGGGGAAGGGTGAAAAACAAATGAGAGGGAAAGGTTTTGAACTGATGAAGAAAACAGGGTCTCGTCAGAGCGTCCCAGAGAGACCCCATTTGCCATTAATGGGGAAAGCAAATTGGAGGCTAATTGCTGGATTTAGAGAGGGGGTTTGCAACGTAGGAAACAGGATCTGGGTTGTGATTGCTGTGTTTTGGGCACAAGTGAACTCTGCAGGGAAGCTGCTTTAGCCGTCAGAGATCTGGGATTGGGAGCTGTGGGGATTTTGGGATGCGGCATCGCCCTGGCAGCAGTGGGTGGGACAGGGCAGCTCCTCCTCCCTCCTGGAGAGGGACCACATCCCACAGTGGCAGCTGTGACCCCACTCCGTGCTAGGCTGGAGCACCTGATGGTCCTGCAGCTTCACCCAGCACCTCCAGCTCCTCATTCCCGCTCTCCCAGCACCACTTCCTGCCTTTTCTGGGGCGGTGGGAGGCTCATGGACTCTTGTCACCCAAAGTTGACCAAAACTCTTCACCACTGGAGATGCTCTGGCCCGGTGGGGGTGCCAGTGGTGGAATCATCTTCCCTACCATTGCCTTGTGGGAGGCATCTCCACGGGAATGGCGATGGAGGAGAGAGGGGACAGTGGGACACAGGGACGTGGGGCTGCGGGTGCAGCACAGTTCAAAGAGGGGGTGCAACAGCTCTTTGCTGCTCTTCCTGCTTGAGGGCAGAGAGAGAAATACAGGACAGAGAGAAGGAAATAAAGGACGATGAAGCTCAGAAAGGGAAGAAGATAGGACAGGTGTTTTCCACTTGCCTGTTGGCTGAGCAGAGTTATTTTTGGGATGCTCTGGGGCATCTCATAGAGAAACAGCTCATGACATGCAGCCCCTGGTACCTGGTGGCTCTTAGGGGCTGTTGTTTGAGTGCAGACAGTCCTCAGGTCCTGGTGGGGTCAGACCATCATGGTGGGGAAAGAATTCCAGAGGCTGCATCCACTCACTGCCCGAATCAGGACACCCGGTGTGTTCCAGCTGGGAAAGTGATGAGCAAATTCCAAGGCTCCTGAAAGCCAGCCCCAGCTGAGCCCCGCTCAGGAGGTGTTCTGAGGGCTCCCCCCACCAGCCCATGCAGATTTCATTCCCAACAAGCAATTCCCACCCCCAATCCAGCCACCAGGAGCACTGGGATGAGGCACACGCGGTGCGGGAGCTCACACCGCCACAGGCAGCCAGGAAAAGGAGCAGTGTCACCCTGGGAGGCTGGCACCGCGCTGTGTTTCATAGTAACGAGGAAATATTTTATGCATCAAAAGTAATATTTTGGCAAGATCCTTCCCAGGCACTTGTAAGTGCTTATCACGGCGCGGGAGCCTGGATGCTCCAGGCCCTTGGACTCAGATGCTCTTTGTTCTTGTACAACCTGATGTAGGTGCTGCTGCAGAGAGAAAAATAAACACTAAAATCGGAATAAACACCCCGTTGTCTGCTGCCCCCACCAACTGTGTCTGTTCCTAAAATAATTGCGTCTGTGGTAAACGCCGACTAATTAATGTGCACATATTTAGAAGAGGATTAGCATCAATAATAATCAATGCAGATCTATTATGGCTAATTACGGATGTGGATCTATTGCATAGCTCCTAATCTTCTATAAATATGGTTTTCATAATCACTTTGTTAGCAGGTATCTAAAGCAATGCAAAGAATTTGCAATACAAGTTAGAGTCTGGCTCTGTTACAGCTCAGGTAATTACACCCTGGTTTGGTCTATCCCTCTGCAGCTCCCCCTGGGAATATATTTATTTTTAACTTATTACCCAGAAACGTCTCATGTCACAGAGGGCCATGTGCTGTGTGACACCCCAAAGGATGCAGAGCACGGGAGGGATGTGGGATCTCTCTGGGTGAACCTCAGAACACGCTGGGTATGTTTAGTCAATCACAGCTCGGGATTAGGTTGTTATTAGTCCCTACAGAACATCAGGAACAGCTCTTTAGTCCAGGGAAAGAGGCTGTTAAATGACAAGGAGGATCTGAGGGCTTTGTTGGATGAAACCCTTCGCTCTGTGTGTCTGGGCTCCTCACTGCTCCACAGCCACTGCTCTCCTCGGGGACCGGTGCTCAAATCCTGCTGGTGCTGCAGCTCTCGTGGCACTGATCCATCCCAGCAGGGTTTGGTGCCAAGGACCCAAGGAGCCCCCAGGTCTGGGGGATGCTCAGCTGCTCAGCCATGGAGCTGCGGGAAGGGGCAGTGGGGGCCCTGCAGAGCCCAACGGGATGCAGGTCAGGGCTGGGAGGAGGAAGACCCCGATTCAGCAGCAGGAAGCCTGGGAACTGGGTGGGCAGCGGTTCCCTCCCATCTATGCCCAGACTGCTGAGCTGCTCCTGGAGTTTGGAAGCACCAGCCTCTGTTGGTTTCTTTTTTTTTTCCCCTTCTGTTTTCTGAGCAATGACCTTGGGAAAAGTGAGCTGGGGTGGGAGCTGTCACACTGTGAATGGGAAAAAGGTGGCAGCTGCACAAACCTCAGGCTGTCCGGGAGGCTCAGGAAGCAAAAAACAACATCCATGTTTCACCACAGCCCCAATTACAACGGGGTTAAGTTTGGCACTTCAGCAGTCAAAACATCTTTCCAAAGTCTCCTCAGGCTGGAACCCCCCTCCAAGAGCCATGGGAAGGAGGACCCGTAACCCAATCTGCTGCTCCAGATTATGCAGTGTCCGACCGTGTAATTGAGATTAATCACTTCTTCCCCCATGCTCAGAAATACTTTTCATGTCTGGAACACTCTTCCCCGTCCCGAGCCACTTGAACTTTGAGACTTGTGGGCGATGGAGATGGAGGGGGAGAGGGCAGGGTGGGATCCATCAGCCAGGCAGAGCTTCCCGAGTGTCTGCAGGGTGAGACACCACTCGGGACCCTCGAGGGAGCAGCTCCTCTGCCTCCATCCCATCACGTAGTGCCTCATCCCCCAGAGGTCCGTGGTGTGACACTGATCAATGATTTGATCATCGGCAAACCCAGCTCACGTGACCTTCTCAGGTGCTGTGGTAGCACCAAGACAGGTGGCAAGGGTGATCTGAAATCTGGCCGTGCTTTCTTTAAACTTAAACCTGGGCTCAGCAGTGCTGAATTAACAGCTGCACTCAGTGATCTTAAAGGTCTTTTCCAACCTAAACTCTTCCATGGTTCTCTGAACTATCCCTGCCTGCTCCCACACAGGAGACAGCACAATTCCACCAGGCAGCTCTGGGGAGGTGAGGAACCCTCTCAGCTGCCGGGGGGGATAATTCTCCTTCCTTCAGCAGTGGGAGTGAAGCATATGTGGGGTTTCTTGTAATTCTCCAGGATTTGGTAATGTTGATGTGCAATAGCCTGAAGAGCTGCGGTGGTTTCCCAGCCTGGGAGAGGTGGGAATCTGCCTTCAGTCGTCTTAAGAAAGGTATGTGTGACCTTGTTTGTTTGTTCCTTCGTGGGGCAGAAAGGAAAGACGCCCACCCCACTAAGTCCAGGTTGGGGTCAGGGACATCCCAACCACACGGAAGTGTCACCGCAGGGACACAGAGCATGTCCCAGGACATGGGGCTGGGAAAAGCAGTCTTGTCGGAGTGGGATGGTGAGGGCAGCCCGGGTTCCTGCTCCAGGAGGTCCTGGGGGTGCTGGGCTGGGCTGGGTGATGGTGAGGGACACCCAGGTTCCTGCTCCAGAAGGTTCTGGGATCGCTGGGAGGCCCAGCAGGCCTTGCTGCTGGCACAGCCGTGCGTGCAAGCTTTGCTTTTCCATTTTAACCTAAAGACCCGAGAAGATTGGGTTCCAGCTGACAAGTCATAAAAGCTGTCGTGTCCTGTATCACAGCAAACATCTGCCAGCGGCATGGCTCCCAGCGGGATCAGCGCTCCGACACGAGTTCAAGGGCTTTTTGGGGGCTTGCTGGAAGAGAGCCGAGGGAGGAAGAGGAGCAGCAGTGCCCTCGAGGTCCTCTTGGCCAACCGCAGAGGAATCGCAGCTTGGGCTGGAGCTGGGGCAGAGCCAGCGAGACTCTCCAAAGGTCAGCAGCATTCCAGCTGCGGGAGCTGCGGGACACCCGCTCCGGGTAACTGGAGAAGGAGCCGGATAAGCTGCTGGAAGACACGGTTTGAGGCAGCTCGTCCCTGCCGTAGCAGGGCTGCTGTGTTTATGGGCTCTGCTCTCAGGACAGGATAGGTTTGCACTTTATCGGAGCTCACCCGGAGCCTCAGAGCTCCTTCTTGGCACCAGCAGCGCTCGGGATCGGGGGCCTTAGGGCTGAGTGTGTGAGGGTTTGTGGGAGCAGAGCCCCACAGACTGCAGGGGGTGGGAGGGAAGGATGGGGGGAAGGAGGTGCTCTGACCTGAGTGCTTCCACTTCCTAAAGCGACCCCAGTGAAGGGAACTGACTCCCATCCCTCTGCCAGACCTGCTGCTCTCCCCGGCTGCCCTGTGTGGCCGTGTCAGGGGGTGCAGGACAGTCACGGGGCTGGAGCACGGGAAAAGTGGCTGGGAGAGGAGGGCTGGTGACCAGGCTGCATCCCAGAGGGGGCAGGGTGGCTGTGTCCTGCTGCGGTGGCACAGTGTCCCTGCCCTGCTGCGGTGGCACAGTGTCCCTGCACTGCTGCGGTGGCACAGCGTCCCTGTCCTACTGTGGTGGCACAGTGTCCCTGCGCTGCTGTGGTGGCACAGTGTCCCTGTCCTGCTGCGGTGGCACAGTGTCCCTGCCCTGCTCCCAGAGAGCACAGCCGTGGGACTGTGCAGGCCATTGCACAGACCCCCAGTGCAATCCAGCCATCCCAGTTCCCCATGCAGCGCAGGCAGCAGCTGCCACGGAGGAAAAGCCCCAGTGCCAGTGAGGGAAAGCCAAAGCAGAGCCGTGTGTGGCAGCTGAGAAGGAAATTAGTGTAGACCCTGCAGGACTCACTAATGGCCTCCACCGCGTGCCTCTGCCTCGTACGAGGCCTTCACTGTGCGAGTTTGGACACATCCCATTTCCCACAGACCCTCATTATCCTACTCGTGTTCACCGCAGCTCTCCATAAATATTTTATGAGCATCCTCTTTGCAAGGCTTTCGTTTGGATTTGCCCTGTGAAAGCGTCTGCCTGGCAAGGAGAAGAGAGGGGAAATGAATAACAAGAATGATCACGGAGAAGGATGGTGGGGGGGAGTGTGGAGAGGACGGCGGGGAGAAGGAGCCTCTCTCTCTCTCTCTCTCCTCGATAACTGGGTTGTCTCATCTCTGCTCTTGTGCGATAACAGCAGAGCAGCTGCGTCCCTGAGCCGGGATCCTTCGGAGCGCTGTTCTCGGGAGCGGTGCCCAGCTGCCTCTGCCACCACCCAGGGGGACAGAGCCCAGCTGTGCCGTGTCCTCCCGGGGCTGGGGAGAGGGAGAGCGAGGAGAGGAAACAGCCACAGCGTGAGGGGACACGGCCACCTGCTGTGCCCTGCCTGGCTGGGGCCCTGACACGTGGGAATGTTTCGGCACATCCTGTCCTGCCCACACCAGGCAGAGCAGGAGCCCTGGTCCAGCAGGGCACAGGTGTGCGGTGCCCAGGTGTGCTCCAACAGGGCACCTGCTACACAGCATCCACACACAGCATCCACACGCAGCATCCACACACAGCATCCACACACAGCATCCACACGCAGCATTCCCTGCACACAGCATCCACACACAGCATCCACACACAGCATCCACACGCAGCATTCCCTGCACACAGAACCCCACACAGCATCCACACACAGCATTCCCTGCACACAGAATTCC
>VZTG01000551.1:311531-357366 GCA_013397845.1 Melanocharis versteri | reverse complement strand
ATTCCCTGCACACAGCATTCCCTGCACACAGCATCCCACACACAGCATTCCCTGCACACAGAATTCCACACACAGCATCCACACACAGCATCTCCCATTCCCCACACGCAGCTTCCCTGGGCTGGTGTGCAGGTGGGGACATCCGTCACCAATTCCATCTTGTCCCCCTGGCTCAGGGGTTCACTGGCCATGGCCCCGTTCGCCCTCAGGACCTGCCCTCCCTCCCCTCCCACCCCTGGGTGCTGCAGCCCCGGCTGTGGGGTTTCTGTCCCCTGGTTTCCAAGGCAGAGTCCAAGCCCTTTCCAGCCCACCTCCGCCCAGGAGAGCCTCCTGCCTGTCCTTCAGCTTCACGAGCGAGCCGAGGCTGGCTGGGAAGCAAGAATTCCATTTAGGGAAAAAAAAAAACAACAAACCCTGAGGTTTGGAAATTGGTTTTCATCATCATTTCGAAGAGGGGGAGTGAAGTGCTGATGACACCAAGGCAGGAAGGGAGCCGCTGGCACCGCTCTCCCTCTTTGTGACCGTGGCCCTGCAATCCTGCATTTCTGTGGATGAAGGACCTGGGGCAGAGCTCAAACCATTCCTGGGCTCTCTCCAGAGAGCTCCATTTATGGACCTCATAAATCTTCTCAGCTGTCCAATGGGATCACCCTCCCATCCCGCTGGAGGAGCTGCACTGCAAATTCCTCATCAGCCAAAGCTTTTCCCAGAAAGGGGCTGAGCTGGGCTGAGTTGGGTGAGCAAGGGGTGACGGGGCCGGTGCTGCCCCAGGGGTGACAGGGGGCTGGTGCTGCCCCAGGAGCCACAGCCCCAAGCCTGGGGGTGTTTGAGGGTCTCTTGGGCCCCTCTGGAATTGGAAAACGTCTTTAGTAAGGGAGGTGAGGCAATAGGGATATTCTGGAAAAGCACCCATACCCAGGGCACGGCAAATCCCACTTCCCTGCCTGGCCCTGCAGCCCACATAGCTTCAGGGGCTTGTCAGGAGAGCTTTCCATCCCAGACTTTCCCTCAGAAGATGCTTTTTACAAGCGTGTATTTATGAATGAGGAGCTGGGCTTCCACCCTTCCCTTCGCACAACGGCGGCTCTTGCCGCTGGGGTTTTCCTGCTGAGGTACATTCCTAAATAAATAAATAAAGCAGTTAAATAATTTCCTGTCTAATTGGTAAGAGGATGAAATAAGTGACCTAATCAGCCTTTTCTGTCTCTCGTTTCTGCCTAACTCTGACCTTACTCGCCCCAGCTTGGCAGTACAGGGAGCCCGGTGTGTGTGTGGTGGGGCTGCCCCCACTTTCCCTGGAGCAGACGTGGGAAGCATCAGGCTCGTGGGCTCTGAGCTTTCCTCGGCTCATTTCAATCCCATCAACCCTTACCTGGAACTGCAGAGGCCATAAAGCTTCTCTGTGCATCCCAGTTCTCCGTGTGCAGCTGTTGGGAAGCAGGCCAGCCCGAATGTTTGTTGAGATGCTCCCATAAAGCTGAAAAAGCCTGGAATTACCCCAAAGCAGGCGGGTCTCCTGTGCCCCAGTGCAGCCAACGCTGGCTCCAGGGCGTGTTGTCAGTGTCCAAACCTGGATGGTGCAAGGAAACTGCTCCAGGATTTGTTACTGAGGGGGAGGAGAAGCCAGGAATGCTCCTCTCAGGACTGGGCTGGGTCCCAGCATGCAGGAGCAGAACCAGAATTAGGTCCTCTGTCCCTGATAAGAGGAATTCGGTGTTTCCCAAGTGGCTCTGCCGCAATGAGCCATCCCTGCTCCCTGTGCCACCCCCAAGGAGCTGCAGGGCCGCACACTTGGAGGTTCAGCTGATCTCCCAGGGCCACAGCAAGATGGTCCCATCTCTTCCCAGAGAGGAGTTTCTCACTCCTTTGCCTCACTCTGGTGGATTATTTGGATTATTTCCCTGAAATTTATCACCTGTTTTCCTTTCCTCAATCCCACCTTCCTAACTCCACATTCCTCTACCTTTCTAAATCATTCCCCTCCCTTCTGCCTGCTGACACCTCTAAACCAGCTCAAGGTCAATGGTTTGACGCCTCTCCCCTGCTTTTCTGCCTCTTCCACCCCAACACAAGCAGGTTCCAGTCCGCAGACTGTCCCCGTGGGGTGTCCCCCACTACAAAGCTGATTTTCCCTCCTGGTTCCGCGGCACAGCTCCCAGGTGACAGCCACGAACCAAAAAAGCCTTGGGGTGAATTGCTCAGCCGCCTGCCGTGGAGGTTTCCCAGTTTCCCAGCAGCCGTGCTGAGCTGTTGGCCATGCACAGGTGAGGACATCTGCCACCCCACCCGGACGGACATCACCTTCCTCCTCCTCATCATCCTCTTCCTCCTTCTCTCCAGCCCTCCCCACGCAATTCCTTGGGCTCTGCTCTCCCCCTGCCTGTCCTGTCTCCCTCGTGCCCATGTCTCCTCCATCCCTCGGTATTTGGGATGTGTTCCCAAGTCCTGGCCGAGCAGAGGCAGCTCTGGCTCCGGGGGAAATCAGGCAGGGAGGGCTCCGTGCTCCAGCACCGCTGCACCTTCCAGCCCCCGCCGAAATTTGTCACTCTAATCCCGTTTGGACACCGCTAACTCCGGCATCCTCCCCCTCCGCCTTCCCTCTCCGGTGCCTCGCGGTGACTCCCGCAGGCGCTGCCTTATCTACAGCCCATTCGTTATTCCCATTCCTATTCATCCCGCGTTCCCGGGCTGCTTGTGCCGCGGGAGACAGGGAAACAAAGTCAGCCGTGGCCTCGGGGGCCGCGGCGCTCGGGAAGGAGAGGCACACGGCAGAGGGACCCGGGGCGCTTTCCCCGTGTCTCCGTGGGCAGCTCATTTCCCACGGCTGCCACGGAGGGAGCGGGATGAGAGCAAGTGGATGCACGGGAGAACGTCTGCGGACCCCCGCCAGCTGCCCCGGGCCGTGCCCCGGGTGCTGTGACACGGGCAGGCAGCCCCGGAGCGGTGACACGGTGACACGGTGACACGGTGACACGCTCCCGCGGTGGCACTGCCGAGCCGGAGGAGCTGCCTGCGGCTGCCGCTGAGCTCGGGAGCCGACATCGCCTCCCGAGATGGATTTCAGCGCAGGGACCATCCATCACCCACTATTCCTGTATTTATTTGGGGTTGGTCTTGAGGTGTTGTTGCTTTTGACAATTCTCCCTGCGCTGTGGAGGGATGAGGGGGGGATGAACGCGCGGGGCCGGGCGGGGGCCCATCCATCACCTCTCCGGATCCATCCCTGGATCCATCCGTCACCTGCACAACCCCACAGGGGGGGCAAGGCTGAGGAGCCAGGACAGAGGGATGGAATCCCAGATTATCCTGACTCAGAAGGGACCCACGAGGATCTCGGAGTCCAACTCCTGGCCCTGCACAGGACACTCCAACAATCCCACCCCGTGCTCCTGCCCAGACCAAAGGCTGCCTCCCATGAGCACTTCCATCCCTCTTCATCTTCCCTCCAAGGGCCGATGCCTTAGGGCCGCTTTAGTCTTATCCTTAATAGGAGAAATTTAAGGCTAAGGATGGCTGCAAACTGGAAAACAAATTCCCCAGAAGTAGGGCAGGCCACAGAGCTGAGCCGAGCCCGTCGCATTGTCTTTTCTCAGAGAAGTTCACATTTTTTCAGTGAAAAACAAAATTAAAGCAAACAAGTTGTGTTTGCTGGGATTTTGGTCTGGCTGTTGTGTGCCCCAGCGTGCCTGTGCCTGTGTGCATGCGTGGAATCGCTTGCTCCGGCTCTTTTCCCAAGGGAAGCCAAAGTAGGGAAATAAAAACCTAAAGTGTTTTTTTTTATCATTGCTGCTCAGAAACTAAACAATTTCAGCTATGCAGGATCCTCACAGAGGAAGGTAATTGAGATCACAGAGGCTTTTTCCCCACACAGGCATTTCCATGAGAAGGTTTTGATCCACCAGTTTTAAGTGCTCTATTTTTAAATACATTTTTTCTACATAGCAAAAGAGTTTTCCCCAAACCAGCGTTTTGCCCCAAACCCTCCTGTTCAGCCTGTCCCCACAGCCAGGGCTGTGCTAACCCAGGTGACTCAGGCTCAGCCTGGGCGACAGCCCCACATCAGGGACAATGTCACTGATTAAGGTGGCATCACGTGTCTGTGGAGGAGAAGAAAGAGAGAGAGAGCTTGGCCAAAAAAAGTGTAAATAAAGGACACCTGGTCTGTGGGACCCAGGCAGGGAAAGGTCTGCTCAGCCCCCAATGAACAAATGTCACACCTGGAGCTCAGGTCCCAGAGACACCAGTAACCAGTCCCAGTGCCCAGCCCAGTCCCTCAGGGTCACCATGGCACTGGTGGCACCACAAAAGGCCTGGGAGCTTCCACAGACGCTGATGGGACAGCCAAAACCCACCTTGAGGGACCTTGTGGGTGCTCACCCCTTCTCCAGTCCCTCCATCCTCCCTCCTCCAGTCAGGATGAAGATGGATCCACCTGGATTCATTCACCCAGGGCTTGCTTTACCTCACCTCTCCCAGGATATCCTGCCAGGCAGGACCAGAGCTGGGCTCCTCGCGGCAGCAGTGCCCCAATCCCCCCACACCCCACTCCCAACACTTTTTGTGAGTCTCCTGCTTTTCCCCGGGCCCGGAGCTGCAGCAGGGAGAGATAAGGCCCTGCTCACGTTACCTGACGCTGCCTTCCTGCCACCTGATAGCATTAATTATGACTTCTTCTAATATGAAAGGACCCCTTCAGAAGGTTTCCCCCTGCTCTGCCTCCATCCCCATGCCCACCACGGGGACCCCCCACCCCTCCCGCCTCCCCTTCCCGAGCCCACGGGACTTCCCAGTTTTCAGCAACACGAGATACAGGAGGCTCTTTGAAAACGCTGCACGCTGGCAGCTTTCCCACCTCAGTTTCAAGTCTCACTGGATAATATTCTCCATATTCCTTTATGGAAACCAGAAATTCTGGCTTTGCCGTGTCTTGGCGTGGCTGCGGGGAGCTGGGGGACAGCAGCGGTGGCAGCGGTGACAGCGGGCACAGCTCTTGCCACCCGCCATCAAATAAGGCCACAGAAGGCAGAGCTGGGGGGAAACTCCTCTGCCAAACACGTTGTTCGCCCAAAAGCGCAGCCGCAGGTCAACCGTGACACTGACACAACAGGAATGATCCCGTACCCCCCCAAAAAGGGAAAAATCCCATCAAATCAGCCAAGCTGAACCGGTTTGTTCTGCTGGTTTTGAAGGAAAGCTTCCTGAAGTTCTGTGATTTGGGCTGAAACGATGTTTTCAGAAGAAATTTGTCTGTGTTTAACTCAAGCCCACTTAAGAAGCTTAAAAAGGAAACTCTTGGAGCGCACATGGGATGTTTGCTTGATGATTGAACCAAACGTTCGGGTTGACTTGAGGCAGGTTTTGGACAGGGGATTTTTTCAGTTTGTTTTTCGTTTTACTGAGCGCAAGCGTGGGTTTTGTCAACGCCTCCCAAGTTTCCTGTAACCCCTGTGGAAAGATGGGCTGCCAAGGGCTGGGAGAGCCCCACGTCCCAGTGCAGGGATGGTTGTTGAATTCCTGCAGTCCCCAGAATGGCCAGGGGCCTGCAAAGAACCTGATGTGCTCTCCAGCCGCCAGAATTCCCAGCCTAGGTTGTATGGGATTATCCAGAATGGGAAGGGCTCTGCTGGGGCACAGGGGACTCCAGGGTCTCTGCTTCTGGGGTTGCCGTGGAGAGGATTTCTTGGAAAACCTCCCTTGTAAATGTGGTGAAAACAGGTTTTCTCCCAGGATATCAGTGAGGGAAAACCACAAATCTGCTCTAAGCTGGTGCTGCTGGGAGCACTTGTGAGCATCTGCATGAAGGTACAGGAGGGTGGCACGTCCTGTGGGGTGACAGGGGGACATTTGTGTTTCCATACAATTTATAAATGGGCCGGGCATGGGGGTAACTGGGTGGGATGCTCCCAGGAGCAGGGGCAGGTGTGGGCAGGAGCAGGTGACAGAGCCATCCCGAGGGGAAAAGCCTCATGGGATGGGAATGGAGCTGAGCACAGGGGCAGCAAGAGGTAAAAATGCACATTTTCAAACCCCAAAATGTGAACTCCTCCCCTGGATAAGGGCGGTTCCACTCCAAAGACAGGGACTGGTGGAAGGAAAGGAAGTGCACAGCCCAGCTAAGGAAAAGAACAAACCCTAAAAGGGGCTCTTTGCCCTAAAACACCCTTAAAACCTTCATGGCTTGAGTCTGATTGATGCAGAAGCTGCTTTGAGCAGCCAAGTGACATCAGGGAGGGGAAAGATCCCACCTGAGGGCAGAAGGAGGGGAGCAGCCCCGGGAAGGCCGGGCCACCCATCCAACAGGTGCTGCGAAGGGAATGTCAGCTCAGCTGAACGGGAATGTTCCCTCCCAGCCCCTGAAGTGGAACTGCCAGGCCTCCCGCTGCTCTTAATCCACAGCACATCGAGGAGCTAAATATATTCCCAGCCTAATGCCGCAGGGCTTTGCTAATCTGCCCTTCGCCGCTCGGACACCCAGCGCCGGCTCTCTCCACATCCCAGCGCAGGTTTAACAGCAGAACCAGCAGGATGAGGGGCTCCTATTACCGAGAATTCCCGGCTCTGGCAGGGGTGACTCCGGCTGCTCCCGAGGATGTGCACCAGTAATTGAAACAGAGCTGCACTTGTCAGAGGGAATGAGCCGTGGGCTTCCCGCCGGCCTGACCTTGCCCTGCGCTGGACTGGGGAACAAATTGCATTTGTTAATTTGCAAAACAATTCTCCCAGTCATTAGTGGGACTCTGGTCCTAATCCCGGGGTGTTTTCGTGGAATCACAGAATGGTTTGGGTTGGAAGAGACTTCAAAGCCCATCCAGTCCCACCCCCTGCCATGGGCAGGGACACCTTCCACTGTCCCGGGGTGCTCCAAGCCCTGTCCAATCTGGCTTTGGACACTTCCAGGGATGGAGAGTCCACAACCTCTCTGCTTCTCCTTGTGGACCTCAAATCCCCATCCCAGGTCCTGGTCCCATCTGCAGGGGATCAGGGCTGTTGGGGAACAGTGCCAAGAGAATTCCCTTGGGCTGGGCCTTCGGAGTCGCTGATGGGACAGCATTCCCATCCTCGTGCCTGGAAAAGCCCAGGATGCCCATCAGCCAGGAGTGAGTGTGCAGGCGAGTCAGGCAGGCACAGGCAGCTGCCTCCACCTCACACCCCAAAAGATAACTGACTTCATTCAGTAAAACTGGGCAAGAAATGTTCCCCAGAGACCCTCGGTGAAGGCAGGACACGGTGGAGATTGCCCTTCCTCAGCCCTTTTGGGAGAAGAGCCCCGCCAGCCCCGCTCCCACATCCCAGGGGAAACAGGAGCCGGGGAAGGGGGAGCCAAGGTGCTGCCTCGTGCTCGGCCACCCGTAGCCAGCCAGTCCCATCTCCCACTCCCTGTGCCTGCATTAGCATTCCCCAAATCCTTTTAACGCGCTGATCTGATAAGGGATCTGCCCGTATTGGATTTTTTTTTTCTCGGTGACACATAACCCAGCTGGCTGGGTGGCGGCTCGGGGAGGAATCAAACGGCCAGGAACAAATGAGTAAATCAAGTTACCATTTTACATCTCTTTAAGTTGTTTCCCTCTAAGAGCTCCACAGATTTTATCTCAGGTAGCTTAATTGGAACAGGAGAGCCGGGGCTCCTCGGAGCGCCGGGCTTTCCAAGGGAAGGGCAGCCCCCACCAGGTAGGAGGGAGCTTTGCTCGGGAAGGCGCAGGGGAAGGGGAGAGGCAGGGATCATTTATCCCGTCTGATGGGATGTCCAGTAAACGGCCAGAAGTCCCCGTGACGCTGAAGGAGACGGCCCGGGAGCAGTCCCTTCCCAGCGGAGCTGAGCACTGCGGGGAGGGGGCTCTGTCTTTTGGGGGGACCTTGGTCCCTCAGCATCACCTGCCTGGCATTCTCACCTTCGGCAGCTTATCCCGGGCATCCCACGGTGTCCTCCCTGCCAGCATTTCCTGGATGCTTTTGTCTCTAGAGAGTCACAGGGCGACTTCTCCAGGTTTCACCTTACCTGCTTCAATCTCCCCCTTCGTTGCTCTCTGGGACCAGCTGTCTCCAGCCCAGAGCCGGAACTCCTGGGAATTTGTGCCTTGGGACTACAAGTTGCTCATTCTGGCAAGAACCGAGCAATTGCTGTCGCTCCCCGAGCCCCTGCGGGCACGAGGCCACTCAGGAGCCTTGTCCTGGGCTGCTCCATCCCGCTGTGACCTTGGATGAAGCCCACACCGTTTCCCTGGGCCGGGAATTCCGTGCACATTCCCTCCACCCCAGGATGCCTGCAGGCACATCGCTCCGAGTGTGCAGGCACACCCCGCCTCCCGTGGGCACAGCTCCCATCCCAGGCTTCTCCGGACTGGGAGAACTGGGCAGCTGCTGCTGAGCTTTGCTGTTTTCTGCTCCTGAAGTGTTTCCGCTCAGAAATTTGCCCAGATTTCCCTAACCTGAGAGATAATAACCTGAGGAATTTCTAGTCAGGCTTCATTGGCCATGGCATTTCACTGCTCTTTCACAAATCCCTGATGTCTTCCTACCCCAAAACACAGCAGAAACAGAAAACAAATCAATCCACATTACAACAGCATGATCAGCTTTTGTCTGGCCCGGGAGAGAGGAGAGAGCAAGGGAAGAGAGGAGAGATGGAGTGATAGGGAGAGAAGGGAGAGAAAGTGCAGGGCTGAGGAAGGGCAGCATTTATGGACTCGTTGGAAACCATCAATCACTGTTAGTGCAAGAGGCTGTTTAGAGCTGGTGAGTATTAAATTCCAGCAGAATTTGATGAATAACAGGAGGAAAAACATTCCTGTTGTAGAAGAATAAAAACAAGAGTTCCCTCTTCCCCCTGTGCCAAACACCCCCAGCCTGAAGGAAAGTCCTGGGAAAGGTTGTTCCTGAGCAAGGGGACATGGAGCAGCCTCCTTGGGAACTCGAGAGGGGCTGTGGGGCTGAAAGGGATCTGAACTGGGACATGCAGGCCCTCACTCTCCCAACCCAAACCTCCAGCTGGGGTGGAAGGGATGGGGAGTGGCTCATTTTGCCTTAATGATCAGCCAGCCCCTGCTAATTATTAGCAACTGGAGTGAGTCTGCTCAGATAAAATCAGGCTCCTGACTCCCCAAGCCCTGCACCCTTTGGGGCTCAGAGGGGTTCCTGCTGTCCAGGGGCCTCCTGCTGCTGAACCTGTCATTCCACAGTCTGGGACACACTCAGGGCTGCCCTCCTGTCTCTGAAGATCCAGACCCCAAAAGCACAGACCCTGGTGATGGAGATTGGCATTCGTTGCTTCCCCACGTCGTTCTCCAAAGCAGTCAGCAACAGCATCTCTCCTTAATTAGACAGGCTGGTAATGAGAGCTGAGGGCCCTAGAGGCTTGTCTGACATCACCAGGTATTGCTGTCAAGCAGACACAGAAAAATGCACTGAGATTCAGCCAGAACATCCCCAGAACCAGGGAATTTGTCCTAAAAATGCAGGGGCTGATGCTTTGTCTTTGGGGTGTCCCAGTGCTGGGGAGGAGGGAGGGGAGCACCTGAACCCAGGCAGATTTGGAAAACATCAAACAACGGCACGGGGGGCACTTGGGCTTCTGATGAAGAATTAATTTGGCATCAGCATAAATGTGAAAGGAGAAGGCTGGTACAGCTCAGGTGACCTTTTCCTGGAGCCGTGTGGGCTGTCATGGTGACAAATGGGACACCTGGGCACTGGCACAAAGGGGCAGCACTCCAAGGTCACCTCGGTTTGCTAAACAAGGGGTGGCTGCACTTTGGGCCCAGAGCCTGGACCCCCGAGCTGCTGTGGGAGGTGGGGCTGAGGCATTCCCACTCTGCCCCATCCAGAGGATGGGCAGTGGCTGTGCACGGTTCCAGCTGGGCAGAGACCCCAACGCGGCCATGGCAGCGTGAGCAGGGCATGAACACGACGTGGAAACACGAACATGGTCCTGGTCACTCACCACTGAGCACCAGGCTCTGCCCCGGCCCCCTCCTGCCTCCAGAGGTGCCGATGCTGCTGCGGGAACGGGATGGCTGGCACGGAATGTCTCCTGAAGGCGCCGTGCCACGGAGGGCGGGCACAGAATTCCCAGCACCTGGCATGGTGGCACCCACCGAGAGGCTGGAGCTGGGAGCAGGGTCCCCCCCGAGCCCTGGCCCTGTGTCCCCTGGGCCCTGTCCCTGCCATGTGGCAGCAGCCCAAGGACTGCTCCGATGGGAGAATGACTCACAGGGACTCTGCTGCGGGTGTGTTTCCTATTAGGGCCGTTCGAGTCTCCACAATTAGGAATGCAGCTCAACCAGAGTGTGAATCCCTAATAGGAAACATTCCCCAGATGCACACAAGGGCCCCGAGGAAGATGCCAGCCCTGGAAAGGGCTGGGGGGCGAGAGCCGCCGGGATGGCTCCCACATGAGGCGGCATCAAAGGCGAGGCTGCAGTCCCGGGGTCTCCGTGGCCACTTCTGCCAACTTTGATCAGGGTTTGTCGTCTGACTCCCAAACAGTTTTTTCACACTTGTTTCCCAAGTGTGAAGAGCCCGAAGCCATGTTGGAAACTCTGAGACAATTTCGGATTCCTTTGCAACAAAGCCAAGGCCAGGACAATGGGACTTTGATGTTATTGACATATTGGTTCAGAGTTTCCTTGTTTCCATTTCCCAGCATTAGGCCGGAGCAGAGGGCTGCTGCCTTGCTCTGTTTAATTAGGTAATGTTTGTACAGTGCTCGGAGAATATAAAGTGCTCAGCAAGTGGAAAGCGTTATCCTTATTACTATGCCTTCCATATCCACTGGCTGCGTCTGGTGGAGCTGCAAAAGCTTTGAAAGAAAAAAATAAAATAAGGTCAAGTTTATTTTATTTAAATGTAAAATAAAATTGTAGTGCTGAGCAGAGGTAATGGGCTGGCAGAGGCGGGGAGGGAAGAGCTCTGTGTGTCTCTGGAGCAGGGACAGCGTAGACTGTGCCAAGCTGAGTCCCCTTGATGTTGTCCCAAGCTGTCCTGTCGCTGTGTGTGTCCAGTGTGGCCTGGACAAGCCCTTCCCAGAGGCAGCAGAAGCCAGGGCAGCTCCCAGCCTCCCTGCTGGCACTGCCACCAATGGAGCTCCCGGTGCCCGTCACCCTTTTATCAGGGAGATGGGACAGCTACGGATGGGGCGGCTGCCAAGCAGGGCCACCACGGCACTGCCAGGCACAGCTGGGCTGGACAGGGGCTCCCAGCACTGGCACATCCTCCAGGCAGTTCCCTGGGTGCTGCCCCCGCTCCAGAGACAGGGAAAACATCCCAACCCCGCTGTTGCTGATCTGTGTCCCAATCCCGGGCGCTGAGGCGCGGTGAGAGGTCCTGGGGGATGCTCGGAGTGGCTGAGAATGGGACACCCCTGCACTGCCACAGCTGCCCCCCAGCCCAGAGCGATGCCAGGGATGCTCCCACCCAGGACTGCTCCACTTGGGCCCCAGGGCTGCGGCTGGCTGACTCTTCTCAGGCTGCTGTTCCCTTTTTCCTTCCCCTGGGTGATTTCCCCTCATTGTGATTCCTCTCCTTGCTGGTGATAAAACATTTGACGAGTTGCACTGAAGGCCCAGACTCAGCAGCCCACCCCAACCCTCCCACCCCAGCCTCTCCCCCGCCAAATATGTTTGTATTTTTAACATTTTTAGGCAACAATCTTAAACCGAAGCAGATGTGACAATGAATATTTATCTGCAGCATCTCAGTATGGGATTTTCTCTTAAACTCGATAAAATAAACTGCTCAGGATACAGAACAACATTTCTCCTAATATACAATACACAAGGGGCAGGAGGGGAATTAGCAGATGAACTCGGCATTAAAGCCATTTAAAATCAAAAGAGCAGCAGCATTTACATGCGAGGAGAACAGTTGGTGCTTTCAGTGAGATCCTGGCGTGTTTTCCTGCTCATTCCTGGAGGCTTGCAAACGCCAGGCAGAAAGGTTCCTGCCAGGGAGGGGCAGGTGAGCAGGGGGCTCTTCCCGCAGGTGGGAGAGGCAGGAGCAGCGCCTGTCCTGAGTGGGGAACAGCTCCCATGGAATGGGATGAGGAGCAGGGTGAGGAGGGGAAGAAGGCAAACTTTGCTCCAGTGACAAGGTCACCAGGTCCCAGTCCCAGCCTTGTGTCTCTCCCATGGGACCACTGCTGTCCCTGTCCCTCCTGGGGGCTCCCAGCAGCTCCCCCTCTGCTGACTCCACCAGGGTTTGTTTCCATCCAGCAGCAGAGTGGGATTTAGGGGGAATTGTCCCCTCCTGAGCCGCTTCTGTGCTTGGAGGGTGCTGGATTTACCCTGCTGGAACTGACACACACAGGATGCTCCAGGCTCCCTGGGCTGGGGGTTCTGGGCTTCCAGGACAGGATGGGACTTTCTGGGCTCTTCAGCATCTCCCTGTGCAGCAGAGGGTGGGATGCTGTGGGACCCTTCATGCCCAGGAGTAGGATGAGCTCCTGCCTCATGGGGCAACCCCACAGGCCTAAATCCCGTGTTTGCTCTGGTGCTGAGAGCCCCTTCCTCCCTGCCCCGCTCGTCCTCAGGGCCTTGCTTTTGGGGCTCGAAGTGAGGAGTGAAAAAAACCGCTGCAATCCTGGGGATGGGCGCTGGGGCTCGGCCCGGCCCCGCCGGCTCCGGCGGCTGCTGGAGGCAGCGCGTTCTCCTGGAGCTGGAGTTGGAGGGCACTGCCAACCTTGCCACGTCGCGCTCCGAGAGCCAGGCACGTTTCTCCAACCTGCTGCCTCTGACGCAAATCCAGAACAATATGCAGATTAAAAATAACAACCACAACAGAAAGGCTCCACCACCACCCCAGAGAGCCCCACGCACACGGAGCCCTCCCCAGAGCTGGAGTGGGGAGCGGGCACAGGAGTGGCTGTGAGCTCAGGGGCCTGGCCACGGGTGGGAGGCTGGAGGGGCAGCAGGAGCACCCTGAGGGTCAGTCCTATCCTGTGTCCACAGCTGAGCTCATTCACTCCCCCACAGCTCTGCAAAGGGAGCGATTTGGAGGGACCAGGGACAGTTGTGCCATGATGGTGGCCCTCTGTGACCAGTGCCCAGCTGAGCTGAGCCAGTGACCGCACTGGAACATCTTGTTCCTCTTTGGTTTAGGACTATCCACCCCTCTCCTCCTCTCCCAGAGAGAGATCTGTGTCTCTGGGTCCTGAGGGACCCCTAAATAATGAGTCAAAGGGACAAGGTCTTCTTTGGTCTGCAGAGAACATGAACTGGAGCCAAAAAACTGCTGACTGAAAGGGCTCAGCGGCTTCCTGAGGGCAATGGTCCCAGCTGGTGGCACTCACAGCATCAGAAACGGGATGGTGGCTGTTTGAGCCTGGAGGGAGCATTTCCCATGCTGAACAGAGACCAGCCTGGCACAGGAGATGCCTCCAGTCACCAGCACAAGCCCTTGGGCCAGTGAGGGCAGTGGAAGGCTTTGGAGTCCCTGTGCTTTTAACGCATGGGGAGAGTCCCCAGGCCCTGCCTCATCCCCTGCCCAGGAGGATCCTGCTCAGGACTTTGCACTCCTGTCTCTTCCAGCCAGCACTGGATCCCACCCCCAGAGCCCCTGCCACCCCAGTGCCCCTGCCCCGAGCAGGGATTCTCCCCTTGTGCTTCAGTCCCGGAGCACAGCCAGGTCTGGGCTCCCCCTGTGACTCCTGGGCAATGAACATTCCCCCCTCATCCTTCCTCTCCAGAGCCTGCCCAGGTCCAGGCTCCCCTCGTGCCTTCCCGGGGTGTGGAGGAGGAAAGGTTTGCTTTCCTGAGCTGTGCCCAGAGCCCCCAGGGCAGCAGAGAGACCTTCCCAGCCCGGGAGCTGCCCAGCATCCCGAGACAGGTTTTGTTCGTTCCCAAACTCCATGAGAGCGGCCTGACGCGATGCTGCAGCCACAGAACATTCCTTTGTAAGGAAATAAAGTGTCAGTGCCACAGCTGTGACATCCAAGCTCCGCTCCAGTAGCGTGCCCTGGGCAGAAAGAGGCGGCGGGTTCCTGTTTAGGTTTTCGGTTACTGTGTTTGTAAAATATTTATTTTTCTTGGTGTTTCTATCCCGGCCTTTTTAGAATCCAAATATTTGGAGGCTGGAGGAGCCGTGGCCGGGCCCAGCGCTGCTCTGCTGGCTGGGCTTGGCGTGTGCCAGGCATGCTGATGGCCCCAGACCCCCCCAGACAGCCCTCAGCATCAGACAGCGTTTGAATGCAGTCTCCAGGGGTGGAGAGGGTGGTATGAGGAACTGAAAGAGCTGGGAGAGGAGAAAAAAAAAGGAGAAGAAAAAAGAAAAGGGAAAAAAAAAAAAAAAAGCCAGGCAGTGGCATATAAATGAATAAATAATAGTAATAAAAAAGATCATTGGGAAGCAAAGACATTCTTTATGGTGCATTAATGTGTTTTCTCAGCTGCTCTCTTGACTCGGCACCAGCTCTCGCAGTTCCTGTCCTCGGGACACTCCGCTGGGCGCAGGAAGGTTTGTTCAGGCTGCTCTGTCCCAATCCCGCTGCCCCTGGAGCTCCCGGCACCCACTGCCTCGCGGGGGAACAGAGCCCCCACCTGCCCCTTTCCCCGTGGCCTCCATGCCCATCACCGTCTCCTGGGACTCGGCTCTTTGGGAGAAGAGCCTCTCGCTCCAGAACAGCCGCTCAGGTGGGAAACACCACAGAAACCCAGGGTTCTGTCCCCTTGGTGCCGCCCAGCGCTGCCTCCCCCCACTCTCCGAGGTCCCCTGAGCCCATGCTTTCCTCCTCCCCCATCTCCAGCAGCTTCCCAGGGAAGGGATCCACCCGCGGAGCTGGTGGGACCCCAGCCGTGGAGGCAGCAGCTCTTATCAGGCGGCTGCCAGCTCTGTCACCACGCTGTGCTGAGTGACGGGCGCTCCCACCTGCTCCCGGCGCTGAGCACGGGGTGCTGCTGCTGCTGCTATAGAAACACCCAACTTCTTACACTCACCTCCTTTCTTCTTTCTCTCTTTTCTTCTTCCCTTCAGACCCTCAAAGCCACTGCTGAATTCCCTCACGATACAAAGGAAGATCCGACGGGCTCCTCGGCGCAGCCGCGTCCCTGCCGAGGCACCGTGTCCTGGCTGTGACAGGGTGCGGTGATCCATCCCCACCGTACGGAGAGGGAACTCCAGAGGCAGCACCTGATTTCCAGGAGCTGAGCTGAGCTGAGCTGAGCCTTCCCCTGCTCACACCAGGGCTACAGGATTCATTCCCTGTGCTGGCACCGCTCCGTGAGCTCATCAGCTGCTCCAGCAAAGCCCCACACAGAGCTCCGGTGGGTTTATTTTGCTGGCTGCTCTCCCCCAGCTGTTTATTTTCTTGAGTTTCCCCCGTGAACCCACTCCACACCTGGAACTGTGCTGACGAGTTGACTTCAAAGCCGAGCTAACTCTGCAAATCCCTTCCATGCGTGACTGTGGGGAGCAGGTGCTCCTCGCTTCCCCAGGGCGGCAGAGTCCCCCAGCAGGAGAGCAGGATCTGTCTCATTCCTCATTCGCCAAGCAGAGACACTCACATGGAAAACCAGCGTGTCCTCAAGCCACGGAATCACAGAATGGTTTGGGTTGGAGGGACCTTAAAGCCCATCCAGTCCCATGCCCTGCCATGGGCAGGGACACCTTCCACTAGCTCAGGCTGCTCCAAACCCCGTCCAGCCTGGCCTTGGACACTTCCAAGGATCCAGGGGCAGTCACAGCTTCTCCAGGCAGCCTAAGCCACCAAGTCTGGACTCATCCGGCATCACCGTGGTAGATCCAGCACATCCCTTCTCATCCCTGCCTGACCTCACTGGCCTTGGCTGACAGTGGCTTGTTTTGGGATCAGTCCCCGTGGACACTCTGCAAACCAAACCAGCTCAGTGTAAGATCCAAGGAGACATTTACTAACGGGATTTGGGCTGAAATTCAACCCTTCCTCAGGAAAAAAAAATAAAAATCCTTCAAACTAAAAGATTCTAAACAAACCTGACTCGAGAGTCATTTAATACCCTGTCAGCTTCCCTTCCCATTGCTCCCGGCTCTGGCGAGGTGAGCAATGTCCCTGGGATTGGGGTCCTGCTCTCCTGCGCCTGCTAGGAAGGTGCAAACAAATCCTGAAGCGCAGATGCAGTGTCACTGACCCAGAGAGATCCCTCTGGAGCCTGGCTTTGGCTCGAGCCTCAGCGGAAGGCCAGGACAGGTCATTTCGCAATCCCCCCACTTCGATTTCCATTGTCTCTGCTGTGATTCTACTTCCCACGGAGCAGCCCAGCACCGCTGCATTCCGGAGGCATTTCAGAGTCCTGGGGGTGTCGGTCTGGGCGAGTGGCACGNATCAGCACTTCCATCTCCCGAACCTGCAGGGCTGTGCGGGAGAAGGACCCCGGAGCGTCCCCCGGCCCGCGGGGCTCGACGCTCCCNCCCGGCTCTGGCGAGGTGAGCAATGTCCCTGGGATTGGGGTCCTGCTCTCCTGCGCCTGCTAGGAAGGTGCAAACAAATCCTGAAGCGCAGATGCAGTGTCACTGACCCAGAGAGATCCCTCTGGAGCCTGGCTTTGGCTCGAGCCTCAGCGGAAGGCCAGGACAGGTCATTTCGCAATCCCCCCACTTCGATTTCCATTGTCTCTGCTGTGATTCTACTTCCCACGGAGCAGCCCAGCACCGCTGCATTCCGGAGGCATTTCAGAGTCCTGGGGGTGTCGGTCTGGGCGAGTGGCACGAATGGTGATGCCATCCAAGCAGGACAGACTTTCCAGCCATAACACCTGTGAGAGTCGGGTCAGCCGTGTTTCTCCTGCCCTGCAGCTCAGGAGTGACCACCCAGCTTCCTTTGACAGTCCACACTCGCTGCCGGTGGCCCCTGACGAGGAACAGCTGGCTCCTGGAATCTTTGCTCTTTCCAAGCGCAGGGAGCCCCCCACGAGTGACTCTCAGCCATGAAGATGCACCTTCCAGCCCCCACCATTCGGTGCGACCCCCCACTCCCCCCGGCCATGAAGCTGGTGGCCTCCTTGGAGCATCCTCACCGGAGACTGAGGGAAGAGAAGAGAGGGAGGGAAGGGAAAGGAGAGGAAGATGGAAACAGAAAGAATTAAACCCCCTGCTTTAAATGATGGAAAATATCCCAGCAGTGTTCCCTTTCAAGCCTTATTTTGCTATTCAGGAGCTTGAAAGGCACCGAGCTCCCAGGCCCTCGCAGAGCAAGCAGAGATTTCACGTTATAAAATATGAATATCCTGGTTTATGAATAAACCTGGGTTTGCTGCTCAGTCCAAGCCATCATAACCTCCTCGGCTCTCTCTGGGGTGATTTGGTGTGGCGTGTGCCAGGTGTGGCGTGTCCCAGGTGTGGGGTCGGCAGGGGAGGAGGGGATGGGAGCCAGCAGGGAGCAGCTGGAGGCACCGATCCCCCTCCCCTCCTGGGGCTGCGAGGGGCGGAGGCACTGCAGGGCTCTGGGGTGGTGCCAGGGCTGGGAGATATCCCAAATCCAGCGCTGGGAGCCATCCCCAGAGCTCAGGCGCGTGTCTGGGGGGAGATTCCCAGGGTTCTCAATGGCTGGTGCCGCCGGTGCTGGAGCACCAGCCCTCGGGAGAGCAAGTGGAGAGATGCAAAACCTGCCCGCGCGTCCTCCGACGTCCCACAGTCCCGACAGAACGAATAGAAACGACTGCAGAAGGAAAAAATCTGGGCTCCCCCTCGCCGTGGGGGGACAATGGCAGCAGGGCCGTGGCAGGGATGCGACAGAGGGATGCGCCCGGCTCCTGCTGGGGCTGGCACCGGGCACGGGGCCGGGGCACCGGGGCCGCGGCTCCGCAGCTCACCTGCTTTTCCCCTCCTGGGGAGGAAGAGGGGCTGGCACGGGCCTCCCCCGGCCCCTGCCCACCTCTGGGCACAAAGCCAGGGCACGGACCCCCGCCAGAGCCCCCTCCCCCGGCCCCGCTGCCGCCCGGGCTGCGCTGCCGAGGGACGGACCCGCACAAGGAGCGATGAAGACTTCAGAAGCGCTTTGGAGGAAAAAGAAGGAAGGACAAAGAGAAGCTGGGAAGAGGCCATCCCTGGTCCCCTGATGCACTTCAAGAGAAAACAGTCTAGACTTTTTTATTTTTTCTTTCCCAGACCCTGTTTTCCATTTCAAATCAGCCCTGACATTTTGGTTATCTTTTCTTTTAATAAGCCGGGTTTGGTCTGTTAGAATCCATTCGTCTGCGTGGCACAGGCAGGTTCAAAGAAAAATAACACCGGGGGACGAGGGAGCTCCTCGGTGTCTCGGTGCCACCAGTCTGCCCCGAGACAGAGGCCGAGGGTGCACAGGAGGACACCCAGCACCTGTGTCACCCCGGGGGACACGAAGCTCTCTCAAGCTCCTCTCCGCAGCCTTCACTCTCCCGCAGGAGGCTTTGGCATGGAGCAAATCCTCTTGTCACAGCCGGGGACCGCTCCTGGTGAAGGGTGCAGGGAATCGGCTGCAGATTTGGGGTTCCTCGAGCCTCCCTCCCCCCTCCCCGCTGCCGCCTGGCAGAGCAGCCGGAGCGCAGCCGCTCTCCGGGGCGCACCCGCTCTCTGGGGCACTGCCAGGGGATTTCCAGCTCCTCCCGCCTGACCCCGGCGCAGTCCCTTTGGCGATGTCGGGAGAGTTTCCCAAAATCCCGGCCCAGGAGCCGTTCCCTGCTGGCAGCCTGGCTCAGCCTCCGCCCGGCCCCAGCCCCGGCCCCGCTCCGAGCTCTCGCCCCTCATCCCGGAGAGGCTGGAGAGGGGGGAAGGCAGATGGAGCTCTGCAGGAGAAGGCGGCTTGAAGGAGGAAAGTAACAACCAGGAACACGGAGAAAGGGATGAAATGTTACAGAAAAGTTGGCCTGAGGGAAATAAGGCGGCTAAAAATAACCCGCCGAAGGCTGCGACGGGAGCGAGAGGAAAAGTGCAGATCGCGAGCAGAAGCGGGGTTACCCTGCAGCTGCCCCCACGCTGCTCCTGCTGAGCCCCCCAGGTTTGCGGGGGTGTCCTGTGGCAGGAGGGGGCCCGGGGGCAGAGAGCTCCAACAGGGTCCCTGAGCCGGGCCAGCGCTCTCCAGGAACGGGCACATGCCACCGACACCGGGCGGGTGCCCAGCCCAGCCGTGCCCACCCAGCCCTGCGAGCCCTCGCCTTGATTACATTTCTGTTTCCTCCCCGAGCCGAGCGCAGGAAGCTGCTTTGCCATCCATTTACCCAGGGACTTCACTGGTATTTAATAAACTCGATTAAGCAAGCGCCTTAATTTGCTTTGGTAATGAAAACATAATTGTTTCTGCAGCTCCGGTGCGGGGACTCTCCACGGCGAGTGGCGGGTGCAGGCAGTGGGATAATCAAGCAGAAGAGCCCAGAGCTGGGGAAGTTGCTGGTTCTCCCCTGAGGAAATAACCGGGTTTTCACCTCGGCAGGGCACGGCTGGGGAAGGGCACGGAGAGAAGCTGCTGCCGTGGGGGACTGGGCTGGGGTGATCCGGGGCAATCCTGCCCCCTCATCCTTCTCACCCTCGTTCGGTCCTTCCCCACAAAAACATGCAGCACACACCACCGGCGACTTTTCCTATTCCCTCACCTCGCAGCTCCATCCACACCCCGGGCAGGATGCACCACCCTACAAGGAGTGATCCCATGGGATGCAGCATCCCACACGGGGTGATCCCATAAAGGGATGCACCACCCCACACGGGGTGATCCCATGAAGGGATGTACCACCCCACACGGGGTGATCCCACAGGATGCACCACCCCACACGGGGTGATCCCATGGGATGCACCACCCCACACGGGGTGATCCCATGAAGGGATGTACCACCCCACACGGGGTGATCCCACAGGATGCACCACCCCACACGGGGTGATCCCATGGGATGCACCACCCCACACGGGGTGATCCCATGGAGAGATGCAGGTGGGATAAGGCAGGGGCTCACCCTGGACTTTCTCAGGCACTAGTGCACAGCTGTGCCAGGCTATGGATAATGCGGAATTCTGTGTGTGCAGCCCTCAGCCCCTGACTCAAAAAGGAGCAATGACTCCACTGTGATCCCTCCCAATCCCTTTGGGACTGCGAATGGAGCACACCAGCGCCCAGGGACACGTCCCACAGCAGCCTGGGGACAAATAAACGGGAAAACGGAAGTTCCTCATAATGGCACCCCCCGAAATGAGCAGCCAGGTGCAGCCTGTGCAGTCTGTGTGACACGGGAGGTCCCTGCAGGGGCCAACCAGCACAACCCTGCAAGGTTTGTACACTTAATGTGAGATATCTCTCATGATTGATGGTTTAGGAATTACTGCAACCCCTGCAAAGGTGGGGAGAGCCGAGGGGTCACCGTGGCCAGCAGGAGCTGGGCGAGGTCAGAGCCCAATCATCCTCCCCAAGGAAGACTCCGGGGAAGAAGGGCCCTGGATGTGCAGTGAGCGCAGAGAAGGAAAATGAGAGGAGGAAGAGACAGATGGTCCCATTTTGTATGAAAAGGCAGAGAGGGAAGATGTAACTTGGGAATCTCCCCAGAACAAGCCATCTGTGAGGTGTAAGGCCTGAGCTGCTGCCGGTGCAGCCAAAATCCTGGAGCAGCAGAAGATGCTGCGCTCAGTCCAAAGATTTCATTACCTTGTCCCCGTTATTTGTGACTCGGAGGTCACAGGTAGTGAAAGCAGCAATTTAATCCTTTGTCTTTTTTATTTTCTTCTGCTCTAATAGGTTTGTGTTTTCCCTCACCCCTGTCTGATGCCAGCCAGGAGCTCTGGGAACTCTTGTGGGCCTGAGGCAATTCCCTCCACTGATTTAAGGAACCCAAATAAATAAATGTTGTAGACAAATCCTTTAAAATATTAGAAACTGGAAACGTCGTGAGCCAGCCTGGCTTTCCCACTGCAGCTCCAGGAATGCCTATAGGAGCTGCTGGAACAAGAAGGACTCAGCTCCAGCATCCCCTCCATCCCGGGCAGGAGGAATGTCCCTTCCTGTCCAGAGTTGTCACAGTGGGAAGGGAGGTCTGGCACAAGGGCAGTTCCTGGGTTAGCTCCTCTGACAGCTCATATCCCTGGAAATCTGTCCCTCTGGAAGGACAGAGCAGCTCTGTCCCTTCTGCAGTGCAGCCATGGGGGGCTCAGAGGTTTTTCCACCTCCAGGGGCAGCCAGGCCAGCAATGTCCCTATGCCTGGGGACACTGGGTGCCCCAGCTCCAGGCTGGGCCCCTCCTGCACAGGGACCCACATGTGGGAGAGGGAAAATGAGGCTGTCCAACCTCTGGCAGCCACGCTGCCACACCTCCCCACCCTTCCCACAGCTGGGGCCCAGCACTGACAGATCCACAGGGCCACCAATCCAGGCAGGGCCGTGGTCCATCCCAGAGCCCAGCCCTGCTCAGCAGCACAGGAGCAACACGATAACAGGGCCTGGCTTGCCTGGGCACTGCCCGCTGTCTGATGTCACCCAGTTTGGTCAGCGGAGCTGGGAACGGGAGCAGCCCCAGCACTGGGATGTGGCCGGGTGAGACGTCCTGGTGCCACTGGGCTGGGTCCCTGCAGGGTGCTGGACTCTGTCCCCACACAGGCTCTGGCAGGATGGAGCTGCCAAGGTGCAGTCAAGGCAGGGATCTGGGGTTTTTGGGGCTTGTGGGCAGGAGGGGGAATGAAAGAAGCCTCAAAAATAAAAGATGCCGCCCCTATAAATCACTAATATTAAAAAGCATGAAAGGGCCGGAGTCTCCAGCCCTGACTAAGCCCTGGGTGGGAGAGCAGGAGCAGCGCTGGCCCCGCTGCTCAACTCTGCAAATATCCATCAGCTCTTCCTGACACATCGTTATTAGCTTTCCTACGCTGAATTGCACAGGGATAAACTTGGGGCTGGGAGAAAAACCACAGAGATTATTGTCAGCCCGAGCGCTGCCACGCGCTGTGCTTTTCCTCCTTCCCCCCTCCGCCTTTTTCATGCAGGAACACAAAGGAAATTCATGGCATTTCTACGGCTCATACCGCAGGAAGCGTTGGTGGGCTTGAAAGAGGAGAAAGAATTAGAGGCTCATCCAGACAGTGGGGTGTGGGGGGCGAAGGAGGGGGAGCAGAGAGGGGGGCGTCAGGGAAGGCCGAGAGCAGCTGATCTCAGTGAAGTGAGAGTTTGATGCACTGGTTGGGGGGGAAAAAAAGAAACTTCAATAAAACAAATTGAATTTAAATCCTTCGGCAGAGCCGGTTCCCAGCAAGCGAGTCCTGGGAATGGGTTTGGGTTACACTGGGACGGCTGTGGCCCCTCACTGCAGTTTGCTAACAAAGGTGGGGGTTTGGGGGGCTGGGGACAGCAAGGGGCTGACATCTCCCCACTTCCCATCCACACCCACCCCCTCTGGATCCATGTGTGGCCCTCTTCATCTTCCTCACACACCAGAGGGATCTCAAAGCACTGCCAGCAGTCGATCCTTCCACCCAACTCCCGCACAAACCCCCAAAACTCTGAGATTCCCCCAAAATTCTGTCTCCTGCCCACCGAATTTTGGCTCATTCCAACTCCCTGCACCCGCTGTGCCCCTCACAGAATCCCAGCCCTGGCTCTGCCCGGCCCTGGTGGTGCCAATGGAGCAACTCGCTCTCAGTCCAGGAATGATAAGAGCCAACCCTTGGAAGGGCAGTGAGCTCAGGAGGCTCAGGGGGCTCGGGGTCCTCCCTGGGCACTGGTGCCACCCCTGGCTGCCCATCAGCACAGTTAGGAGATGATCCATGGAGGCCAGTGGATAGGAGGAGGATCCACCTTGCATTCCACATAAGCAGGGCTGGATGTCAGGTCCCCGGAGGGGTGAAGACCCTGGAATTAACTCCCCTGCTGCCAAGTTAACTGCCCAGAACATTGATGATACAATCAGCAGTAAAGCCTAAAAATAGCCCAGAGCTGCTGTCAGCAGTGTAAATAGAGATTGGTGAGTGTCATGGAGCGGGATAAATGCTCGGGATTCATGGATCAGCTCCCTCATATGGGCAGATGATGCTTGTGGGTTATCTCGGAGCAACTGTGACTTCGGGAGTTGCTCAGAGACCTGGGCTCTATGGGGACACAAGGTGGCATTTCTACAGCAGCAAGAGCTCCAGGAGAGCTGGAGAGGTACTTTGGAAAAGGGCCTGGGGGGACAGGGCAAGAGGGAATGGCTTCCCATTGCCAGAGGGCAGAGTTAGATGGGATATTGGGAAGGAATCCTTCCCTGAAGGAATTCACCTTGTGAGGGTGGAGAGGCCCTGGCACAGGCTGCCCAGAGAAGCTGTGGCTGCCCCATCCCTTGAAGTGCCCAAGACCAGGTTGGATGGGGCTTGGAGCAACCTGGGATAGTGGAAGGTGTCCCTGCCTGTGGCAGGGGGTGGAACTGGGGGATCTTTAAGGTCCCTTCCAACCCAAGCCATTCCAGGATTCTGTGACATGGAGCAGAGCTGCGTGGGGGGATCGAGTCTGCAGGACAGAGGAGCAAAGCCAGGGGTGCCCAGGGCCTGGGAAGGGCAGCTCCGAGTGCCTGATCCACTCCTCTGCTGCACAAGGCTCCAATCTCCTTCCCGAAGCTCAGGTCTCCCTCCCAGACCGAAAGGCCCCCACTGTGCTGGAGGCCCCCACGCTTTATTTCTGAGATTATTCCTGCAGGAGGGCCCCCCGTGTCCACGGAGGAAGCCCCCAGGAGAGCACACAGCACCCTCTGCTCTCCCGGGGGCTGCCGGAGCTGAGGATTCTCGTGGCACTGGGAGAAATCTGGAAGCGATTGCTCCGGTGCGCCTCTCCAGAGGGAGCACCGTGCCCAGTTCATTTCCTTTAAGGAAACACAACCCGAGGGGATAATTAGAGCTTCTTTGCGTACACAATCCCATATTGTTTATCCAACACAAATTAAAAAATGTGGTCCTCAGGAACACGGAGCAGGGAGATAAAGAAGCGATCGCTCCCAGACGGGTTTCATTACTGCCCCAGCACACCAGGCCCCTGACACCACCTTGTGTTCCAGGATAACAGCAGGAAAACCAGGATGTTTGGGTCCTGAGCAGGATCCAGGGATACACCCAGGGTGCTGTAAATAAATATGATGGGAAATCAGCTGAACCTTGGCACTAGCATCCATCTCTCTCTCGTGCTTTTTTGCCTCTTGTATCACGTGTTCAGGTCTTGGGTGCACACAAACTGTGTGAAAGCCTGTTGGTGATGAGAATCATGGAATCGTGGAATCACAAAATGATTTGGGTTGGAGGGGACCTTTGACATCACTGAGGACTCAGAGAGGTGCTGAGGACCAGGGTGGTTTGTGCCCCCCTCCTGCTCCCCATGGCAGAAGCAGAGGTTCCCTGCTGGGGGTGGGGGCTCTCCCAGCACCAGCAGTTAACTGGGAGCTTTGATGGACCCCAGAGATGGGGAAGGAGGTGAAGAGGGAGTGGGGAAAAGCCCCTGGAGTGGAGCCCCAGCTCGGATACCACAGGTCTGGCTCCATCACTGCTGCGGGCAGGCGGAGCGGGGAAAATGCCATCTGGGGTCTCACTTGAAAGGGGTTTTACAAGCACTGGGATTTTATTACAAGCAGCCCAGTGCTGGTGTGATTCCTGCCTGGCTCCGGGGTGGAAGGGCAGGGCCGGGAGCGGGGCTGCCCCTCCACACCCAGGGAGCACAGAGCTCACCCCTGTGGGGACACCGCGGGCAGAGCCACCCACGGCCCCACTGCCGGCACGGGACAAAACCCGTGTCCCCTCTTGGAAATGTGCTGCGAAAGATCCATCCCCGAGGGACACAGGCTGGGTTTGAACACTTTGTCCTGGGGTAAAACAATAGGAATGTGAGAGGCCAAACCGTGCAGGGACACGCAGGGAGATGGTGGTGGCATCCCCCGGCGCCTGCGGACCGCGCTGTGGGATCAGGGGAATGCCATTCTGGGAAAGGCCGCGGGGCAGGGTCCCCAAAGCCAGCACACACGGCAGCGGTGGCAGCCGGTGCCAGTCCCCTCCTCCTCTCGGAGCCGGAGCTCATTAGGGCAACGCTGTTTGTTTGTTTTGTTAATCGACACCAAGAGGCCCCATCTGGGCCCTGCCGAGCCCCTTCTCCATCCCTGGCAGCGCGGAACGCGAAGCCAATTTTCCAGTGTGGTTTCTGTGGCTTGGGAATGTATTTCAGGATCCTCATTTGGAGACCTCGATCAGAGCTCAGAGCTCTTCCCTTGCACTCCTCGGTCTCCATCTCTGCTCCCCCCGTGCTGCCTGGGACTGAAGTGTTGTCAGGCCACTCACACCGTGTGCCCTCACAGCCCCTCCTGGGGCCATGCTGCTGTGGGGAGGATGGAGGGACATCCCTGGGGGATGAGGAGCATCCCTGGACACATCTGAGACGGGCACCTGCAGAGGTGCCAACCAGAGCTGGTGCCAACCAGCAGCTGGGTACCAGCAAGCCTGGAAGCAGCTCCCATCCCATGATCTCCTGGAGACGCCAGTGGAGAGGCCACCTCTGCCTGGTCCTGCTGGCGATTCTGCTGCCTTTGGGGGACGCTGGAGCCGCCCAACTCCGTGATGAGGCAACAGAGAGGAGCCAGAACACACCGTGCCAAGGACAACCTGTGCCCTGCAGCTAGGGACTCTGACAGGGACACAGGCAGGGACACAGGCAGGGACTCTGGCAGGGACACAGGCAGGGACTCTGTCAGGGACACTGGCAGGGACTCCTCTCCCCTGGGAAGTTGTCACGCTGGCAGCTGAGCGTGGATGTGACACGAAAACGATGTGACAAGCATTTGCCACCGTGAGCCAGCAGCGGGGACAAGCTGGGCTGCTCCCACCTCCAGCCTCCCCTTCCTACCCCCGTGACGCCTCCCCCTTTTTGCTGGCACGAATGTCTCTGTCGCCAGCAGAGGAGCAGCTCTGGCTGAGAAAAGCCACATTTGAAAGCAAAGCCACCCCTCGTGACGGTGGCGGTGGCCCCAGCCGTGCCCCCGAGCCACGCTGCTCCTCCCGGCCGTGCCTCCCACAGCCCCGCGCTCCTCCACGTGCGGATGCTGTGCAAAGGAAAACAAAAGCCAGTGAAATCTATCAGGTGAGAAAAGCTTTCTGGAGGATGAGAATGAAAAGCAAAGGCTTTTCTGAGCCTTCCCTCAGGCTCCCTCCACACGCACGTCCGAGGGAGCGTCTGTCCCGCTCTGCGTGATTTAGGGAGTGAGACAGCGCAGAGCAAACGTGCCATGTGAAGGAAGGAAGGGAAGCCGCTGGTGTGTTTGGCATTCCTTCCTTCCTAATGACCTTGGGAGGCATTGGAGACACAGGTAAAGGGACACGGGGGCCTGTGGCCACCAACCCAAGTGGCAGCCACCAGTGAGCCCAGCCAGGCTGTGACAGGGAGCCCCGGGGCGGCCGTGCCCTGGCTGCAAAGCTCCCGCCGGGTGAAGGAGAGGATGGATCTCAGCACAGGGGGTTCACAGACCCCAGCCCTCCTTCCCGTTCTCTCCCAAGGCTCTGTACATCCCGGCTCCCCCTCCCCTCCCTGGACTCAGGGAACATGTGTCTGGCAGATTTTTATTAACTGTGCAGCTTTCCCTTGCTCGCTTTCCGTCTCTTTTTTTCTGCTCCCTGCTTGCTTGACAGAATTTAGATTAGACAAAACATGAGATCATTCCTGCCTGCACAAAAAGGAAACAGAAGAAGAGAAGGAATTGGCTCTGGCTTCTGCACCCCCTTCCTTCTGCACCCCAGCATCTCCACCTGCCCCAGCCCCGTCCCTCTCTCCCAGCCAGCAGATTTCTGACATTCCAGACGTGATGAAGATCCAGGGCAGGTCTGCTGCTGGCCACCACCTCATCCTCAAACCATCCCTCTCCCTGTGCCTGATGGAGCTGTTTGCTCTCTCCAGCCCTGACAGCTTCACGCTCCACATGCACAGAGCCGGCACAGCCGCCCGGAATCCTCCCTGCAGGGACAGGGATATCCTGCAGGGCTCAGGCTCTGCCACGGGGCCTCTGGGCCAGCACTGCACCTCTGGCCAGAGCTGAAGGCTTCCCTGTCCTCACTTCTCCCCACACTCCCCAAAGAGTGGTGGCTTCCAGGGAAACAGGAGCAAGAGCCGAACTGGGGACTCTGGGACTGGGTGTTCATGGGCGAAGCTGGGAGCTGTTTCCCATCCGCAGGGCCTCCCACTGGAGAGAGCCCCTGACACAGCCCTGGGTGCTCCTGCCTTCCACGGAGCTGCTCCTCTTCCCCAGGAAAACCGTGAGGAGGGGGCACCGCTGTGGATTCAGGTTTCCTCCTCACTGCTGCTCCCCTTTCCAAGGAAGAATCTGCAGCTAATTTTATGGACACCTGGAGGAGCTGGAAAAATGATCTAACATCTCCCAGGGCCTTGCAGAAATGGAGGGAGGTGTGAGAGGGGGAGGAAGGCAGCTCTGGAGCCATGAGCCATGCGGGCAGCTGGGAGGTGGGAGGATTTTCCCCTGCTCCCTGGTTTCCAGAGAAACTTGCCTCTGGGTAGAAAAGAGGTGGTCCAAGGCTCCAGTTAGCATCGGAGCCCAAAGGCTTGGGAATACCAAGATCACAATCTCATGGACAGGCTGTGAGCCCTGCAGGGTGTCCCCAGCTGGGTGATGCCCAATTCCCAGATCCAAGGCATCACCTCCTCTTTATACCTCAGCCCTGTTCACTACTCCTGGAGCAGCGCTAATCCAAGGAGAGGGCAAGGAAGGGCGAGAAATCTTTCCTTCCTTCCTTCCTTCCTTCCTTCCTTCCTTCCTTCCTTCCTTCCTTCNTTAAAACAGCTGGATATACATACCTCTTTTGACCCACAGAGACTAATGAGATTCCTTCCTTCCTTCCTTCCTTCCTTCTTTCCTTCCTTCCTTCCTTCCTTCCTCTCTCTCTTCCTTCCTAGCCCCAGGTCCTGTCCCAGGTGGGAGGGACGATGTCCCAGGGACGCAGGGATGTCACCTGTGTGTCCCAGCTCTGGAGGGGCCCAGAGGCTGCTGTCACAGAGCTTTTCCTGTGCTGTTCATGGCTCTGGACAGCACCCATGCGTTCTCACACCCACGTGTTCTCTCCTGCACACACACAATCCCGTTCCGTGCCCGGGAGAAGAGCAGTGCTCACATGGACAGGCCAGAGGATGCATCTGTGGATCTCAGAGCCTCTCTTGTTTCTCTCGTGTTTCCTTTCCTCTCTCCCTGACCTTCCTCTTAGACAGGACACCTGGATGACTGACTGGAATTTAATGATGACATTTGGATAAATAAACCCCCGCCCTGAGAGCAGCAGTGACATCAGCCTGTACCCAGCCGTGCCTCCGGAATGCCGGCTTCCAAGGACCACATCCAGGCATCGTGCCTGCTCCAGAGGGGGGAGAGAGCCCTGCAGGAGCTCCCGGAGGAGCTCACAACCTCAGCAGCCCTGAAGTCTGCTGGGACACATCTGATCACCCGGGGGTCCTATTTCAGGCAGAGGTGACCTCAGGCAGAGGAAATCCAGAGGGGCCCAGCCTGCAGTAACACTCCCAAGGGAGCAGGGACACCCCAGATTAAGTTAAATGATTTTGTTTGATAACAGCCCAATGACAGCCTGAGAGATTGGAAGTCAAGGCCCACCCAAAAAAAAAAAGAGAGAGAAATCCTAATGTGCTTTTCAGGAGATGGAGCAAGGCTGACGGGGCTCTGCCCCCACCCTGCAGGGTGCTCTGGGGACCCCTCGCTCCTGTTTCCGGTGTTTTCTTTCCCTCTGGCCACAAGGTTGTTTTTCAACAAAACCTTCATTTTGGACCTGCTTTGCCAGGACCTGGAACTTTTAGAAACAAAGAACAGGTGAAGAGTCTCCAGACCTGCCAGGAACACAGCTCTGACTGTCCTTTGCATCTCCTTCTGTGCATCCCACTGGCTCCTCCTTCACAGGGGGACATCAGCTCTGGGCAGGCAGAGGCGGCACCAGACCCCCAATTCCACCCCAAATCCCTCACCTACTGGGAATATCATCACCCCAAGGACAGAGCAGCCCCAGAGGAGCGGGTGGGCCGTGGCTCGGGCTGAGGCACAGCTCCATGAGTGATGTCCCCCCATGATGTCAGAGCCCGGAGCTGTGCCAGGAGCCTGGTGCATCATCTCCCAGTATAGAAGCGTGAGCTGTTCACAAGAGCTGAACATCTTGAATCCTGAATTTCCAACGTGCTCCAGTTCTTCGGGAGCCCAGGGAAACGTCGTCTGCTCGCTGGCAGTGGGAAGGCAGCCCAGGCCTGGTGCAGGCTGGTGGCTCCATCCCCGGCCGATGCCGATGCCAGCACTGCGGCAGCAGGAGGTGTTTGGGGAAGGGGCGGCGTGTGCTGACGTGGAGCTGGTGGAGAAGGAAAAGCAATTCTGACAATTTTCAAAGCACCAGATCCAGCTGGAAGACAACTGCAGCACCCCACAGAGCTGTGCTGCCCTCCCCACCACAGGCTGGCCTCCATCCTGGCCACGGGATCTCCCTGTGGAGAGACAGTGCGGGGTGAGGAGCTCCCACCATCCCAACTCCCTGGGAGCTGTGGGAACTGTGCACAAACTCCCCAAGCTTTCCCTGGGCTATTTTATCTCTTCCTCCCTGCTGGACTCCTGTGCCTTGGTATTTTCTGCTGGAAGGAAAGGAGAAGCCCCCCGTGCCCAGAAGAGCAGGACAAACCCAGCCCTGGGGGGTGGTGTGGCTCCCCCACTACAACCAGAGCCCAGTTCCTCCCATACATCTCCTGGAGTCTTCGCTGTTTCCCTTGAAATCTGTTTATTCCCGGCTGTTATTTCCCCTCTCCCCACGTTTTCCTGCCAGGCACCCTCCCCGCCCGTGCCCGTGTCCACCCCCGTGGTCCCGTGTTCCATCCCCGTGTTTTTGGGGGAGGGGGGGCCCCCCCAGCCCACGAGCTCCGGAGGCGCTCACCAGCCTCCGATTACAGCTTGTTAGAGGCTATTATAACCTCCCTCATTTAGAGAATTACTCATTTTTTAGGCCTTTCAGGAACTTTAATGAGTTGTTTTAAACACATGCAGCAGATGTGGCCTTGGGATGAGTTCCTTTGAAACCCTCCCTCCCCCAGCACGCAGCCGGGAGCCCCCCCCAGCTCCAGGGGGAGCGAGTGGGGTCCCTCGGTGATGGTCCTTGTCCCCCTGTACCTGAGCACCCCCAGCCCTGCCGTGGTGCAAAACCAGACACCCCAAACCAGCCCAGCGCTGCCCCTCTGCTCGTGATCTTCCTGTTTTCTGGATGGAGGGATCCCAGAGGATGCAGAAGAGGGGGAAAACACTGGGAAGACACAAAGGGAGAGCAAGATGGGTGTGTTGGGGCTGCTCAGGGCCAGCCTGGGCTCTGTCTTTGGGACCTGCTTTTAGGAAGGGAAGGAAGTGTCCATTGGTGCATCAGGGTCAAGCCTCAAACCTCGCTCCAGGGAAGCCAGGGAGGCTGGGAAGCAGTGGTGGGAAGCAGTTATGTGCCAGTTGGCTGATGAGAGGTGCAAAACGCTCCCAGCCCTCAGCCCTTCCCAAAGCCCCCGCAGAGGATCCAGCTGGGATTTGCTGAGCTGGTGGCTGCTGTGAGGAGCTGTCCCAGGAGAACACAGCCCGGGAGCTCACGGAGACACAGCCCTGCTCTGCCTCCTCCCAGGAATCTCCACAGAGCTTGGGTTCCTTTCTTCTTGTTTGGATATTCATCAATGTATTTGCAAAACCTGGGCCAGATTACAGCCCATTACTCAATCCAGCCTGCTCCAAATCCCCTGCGTCCCTGCAATCAATAACTGGGATCCAGCTCCCATCCCAGCTGAGCCCAGGAGCCAGTGGCACAGGTTCCTGTCACCTCCCTCCTGCTGCACCCTGTGCCTGCCAGCCCCAGCCTGGGGACACCGGGATGGGGCTCAACAAGGGGGAAAAAAGGAGGGGAAAAGAGAAAGGAAAAGGAAACCAAACACTTTGGGTGCAAGGCAAAGCTTCAGTCCGTGCTGGAATGCAGATTCCAATTGGAATTCATGTAAACATGCCTGGAGTGCAGGTTGCACAAGCCAAGAAATTGCAGGTGCAGGACGTGGTCCCTGAGGAGACCCTCAGCAGAGGTGGGGATGGGGCAGCTCCCCCCCTGCTCTGGGGGCTGGGCACGGGATGGGGACAGTGACAGAGCCCCCGTGACCCCTGTGCTCCATGGGACAGGCTGTGCTCGTGCTGTCCTGCCCAGGGAGAGGCTTCCTTGGGAAGGGGGATAGATGACATCAGCCACTTGCAGAGACAGCCACATGTCACTGCTGACAGGGATCGCTGTGTCCTCTTTTCCTTATTTCTTTTTTTTTGCCTGTCACTGCGAGGCCACTCGAGCTGAGAGCAGGCTGAATCACACCCACCAGCGCTGCTGCACGAGGGAATTTTGGGAGATAAAACCCGAGGACCAAAGCAGAGCTGTGGAGAGCGGGAGGTCTCTCAGAGCTGCCGGGAAGGAAGGGAAGTGTCACTTCAAATCACGCTGACAAGAAGTTGCCTTCGGTGCTTCCCCGCTGAAGCTGCTCTGCTTCAGCTGCAGCCCAGCGAGCGTGGAAGTGCCTGGGTAATGGAGTTAAGTGTTTCCACGTATCCCAGGGAGCTGCAGCCTCACCTGCAGGAGCTGCTGGGCCGTGTGCTCACCGGCAGCACCGGGGCTGGGACTGCAGAGCCTGGAACAATGCAGGAGTCAAATAATCCCCCCCAAAGCTGAGGCTGGCTCAGGGGGCGGGGGGAAAGGGGCACTCTGTGAGCCAACTGCTCCCAAGCTGGGAGAGACGCAGAGTCCGTCTGGGACTGTGATTTGCCTTTGCACTGAGCTGCTGTGACCCAGTAAAACATGAGGGTAAAGAAAGGAGATGGATGGGTGCTGGGCTGGGTGGGTGCTCACTCAGGGGGTGCCCCACTCCCAGCACAGGGCTGGGAAATTCGGGTATAAAGACGAGTCCTTGGAAGAAAATCTCATTTTTGGGAGAGTTCTGCTTCCCCTGGTTAAGCAGGGTTAAGCACCAGCAGCAGCACCGGCTCGGCCAGTCAGCCCTAAAAATACCTGCCCCATTAACCCAGTTCCATCCCAGCAGGGAGAGGGAGCAGCGATTCCCCGGAGCCCCCCCAGCTCCCCCGTGACCCCCGGCTCCCCCTTCCCAGCAGCCCTGGCACAGCAGAGGCTCCGGGATGGCTGCCAGGAAAACAGCATCGAATGTAAACCCGGCTGCTCCCGAAAGCGCAGCTTAGCCCAGTTTCTCCTACATTCCCTCTGCTCTGCTTCTCCTACATTCCCTCTGCTCTGCTTCCACTTGGGTTTGCTCCCTGCAGGCAGCAGGAAACTGCTCCGTTGGCACTTTTTAAACTCTCTGGGTGGGAGCTGGAGGATCTGATGGGGATTTGTCCAGGATGTCCATCACTGGGACTCAGGGCAAGAGGGACAAGACAGAGACCCCAGGGCTGCAGGCTTCAGAACACCACCCATGATGGAGTGGGTGCTCCCAGAGCCTGGCACATCCCAGCAGGCAGCGGGAAAATAAATGGATTCCAGCAGGGGAGATATCCCTGCGAGGGCTCTGATGCCTTCCCCACTCCTGCTTCCCTCTCCTGCACCCCACATGTGCATTTTTCCAGAGCCCCCGCTCCTTTCCAACTGCCACAGCTTGTCAGGCCTCGGCAAGGGGGACAAAGAGGGAGTGGAGATGTGGGGAGAGCTGGAGGGTGCTGGGAGAAGGGCAGGAGGGAGCAGGGGCAGAGCCAGGAAGGAGCTGCAGAGGGGCACAGGCCTGTCCTGGGTATGCCAATGTGTCTGGAACCAGCACTGCTAAATCCCTGTCACTCCATCGGGGAAGGGAAGGGAACAGACTCTATTGTCATCTGGAAGGGACCCACCACACCCCTCTAGTCCAAGCGCTCAGCAAATCCCAAATGCTCCATTGGTTGAAGGCATTTTCCCTCGGCTCAGGGAGCCAAGTTCAAGTTCCCGACCAGCGTGAGGGAAGAAAGGCTGTGGGTACCTTCCCTCCCTTCCCTCCTCGCGGAGCTGGCAGCTCTCCTGCCTCTCTTATCTCTCACTGAGCAGAGCACTGAATGATTTTTGCAGCATGAGAGCTGCAGCTGGAGGCCTGTGTGTAAATAACAAATGCAGAGCCAGCGAGGAGGCGAAGCACGGGGGAGAGCCGTGCCCTGACGGCAGAGCGGGAGCTCTCGGGGAGGGCTCTGAGCAGAGCACACACCGAGAGGGTGACACAAACTGCTCAAGAGGCTCCATCGTTCGCCTCTCCCGGGGCTGAGGTTCCCAGGGAGCTCAGTGCTGAGCTCTGGAATCCTGGTGCAGCCCCTCATGCCCGGGATCCCTCCGCTCCTCCCGAAGTCTTGGGGATCCGTACACAGCTCCTGATTTGTGACTTGTGGCTCTGGTGCAGAAGAGCTTTTGTTTTCCTGCTGTCACTTCCAGGAGATAGACTCATGATGAGTCTTCTTTTATATCATGACTGTAAAGATATCGTCCTTTCCTAATGCAATAAACTAATAAAAGTTGACAATAGCATCTGTTCCCGGGGTTTAATCTGCATATAGATCAGGAATGTGGTGATTCCAGAAGGAGGAAACAAGAGTTTGATGAAAGAAGATAAGATAGAAAAAATACCATCTGGAAAACTAAGGAAGGAAAAGCTGAGGCCCTGACAGTAATGGGAGATTTAAAAGATGACAGGCTCTAAATCAGCTCGATGTGGGATCCTACCTGGGCTCCCTGCCCGCCATGGGACACAAAGAGTTGGCTCGTGCTGCCCACAGGGGGGTCCCAGCCTGGGCCGTGCCCACCCTGACTGCTCCGGCCTCTGCTCCAGGGAGGGAGGGGGAGGACAGGCTGGGTTGGACTGGCTCCAGCTTTGGGGCTTTTCTCTGGCTGAGCAGCGAGTTTAGGGTGTGATGTGATGTCCGACAGCCTGTCCGAGACACGGGGTGGGGACAGCAGGGGATGGCTGGATCCAGCGGTGCCATGAGGGAAGGAGGAGCAGTGGGCAGAGGCAGGAGAGCTCTGCAGCACAGAAGGGCCCATGAGATGTGGAGGAGCTTTTCATCTCAACACCTACAGCTCAGATGGTCCCTGCACCAGGCAATCTTGTGAGATGGTTTCGTACTTTCATCCCAGAATGGTTTGGATCCCTAGAAAAGCAGGGTAGGAATTTTGCCAGGAAGCATTTTCTGCCAATCCTGGCCATGTGGATGGTGCCCTGTGGGAATGCTGGGTGGAACTTGCTGACCCCTTGTCCATCAGACACCTTGGACTCCCAGGAGGGTTCAGTGGGACGTTCAGTGGGACACTGGGAAGGACACATTGCTGCAGCTGATGGGTCCCATGGGAATATCTGGGAAAGCTGACACGCTTTATCCAGACCTCAAAGGCACTGGGAAGCCTTGCAGTGAGGCAGACGAGCTGACCCACACAGAGAGAGCCAGGTCCCTCTTTTGTAAAAGCCATCACAGAGCTTTAAAGCCATTCCCACATCTTGTGCCGTGCAGGACGGAGCCTCCAGCAGATCCTCCCAGCCCGGAGTCCGAGACCAATCCTTGATATGAGACCTGGACCCCCTCCAGGTCTGCAGGCAGCAGTGGGACTGCTGGACTCTGGTTTGGCAGAGCAGAGTTTGTGGTGATAAATTACCTCTCTCTCGGGGAAGTCCCTCCCCGTCCTTCTCTTCTCGTGCAGGGCCCTGACCTCCTCTTGCTCCTTGTGTCCCGCTCTCCCCAGGAAGCCCCTGCCTGGAAAAAGGCTCTTTTTAAACCAGTATTCCCAGAAGGTGACGATGTTCTGCACCAGTCACAGCCCTCGCAGTTGTCCCCTGTGGTGGGGGGCAGGAAAGTTTGGGAGGGGACACACACACAGGGAGGGTGGAGGTGGCTGGGAGGGGCTGGGATGGAGCAGCCTGGGAAGGAAAGAGCCGGGATTTCTGTGCCAGCCCGCCCTGCATCCCTGCCCCGGGGAACTGCCAGAGCCTTGCTGGCCACCTCGGCTCCTCGTTGCCATCAGCAGTGTGGCCCTGAGGCCGGTGACATCACGGCGTGCGGAGGAAATGACCTCACGGGGAGGGCAGCAGGAGCCCGGTGCCAGGTGATGGCTGCAGAAGCATCCCGGCCATTCTCATGCAAATGGGGGAGGCAGGAGCGGGGAGAGGGAGCCCGGAGAAATCTGATGCGTCGGCAGAATTGTTTCTATACAGAATATTTTTCAAAGACTTCAATAAGGCAAGAGCAGCGTTTGCAAAGGGAGTGCGAACAAAGAAAACACAGCTGCATCTTGGGGCTGAAAGGAAGAGCTGGGGGGCGGCTGCGATCAGCTGGGCGGGGGGCGACAATCGGGACAGCGGGGCAGAGAATGGGCGCATTTTTCTGCAAATATTTGACGCTTTGGATGAGTTTGCTTTAGTGCTTCTTCCCCCTTGTGCGCTCCCACTCCACAAACATTAGCACTATCAACTTCTACTGGCAGGAGAGCTCTCAGTGGGAGATCTCCGCAGCTGATTCATTGAGGGCTCGCAGGAAACGGAATTTTAAAGGGAAATTTGCATTGTAAGTGCTTTGCACGTTCGGCTAATCAAGGCGAACATCAACGCCATGAGGCTTCCATGGCCAATTACAGCACAGCTCAAATATTGGCGATGGAGCCAAGGGGGAGACGTTCTCCAAGAGACGATCCCGGGGGATGGGAGCCGTGGCCGGGGCGTGTTCGGGGGGCTCGGGGGGGCTGTGTCTGCCTGTCGGGGTATGCGCCGCCAGCAGAGCACTCAGAGCTTCCAAGTGTGGGAGCTGGGGAGCCGGAGCTCATCCGTGTCCTGCGAGCAGCGATCTCGTGGCCGAGGTTTTGGGAATGCTGACAGCCGGCTTGGAGAAGTGCTGACTGGAGACAAGGCAAGAATTTTCAGAGCAGCTTCCAGCAGCTACGAGCTCTGTCCTGCACTCTTTTGATCCGGAACTCGCTCTGAAACCACGGCACAGGAGTTCTCCCGTGGCGTTCGCACCCCACGGTGATTTTCGCTGGATTTGCAGACCCCAGGAATTGTTCCTGGCTTTCCCAGCACAGGGTTTTCATTTCTCATTCTGGCCCAAGCCTGGAGGAACAAAGAGGCCTGGGGGAAGAATATTAAACAGGATCTACAGCCTTGAAAACTGTCCTCGAAAGGCAGCTTGTGACCTGTGCCACGGCTCCAGTGAAGGCCTGAGCAGGAAGTTTGGAGTCTGGCTGTAACTTTCTGTCCTTTTTCCTTTGCTTTCTGCCTTGTATCACCAGGCAGGAAAAATCCTGCAGCATTTCCGTGTGGCATTTCTGGGGTAACACCCAGGTTACCCCACGTAGTGCCCCAGTGCATGAGGGGGGTGTGGGGACAGCCAGGTGTGAGCCAGGTGTGCAGCTCCTCTGTTCTCCCAAGCCTGGCTTAAATCTTCTGCTTTTCCACTCCTTTGTCTTCCTTTGTCTTCTTTATTTGCCCCAAATTTTCCTTCTTTGGAGCTATTTCAGACTGAGTTCCAAGGGGTCTGTACCATTTCTTTCAATTAACCTTCATATCAAAGAGATTGCACCATGTTCAGCAAGTGTTTTTGGAATAAATGCTAAAAAACCCCCGCACTATCCTGATTTTCCTTTCTTTGCTGTTATGCCTGGTGGCATCAACACCTGCCCGTCACAGCGCTTTCATTCCTGGAACAGCTCCATCTCTAACACACTCTACTTTTTTTTTTTTAGGTTTTATTTTTTTTATTTTAATGTTATTGTGCAGCCACTTGTGTTTTCCTGCCTCCTTGTTCTGATTTCTCCCATGTATTTTCTGTTTCTGCCTTCCCACCCAATGGCAGCAAGCACCTGCCTGTGCTCAGGGGATCCTGGATTCAATTCCTCTCCCTGACTCTGAGACCGTCGTGCTCACTTTGAAGCTGCAGCAGAAATTCAGGTGGAAACTGTGGAACGGCTTCTTCTCCAAGAGAATTCAGTGCTGTGGTGTTTCCTTCATGTGCAGAAGTGCCAAGTCCACTCCTCAGGTCCCTCTGGGATGGGGAAGAGCCGTGGGATCTGTGGCAGGAGGGATGCAGCTGGATGTGAATCTGACATCGGGAAGGGGTGATGGAAGTGGAGGATCATGGAATGGTTTGGAAGGAACTTCAAAGCCCATCCAGTGCCACCCCTGCCATGGGCAGGGGCACCTTCCACTGGCCCAGGTTGCTCCAAGCCCTGTCCAACCTGGCCTTGGACACTTCCAGGGATGGGGCAGCCACAGCTTCTCTGGGCAACCTGTGCGAGGGCCTCCCCCTCCTCACAGGGAAGGATTTCTTCCCAATATCTCCTCTAAATCTACTCTCTCTTCCAGTTTAAAGCCATTCCTCCATCCTGGATCCATTCCAGGATGTCCAGGAAGAAGTCCCAGAAACCATCCATTGCTGCAAGGACTCCTTTATTTTAATTTTATTTTTAAAGAAAACTGGAAAAGAGAGAAGCTGCTGAGCACTTCGAGAAACCTGGCCTCGTCTCCAAACCTGGAATAACCAGGTTTAGTTCCCAACCTTGGGAATGGAGCACTGGGTGTCCCAACACTGACCTGAAGGATCAGCTGGGAGGGACCTTGGTTCCTTTGTTTTCCTTTCTGCTGTCACAAGGCAGCGGTGGCTTTGTCGTGGAGATCCCGCTGTGACAGGAAAGCAAGGGAGCATCCCTAAAAATGACATCCCTGCATCCCTGCATGCCGATCCCCCGCACGCAGAATGATTTCAGATGGAAAATCCCATAGTTAGGTTTTTCTTCCTCCATCTTTCTGCAGCAGGGGAGGCCACAGGTGCCAGAGGTGACCCAGGAGCACCGGGAAGTGCCCGCCTGACCCTCGGGGGACTCGGGGGGTGGCCCAGGGACAGGGCTCTGCTGGGAGGGGGCTCCTGCACAGACCCCCCCCATCCCACCACCACACAGGAGCCCTTTTTCAGGAGTTTATCCACCTGGAGCATCCTGCGGGGGCCCAACAGCCCTAATTACACCTCTTCAAAGGCCTGTGGGCTCTGGGCAATTTACTGGGGCAAAACTTGGGGTGTTTTTAATTAAAAGTTTAAAAAAGTTGGGCCAGTTGGGTCAAAGGAACTCTCTGTTGCTCTGACCCATCGTCCGCTTGGAAATTGTTTAGCTGGGCATGTTTCCCCTCCCTCCCCCCCGCTTTTAATTAAAGCTGAATTAAAACACAGCTTATTTGAGATAATGACCGTAAAATCCATTTGCATTTTCTGTGGGTTCTGGCTGCCCAGTGGACCCTGCAGGGGAAGCCTGGTTTGGGGGAGCCTGATTTCGGGAGAGCCAGATTTGGGGGGCTCAGAGGCAGCTCCAGACCAGCAGGGCAGTGGGACAGATGCCGATGTCCCCACCTGGTCCCACAGCAGCCACTCCCGTGGAGGGTTTTGGGCTTGGAGGAGGAGGTTGGCATTCCCACTGCCCCACAGAGCCCCCCGCATGTTCTGACCTTGCTCTTGGCTGGAAAGGCAGAACTGGGGGACCTTGTCTTTGGTGACATCTTGGTGCTTGGCTCCAGGGAGGGCCTGAGAGACCGTGTCATCCTGGAGAAAACAGGGAAAGGAACAAAGGGAAAAGGGAAAAAGGGAAATGCAAAGGGGAAGAAAGGAAGGAAGGGAAAGGAAAATGCAAAAAGAAAGGGAAAGGGGAAGGGAAAGGGAGAGGGAAAGGGAGAGGGAAAGGGAAAGGGAGAGGGAAAGGGAAAGGAAAGGGAAAGGAAAGGGAAAGGGAAAGAGAAAGAGAAAGGGGAAAAGGAAAGGGAAAGGAAAGAGACAAAAAAAGTAAAAAGGAAAAGGGAAAAGGAAGATGAAGAGGAAAAGAAAAAGGAGGAAAAGGAAAATACAGAAGACCCTGGATAAGGACCTTAGGCCCAAAGAGCCATCAAAATCCCGAGTGCTGAGCTGGGCTTTGCTGGTTCCCCCAGCAGGTGATGAGCAGCCCCCACCTGCCCCCCTGCCCACCCAGGCCCATTCTCAGGCCCCCCTGGGGCTGTTTCCCCCCCAGCACCCCCAGCCCTGGGTCCCACGAGAGGCTGTGTGAGCCTGGCACCTCTGCTGGGAATACCCAGGGGTTGGTGATCCCACCTGAGCTCAGCCAGCACGTGAAGCTGAGGCAGCTTTGGAGAGGGATCGCTTTACTGGGGTGAAAGGAACATGGGAAAATCCCTACAAGCTGAGGAAACATTCCCGCTGCCATCGTGGAGCATCTCCCCGAATGCAGAACACATCAGTGCTGGTTTATTTGCGGCTCTGCTCCAGCACTTCTGGGAACTGCTGGATGAAGGTTTGGAAATGCAATTATAGGCTTTGCCGGGTAATTTTGGGTTTATTTCCCACTGTGTTTGCTGGTGCTCTGCGGAGAGGGGAGGCTTTACTTAAAGTTCATGGAACACAGACGTGCCCACTTTGTGCTTTTCCTAGAAAGTTTGTGCCATTCCTCTGTGGGGATGGGCTGGGCCATGGGAAGTTTTCTTCTGGCTCGACACAAATAAATATCCGGGTGCTCCCTGCCTGGGGCTGGAAACAGGATACAGAAGGTTTCGCCTCCACATCATTTCTTTACATCCAAAGCAGCTCAGGCAGGACCAGAGGCTGGTGCAGTCTGAAGGCTTGAGGTGTTTTGGGGGGCTGAGGCATGCTCCCCATGGATGAGGCTGCCCTCCCACATAACCCCCTGCAGCCTGAGGCCGGCCACAGAATCATCCCTCCTTTAGAGGTGTATCCATGTCCCTCCATCCCTCGTCCAAAGTCCCTCTCCAGCTCTCCTGGAGCCTCCTTAGGCACTGGAAGGGGCTCTGAGCTCTCCCTGGGGCCTTCTCTTCTCCAGGTGAACACCCCCAGCTCTCCCAGCCTGGCTCCAGAGCCAGGAGCATCTCCATTTCCTCCTCTGGACCTTCTCCAACAGCTCCACATCCTTCCTGTGCTGAGGACACAGATGTAGAGAGGCTCTGGAGAGGGCTCTTCTGTGCAGGACAGCCCTGCCCACATGGAGACCCCATTTAACCTCACATCCCTCACACTCTCCTCTCCATCCTGGGACATCAGAATCCCTTCCCACACCTGGCCAGCATTCCCCAGCCACTCCCCCCCTGTTTTCCTGCCATGTTCACTGCTGGCACAGCTCCCCACAGCCCCTCCGACCGGCAGGTACTTTGTGCTGGATTAATCCTGCGTTATCCCAGCAGTAATTCCTGATGGGATTGAACATGTCACAGCCCGGGAAGCCAGCAGGAGCTCGGCAACTTCATCCTGTGGCTCCCCGAGTCCAGCAGCAGAGGCTGGATGGGAAAACATCTCCCTCATCCGTGTGTGCCCCTGGTCCGGCTGGAGACCCAGGAGGGGCTGGGAGCTCGGCAGGGCTCCAGCGGGATGGAGCCAGTGATTAAAGGTCAGGCTTACCTTAAAGGGAGAGCTTGAGCCCTTTTAATCAAATATTTATTTGTAACCGTCATTTCTCTCTTCCTTCTTTCAAGTACCAGGAAGCTGCTAAGGCTTGGAAACAGCCAAAAACATTCCAGCAGAGAGAAAGGGGACCAGGAGGAGAAAGGATGAGCAGTGATGGGAGCAGAGCTCTGCGCTCCCTTCCACCCTCAGAAGATGCTCCAGTGCTGGATTCTCTGCAGGCAGCTCCTCCCCTGATATTCCCATTAAACAGCCCCTGCCACGTCCTGTCCTTCAGAGCTGAAAAACCCCACAAGGCTGGGCAAAGCTGGTGGGAAAACTCCATTTCTGCGGAGAGGAGGAGGGTGTAGGCCCGGGTGCCCCAGGCACACAGTGCTGGGCCAGCGTTCCAGCTGGATGCCAGAGCAAGGAATGAAACGGAGGGAAAGGCATCCTTGGGAGAGCGAGCCAGGGGAAACGCGGCTTCTTTGCACCTGATTAAACATCGCAGCATTCGCGGGGGGAACTGGAGCGGAGCCGTCTGAGCCGAGCAGGGAGAGGGGGCGGAGGAGCATCCTCCCGGGGCTGGGATGGCATTCCTGCTCCGGGAGCTTTCCAGCCCAGTGCTCATCCGGGCGGATCCCAACGCGCTCCTGGCCTGGCCGGCCACCGGGGGTTATCCGTCAGCGAGACAATACCGGCCAGAGCAGGATAATGCAAGTATTCATTGGCAAGGCAAAACCAACCAGACGAGAACATCGAACTCTGGTGCATTAGACCAACAAACCGATAATATTTGGGGTTTAGACACTCACTGGGAAACCATAAAAGCAGCTGTTGCCCTGCCCAGGCCTTGCTGTTCCCTCCTAAAGCTGTTCCCTGGGCTCAGACTGAGCCTGCAGGCTTGGGGGACCTGGGGAGACCCAACCGAGAGAGCACTGAGAGAGAACATGGAGGCCAAAAATTTATATCTAATGCAGAAATTAAAAAATATGCAATAATCACAGAATCACAGAATCACTAGGTTGGAAGAGACCTTCAAGATCATCGAGTCCAACCCAAGATCATTGAGTCCAACCCAAGACGATCGAGTCCAACCCAAATACATACATGATAAGAAATATATATAAATACAAAACAATAATATAGATAAAATACTGATTATATAAAAATTATTAATATCTAAAATGCCGATTATATAAATTATGAATCAAAATATACTGTATATAAATAATTATAAATATAGATAGAAATATAGATAGAAATATAGATAGAAATATAGATAGAAATAGATAGAAATAGATATAGATATAGATAGATATAGATATAGATATAGATATAGATATAGATATAGATATAGATATAGATAGATATAGATATAGATATAGATATAAATATAAATATAAATATAAATATTATTTTTCATTTGTTTTAGCTGATGCCTGAAGGCCAGGTGGAGCTGGCTCTCCCAGGTGTGCCCGTTCTGCAGCCCTTGGTGGGGATGTCCCAGTTTGTCCCCAGGGCACAGGGACCAGCAGGTGCCCATTTCGAGTGGAAGCGACAAAGCTCTGGAGAGCCGGGAGCACTTCCCAGCGAACGGCTTTTGTTTTCCAAATCGCAGCTACTGAACAGTCTGATCTTGTCGGTATTGTCTTGATAATGGCAAAACAAGGATTTCCCGGGGTGGAGGGAGGAAACAATGCGGGCGGATTTGTCCAGGTCACCTCTTCAACCGGTTCGTGTTGAGGGTTCAAAGGCTCCTTCCTTTCTCCTCTGCTGCTTAAAATACGAAGGCCAAGGTATCCCCAGTCCCAGGAAAAACGAGAATGCGGGAGAAACGCAGCCTCCGGATGAACCCAAGGCACAGACAATCAACTGGAGCTCAGGGGTAATTTTCGTTTCTGATCAATCTCAAATCATTTTGACCCAAGGTATAATTTGAAATGTTCCTGTCTCGGTTATTACAGCCCCAGGGCCCTCTGGGTTGTTTTCACCATTTTGTCTGCTTGTTCTCTCTCACTGCTTATAAGATGCCGGGAAGAGTTTAATGAAAAATGGGTGTGTGGCTGGAGGGGTCAATGGAGAGTCATTCTGGATCCTTTAAAAAAATCGGGCAGGGTTTGGTTGTGTTCTTTTAAACAGCGGTTTTCACACTGGAGGAGATCCGTGGGAAGAGAGAAGCATTTATCCCTCTGTCAATTCTTCTGGCTGCCTGCCCCTGCTCTCTTTTTCATGGAACCATGGACTCGCTGAATCATTAAGGTTGGAAAAGCCCTCTAAGAACATCATTTCCCCCGCACTGCCAAGGCCACCGCTAACCCATGTCCCCAAGTGCCACATCCACACGGCTGCGCATCCATCCGTCCATCCATCCATCCATCCGTCTGGGATGTGGGTTTGCACTGCGCTCTGGGGAAGCCTTTTCCTACCCCACCAGGGCAGGGGCCGTGTCACCCCTGGCCGGGACACCTGGCTTCACCTGGGGGTGGCCCAAACATGAGGACCCTTGGGAAAGGTGCTGCAGCCTTTTCTGAGCAACAACCAACGCCCAGGGTCTTGCCCAAGGGCAGGCTGCTCTTCTTTTGTCCCCTCCTGCCTGCCTGGAGGCCTCTTTCCCTCCAGGAATGCCATTCCGTCGGGAAATGGAAGGGAAAGGTAAATGAAGGACGTGGCCAAGAGCAGCCACTAAAACCTGAATCAGCACAAAGCCGGGGCAGGCCGGGCTGGAGAGTGGAGAGTGCTCAGCGAGGCACCCGGGGCTTGAGGATGGCAGTGAGCGGTTGGCAGGATAATTATTACAGGCGGAAAACAAAGGAGAGTGACAATTTTCCTGTGGCTGGATTCAGCCCTCGTGCTTCTTAATTCCCGCGGAACAAAGAGCTATAATTGTTCTCAATAGCGAGGAGGGGAAGAACCTAATTTCCAATGTGAGTCAGAGAAGCTTTCAAGCAGGGGGTGGGTGGAAACTATTTATAAAGGACCATTAGGGAAAATCAGATTTCTACGCACAGTAAACAGAACACAGAAATAAAGCATCTATTTATATGTGAGTGTGGAAAGCTTGTCCCGAGCAGCGCAGCGCCCTGGTGACACCCAGGGTTACCCCGTGGGGCCGCGGAGGGTTGTGGTGGCTTCGTGATGGAACAATGCCTTCCTCCAGGCAGGCAAACAAAGCTTGTTCCATCCTTCCTGTGCTGCCTTTAGAGAGAGAGAAAAAAAATTAATTGAAGAATTGTCTTTGTTTGGCCAAAAATGTGCGGAAAGCAAACGCCAAAGCGCTGTGCCAGAGTCATTGCGGAGATGAGATCCCAGTTTGCCCGGCGCTCGTGTGCCCAGGTAAACTGGCATCCTGCTGCAGCCAGCACTCATGGAATATTTACAGTTGTGTATTCCCAGCACGGAGAAAAACCCTATAAATAAATAAAACATAAAAACAAATTCTGGTGGTGGTGCTGCAGGATGGTGAGACCGCAGGCATCGGGTGTGAGAGGAGGCTGCAACACACGCAGGATGTTTTCCTGGGAACTGCCTGACTCCCTGGACTCGTGTGCTAAAAGCATCTCACTGGAGTTGCAGGAGTCCCACAGCTGAAGGGAATCTGCTCCAGGCAGGGCAGAGGGGCCTGGCTGTGAGATCCCTTACAGGAAAGGAGCTCCCTAGTGATGGGAAGGGCACCAGCTCCGGGCGTTCCTCTGTGCTGTGACTCCGAGCCCAGCTCAGCCCCGTGTGCACATTTCGGGACTAGGACAGGAATGTTTCACTGCAGCCACTCCACAAAAGTGAAATGCAAGCAAGAAAAATCCTTATGTCACAGATGAGCAATGTGGGCTCCCTCCTCCCCACTCTCCATGAGGGAATTGCCTCCCTGAGCCTAAATCCAGGCTTGAGCAAGGTCTGGAGACTTGGCCAGGATAACAAGGACATGGAACAATCGGAGTGATAATCTGCTGATTAGCTCTGGTTTAGTGTAATCTGTTAGGTATCAACTTCACAGAGAGCTGGCAATTTTCCTCCATTACTTCTGGAGCACTAAATCGGCCGGGTGAGCGGATCCATTTAGTATTTTTTAGCGGATTTATCCCTATTTTATGGGTTACGAATGGAAACCGGTGAGCAGAGGTGAGCCCAGCCATGCCTTGAGCTGTCCCCACGCTGCGTCTCGTGCTCCCCCACAGCCCTGCCCTTCCTTCTGCCTCTCCCTTCGGTGGTGTCTGTGACTGATGACACAGCCTCTGCCTGTGGAGCAAAGCCCGGTTTATGGGATGTCTGCCCTCGCTGCAGAGTTGTGCTCCCAGGCTTGGAGCGTGAAGGAGAGCTGTTCCCGATGTGAGGTACTTTATGTGCACACAGGCCTGATTTATATCTCTTCCAACAAGCTGTTCTTTGCTATCATGAGCCAACAGGACCCATAGGGTGTTACAAGACATATTACACACAGCCAAGAGCTTTAATCCCCTTGGGGGAGTGATTACAAACAACTACACACGTCCCAGAGTTGCTTAATCACTGTTAAGAAATTTCTTTATAATCTGAGTAAATTACTTTAATTACTTGCAACTACCAATTAGCGTTTGAATGCTTCCACTGAGAAGTTTGCAGGCATTAATCTGCTCCCTTGGAATGTGAAATCAGCGGCTGGAAGATGGCTTTGGTCTGTGCACAGGCAGCAATCTGGCAGGACGAGGAGGCAGCAGCCCCTGCCCGGCAGCCCCTCCGCAGCCGCCTGCCCTCCGCTCTGATTTATTTAGGAGCTTGAAAGGAGAGTTCAGCGCTTCCACGAGCTTTAGCAGCTGGATAATATTGCTGGATCCTGGGAAAGGGAGGGCCTGCTTGAACCCTGCAGTGGGCACAGAGGCTCTGCCTTGTGTACCCGGACAAAGCAAACAATCCCCAACCCTCCCCACCTGGGAGATCACGCACTCAGACGCATCCCACAGCCTCTCTGCTCCCATCCCTGCCTGTGCAGCCCCAGTTATTCCCTAATCCCCAGTGTTCCCCAGCATGGGGTGGGTTTTTCCAGCTCCCAGGTCTGAGCTGAGCTTCCCCTTGAGACGTGAGCAGTGGTGAGGTCTGGGCAAGCACAGCTTCGCTCCCCCTTCTCCCACCAGCCTGCTCTGCCAGGAGCTCTCAAACTTGAAATGGCAGGATCAAGGTCTGGACTTGCTTTTCTGGCCACTTTCGAGGCTTTGCCGGACTGGATCGGGTTCAAAACGCTTTTTGTCTTTGATATTTCGGCCCAGGGTGGCTGCTCTTGTCCTCTTTTCCTTTGCTCGTCGTTAGGAGGGTGCTGGTGTGAGGAGTGTGGGCCTGGCCCCAGAGTGCCCCGGCCTGTGCCCGTGGTGAGGCACAGCAGCTGCCGTGGAGGAGGCTGGGTCCATGGGCAGGGATCCTGGGAGCTCCATGTGGAATCCATGGGCAGGGATCCTGGGAGCTCCATGTGGAGTCCATGGGCTGGGATCCTTGGAGCTCCATGTGGAATCCATGGGCTGGAATCCTGGGAACTCCATGGGGAA
>VZTG01000551.1:269719-311311 GCA_013397845.1 Melanocharis versteri | reverse complement strand
ATCCATGGGCTGGGATCCTGGGAGCTCCATGTGGAATCCATGGGCTGGGATCCTGGGAGCTCCATGCCGGGTCCATGAGCAGGGATCCTGGGAGCTCCATGCGGAATCCATGGGCTGGGATCCTGGGAGCTCCATGTGGAATCCATGGGCTGGGATCCTGGGAGTTCCATGTGGAATCCATGGGTTGGGATCCTGGGAGCAGCAGTCCTGAGCCTCTGCCAAAAGTGCCCCTCCAGCTCTCTCGTAGGCCATGGCTGGGCCTCTGTGTCAGAGGCTCCCACTGCTCCAGTCCAGGCACCTGCCTGGGGCTGGGGAACAGCAACTGCGTGCCCATGCCCCCAGGCCACGTCTGAAGGGATGAGCACTGTCCCTTCCACGTCACCCTGAAGGTGTGGGGGTGCATCAGCCTCGTCCCCCTCCATAATGCAACAAGCACAAGCCCCCAGAAATGACGGAGTCACCGGTTACGCGGCTCTTTCCCATGGCACTGGCACTGTCGTGGCTGTTCCTGGCTTTGTGGGCAACCCTCAGAGGTTTTCTTTTGCCCAAGAATTTGCTTGGCTGAGGAAACTTCTCCCCTCGCACCAAGTCCTGCCGCGAGCAGGTGAGGAGCTGTCTGGAGCAGGTGTGTGGCTGCTGACTCACTCCACCCCGAGTTAGGTCTCCTCTGGTGCTGCTAGCGGTCCCGCCACCATCCCGACCTTCGGTGGCTCCCAGGGGATGGAGCGTGGCCAGCCCCTGACCGCGGCCCTGGCGCAGGCTGAGCTGCTCCTCCCAGCCAGGGTGGATGTGGCCCAGGCTCCACCAGCCTCTCCCAGCCGCTGTTTGTGCCTTGTGATACTTTCACATGAGAAACAAATAACGGCCGATGGTATCTCCTGCAGGAAAAAAACAAGGTTACTCCCCTGACCTGATTAATGCAAATAAACTGAAAGGAGTCCTGTTGCCCGGGGCTTGCAAATTTAATATCTGTTCCCCGCCTCATTTCATGCTGGTTTAGCCTCTCGCCCTGTGACTGCAATTACCTCTGTGGCTCTGCCTGGGCGTCGGGGCCGCTTCCCCCGCGCCGCACATGATGCAGCTTGGGCTGGGGTGCCTCGCTTTGGTGTTTGGGCTTTCTTCTTCTTGTGGTTTAATTTCCTTTGAGTTTATTAATTATGGCCAGGGGTGGGGACCAGGAATGTTTGGCTGATGCTTCCTCTTTGCGTGGTGCAGAGCTTGAGCCCTGTAATTCCCCCTTTATTGGATGCCCTGGGTTGGGTCAGGGAAGAGGAGCCAGTCCTGGCTGCAGAGAGCCGGGGATGGGAACCTCTTTTTCCCTATTTCTGCCTGTGATCCCTGTGCCCAGCTCCCTGCATTGCTCCCTGCATCACTCCCTGAATCCCCTCCACCCTCTTGCCCTGTGTTTCCCGCTCTTCACTCAGATGAAGTGACCACTTTGCAGGAGGCTCTGAAAGGCGTTTGGAACCATTTCATTGGGGCATTCTGTTGGAGGGCCTTGGACTGGATCCCTGGGAAAGCAGGCACAGATACCCACGTCCCCCAGGCCTGGGTGAGCCAAGAGATGCTCCAGATCCAGCACTGGGCACTATCAGCATGACCCCTTGGCAGGGCGTGAAGCAGGTTTTTGTTCCAACCCCACCTGCCACAGGCAGGATCTGGATCCAGAATTCATTTGAGTGGCAAAAGTCTCATGAGAACAGCAGGCAGGACTGTCCTGGAGAGGTGGGATTTCCTCCCCCTGCTCCCAAGGCATCCTGCACCCTGCACTGCACCGGGATGAGTCAGTGTCCTGGGATACTGGTGCAGTGACAGGCAGGGGAGGGGAGGGGAGGCTGCAGCCCCTTCACCTGTGCCGTGCCTGTGCCCAGGAGAAGCAGAGACTCCATGGCCATGAGCCCAGCCCACCTTCCAGCAGCACAACATTCGGTTTAAAGGCATAAAAGCAGCTCAGTGAATGGCTCTTTATAATTTCCAGGCAGGACTGCGAGCGGGGGCTCCCACCCTTCTGTTTGCTTACATCTTCCTTCGAGCTGGGAGCTGTCAGGGAGGTGAGAATGAGGGATGGTGACTTCCCGAGCGTGCCCGGCCCCACGCGAGCGCTCGCACACCCAGCGCTGATTCCGCAACTCTTGTTTGCTTCCAGGCCCCCGAGCTGCCAATCTCTGTTGGTTTTCGGCGCCTCTGTGCGCGTCTGTCACGGTGCCTTAATGGCTGTATCACCTTGTGAAGCTTTCAGACATCCTCCCTCCTTTCATCAGCGGTGGGAAACCTGCCAGGCTCTGACAGGTTCTCCCAAACAAATCCCAGCGCGAGGAGCGGGAGCTGTGACCGCCTGATGTCCGCGGCACCCGATCCTCGGCGTGTCACTCCAGCAGTGCCCGGCTCAGCCAGGACAGTGCTGGCCCCAGCCACGGGCTCCATGCTCAGCCCCACGAGGGACAGAGGGTTCTCAGCCCTTTGAGTGGCAGTGAGGCCCCACTGCCGCATCCCAAGCTCCCCGTCCTTGCAAGGTGTCCCTGGGGCACTGTCCCCTGTGCCCAGCACCGGGACACCTCGGAGCCCTGTCCCAGCTCTCTGCATCTCCGCAGTCCTGCTCTACAGAGGGCTCCAAAGGGGTTTTCCCAAGCTGATTTGGGTATTTAGGTTTGCCTGGCATCAGTTTTGGAAGGGGCTGCCCAGGGAGGTGGTGGAGTCCCCATCTCTGGAGGTGTCCAAGGAAGGGCTGGATGTGGCACTCAGTGCTCTGGGCTGGGTGACAAGGTGGGGATCAGGCACAGATTGAACTCGATGATCTCAGAGGGCTTTCTGAACCTCACTGACTCTGGGATTCTGTGGTCCCAAGAGACTCTCCAGAGCAGTTTTGGTGCTCCCTGGGCAGCCTGGTCATGGCTGTGTGAGCCTCCACACCACATCCCAAGGCTGGGCCATGCACGGAGCTCGGAGCAGCTCTGCATTACTCAGGGCTTGATCCCACGGGAGCATCCGGGGCTGGCTGCGTCCCCCTCCCCCGATCCCTCTCCAAGAGCCTGCCTGGGGGCAGGAGCGGCGAGCAAACGGAGAGCTCCTGGAAACTGCAGAGGACACAGCATTTCATCATTTTGGGGCCCAGACTGTCTCTGCTGCACCAACAAGGGAACTATTTGTGTGGTTCAAAGCCTTATTCATTCTGTTGTGGGTTTCTTTTCCAAACCACCCACTTCAAGTTTTGGGTGAAGGTTCAGTTCCATTTTTCTTATTCCCAGCTCATTTGCCCATCCCTAAAACAAACATATTGGAGCAAGCGTGTGGGGGAGAGGGAGCATTAATCACAGCAAAGGGGAGGCGAACGTAACGCAAACAGGGAACGACAATGCACAGAGTATTTGCATAATCCAGGGAGAAAGCTTTCCTGCTGAAAAGCCAAAGCTACTGGCATGGAAAAGCAAAGGTCTGAACAGGAACTCCGGTCCTGAGCAGCAACAGACACCGGGGGTAATAAATCAGGGATGTGGGTACAGACGTAGCGGTTCCAGCACGCTTCCCAAACTTTGCATTCCGTGCCTTTGGAAGAGGGCCGATCCTGCCTGCTTTGAAGCTCCCAGCCAAGGTGCCTGGACAGCAGCAGGAACAAGCCCAGGCCTGAGGAGCAGGTGCTCAGGTGGAGCCTGAACCCCTCAGAAATCAGCGCTGGCCTCGTGCAGACGCTTCCCCAGGACAAGGGTGTCCTGCCAGCTGATACAGCCAGAACAGAGCCCCGAGCACTGGGAGAGGGTAATGGAGGCAATTCCAGGGCTAAGAAGTCCAGGGATTTAATAGCAGTTGGCATCTCACAAAGGAAATGGCTTTGTGGAGGTGTCTATGAAAGCGTGGGGTTTTGGGGAGTGCCCTGGCTGGCATTCCCCACTCCTGGATGACCTTGGGCAAGGTGCTTCACTTTGCTGTGCTTGGGTTTCTGCTGAGCTGCTCCACAGTGGGATAATTTTCCCTGCTCCACAGATGCGATGTGGCTGTGTTTGTTGGTATTGGTGAATAGTTTGAGAATCCCTAAAGGGATATCTTAGAGGAAGGGAAGGGAAATAAAAATCCAACCAGGATCCTGCCCTAGCAGGATGTGCAGAGGCGGCAAGGACCTTTACAGGTTGAGTTCCTGTCTGTGCCAGCTGCAGGCAGTGCCAAGGAGGGAGCAGGGAAGAGTCTGGAGGCCTCAGAACCACGACCTGAGCTGAAAGCCTGGAGTGTGTTTAGCCTGGAGAGGACAGATCCGAGGGGGACGAGATGGTGCTCCTCAAATACACAAAAGGAGGCTGAAGGAAAGAGGGTTCCAGGCCAGGTTGGACGGGGCTTGGAGCAACCTGGTGCAGTGGAAGGTGCTGGAACAAGGTGAGCTTTAAGTTCCTCCCAACCCAAACCATTCTATGATTCCATGATTACAGACATGGAAATAACAGGATGGAGTAGCAGCAAGGGAAAAGCAGGGCAGGAAGCGGGAAAGGCAGGCAGGGTGGCACAGCTCGTTGCTGGGGACAGGTTTCCAGCCTGGCCCCACTGCAGAGAGAGGTTCTGTACCCAAGGATCACCGACAGCCTGTGGGAACACGGAGCCCCGGGAACGGCTGGTGGAGAGGTGGCTCTACTCTGCATCAGGTGGGTGCCACCTGCCCACCCCGAGCCCTGTCCCCAGCACTCTCCTCTCTCTCTGTGTGACCCAGGGCACCAGTGCCACACACGGTCCCAGCCCTGGGAGCTGCGCCCCTGCCCGCCCGGCACGCGGGGCACACGTGGGACGTGCCATATGTTTCTTTCTTTCCCCTGCAATTCCCTGGCTGAAGGTATTTGATCAGACCAGTCGTTCAGGAGCCATCTGTCCCCTGCACAAGCACAGCTGATTCTCCTTCCAACCTCCCAGGGCAGCTCCAGGAGCACACCGAGGTTAGCAGTGCTTGGAAAATGCATCCCTGTAAGAGCCGGGGCTGTCAGGCATTCCCAGGAATGGCGGTGGCAGAATATTTAAAGCCCATTCTGCAAATCAATGCCTTGGACACTAATATAAGTAACTTTAAAAAAGCAGAGAGAAAGGCAGTCGAGGAGATAAAACCCTGTCATTTCCATTTCTAAGGGATATGAAATGGTGCTTTTGAAAAAAAGCAATTTGTAAACTTTAGATAGCAGCAAATTCCTTGTTTTTTGGATACAATACCAGCTTTGCATATGCGCTGAAAGAAAGAGGGAGAGAAAATAACCCCGAAGCATCCTGCCCACTGCATTAGCTTTTAAAATAAAACCCATTTATATATAAATGTTGGCTTTTTTCCCAGTCTCTGTAGAAAAGCTTTTTTATATTAAATGCTACAATGAATTAAATTAACCATAATGATTTCTTTGTGAATGGAAACCCTTTTTCCTGTGTGACATGTTTTTGATCATTTTTTTTTCCTAGCTACAACAACCCCTGCTCCTATCAAGTTGAGGATTTTGTTTGTTCTGCTATTTGCACGCTCCGATACAATTACTACGTGCACTCCTTGTTCTGAGGAAAAATAAGCCACAGGTATTCCGGGTGCTGTCTCTGGGTGCAGAGGGGTGGGAACCTCCGACAGCTCACAGGGTCAGGACAGCTCTGTCCCCTCCCGTGGCCAAGTGCCACAACAGGCAGCTTCCCCAGCAGCAGAATTGACAGCCCAAATCACTTTGGACAAGGGCCTGGAGGGACAGGACACAGGGAATGGCTTCCCAGAGGGCAGGGTGAGATGGGATATTGGGAAGGAATTCTTCCCTGGGAGGGTGGGGAGACCCTGGCACAGGTTGCCCGGAGAAGCTGTGGCTGCCCCTGGATCCCTGGAAGTGTCCAAGGCCAGGCTGGATGGGGCTTGGAGCAGCCTGGGCTAGTGGAAGGTGTCCCTGCCCATGGCAGGGGGGGAAGTGGGTGAGCTTTAAGGTCCCTTCCCACCCACACCATGATTCTTTGATTCACCTGTGACCCACAGCCACCACTCCCCCTAGACTTGCCGTGAAGGGACTCAGCATCATTCGATGTTTTTAGTTGTGAATGTTTTCAGTCNATTTTTTTTCCTAGCTACAACAACCCCTGCTCCTATCAAGTTGAGGATTTTGTTTGTTCTGCTATTTGCACGCTCCGATACAATTACTACGTGCACTCCTTGTTCTGAGGAAAAATAAGCCACAGGTATTCCGGGTGCTGTCTCTGGGTGCAGAGGGGTGGGAACCTCCGACAGCTCACAGGGTCAGGACAGCTCTGTCCCCTCCCGTGGCCAAGTGCCACAACAGGCAGCTTCCCCAGCAGCAGAATTGACAGCCCAAATCACTTTGGACAAGGGCCTGGAGGGACAGGACACAGGGAATGGCTTCCCAGAGGGCAGGGTGAGATGGGATATTGGGAAGGAATTCTTCCCTGGGAGGGTGGGGAGACCCTGGCACAGGTTGCCCGGAGAAGCTGTGGCTGCCCCTGGATCCCTGGAAGTGTCCAAGGCCAGGCTGGATGGGGCTTGGAGCAGCCTGGGCTAGTGGAAGGTGTCCCTGCCCATGGCAGGGGTGGAAGTGGGTGAGCTTTAAGGTCCCTTCCCACCCACACCATGATTCTTTGATTCACCTGTGACCCACAGCCACCACTCCCTCTAGACTTGCCGTGAAGGGACTCAGCATCATTCGATGTTTTTAGTTGTGAATGTTTTCAGTCGTTGATGTTTTCAGTTGTTGATGTTTTCAGTTGTTGATGTTTTTAGTTGTTGACGTTTTGCCTGGGGTGCCCTCTGGCTCTCCCTGGGCACCCAAGCCCTGTCTGTGCACTGGGTGCTGCAGGGCCCAGCCTGGGGCTGGGGGCACGGGGGGTCCCGGGGCTCCTGGCCGCGTGGTTAGGGCTGGGCACAGAGCTCTTGCAGGGGGGAGGGAGTTGGCTCATCACTGGAAAGGAAAATTAGGTCACATTTCTGGTTTGAAGAGCCTGGATGGTGTCCCGTTTATTTTTGGTTTCTCCTAACGAGTGACAAGCTTCTGTTTCCCTCCAACCCCATTTCCCTGTCTAGTTTTTTTAAAGCATTTCTCCTTTTTCCTGCCTGTTTTTCCTAGAAAACAGAACCTGAGCCATGCCGAGCTGTGCTGAGCTGAGCTGAGCTGAGCAGAGCTGAGCTGAGCCAAGCCACAGGGACATGCCTGGGGACACCAGAGTCATCTGCAGATCCCAAAGAGCCCAGGGTCTGGACTTTAACCAGGCCAGCCTGAACCCTTTGTTAAATCATCCCCTTTTGTCCAAGGCAGCTCGTGGCAGAGTTTGTCCCCAATCCATTTGGGAAACCATTCCGGTTCTGCAAGAGTCATTGGAAGGCCTTTTAATTTCTTCCCTGACATTCATTCCTGATTTGCTTCTGCTGGATTCAATTCCAGCACTCTTCTCCGAGCCCCTTGAGACACCCCTCTCTTCTCTCACATCGTGTCATCAGATGTTTTTGGGTAACTGCAAAGCCCTTGTCCCCCTGTTCCTGCCTCCACAGCGGCTCTTCCCAGACAGGACACCCCTGGAAACCCCCCATTTCCTGGTTTTCAGCACCCCCAGAACCCCCCCAAACCAAATCCTGTAGCGCAAATGAAACAAAAACCCAGTCAAGGCTGGAGGAATTCATTTGGGGGGTTGGTTTGTGCGGTGGGAAGCCAGGAGACATCAGGCTCAGAGCTGTTCCCATCCTTACACATGCCGGGGGTGCCCCGGCCTCGTGTGAGCCCCCACTTCTCCCAAAACGTGAGCATCACCGCCTGGGATGTCGCTGCAAAGCCGTGTTTCCTTGGCAATCCCTTATCTCTCATCTCAGCCATCAGCATAATGAACGGCTCTGTTCCTGCATAAACAGCACCTGAACACCCCGTGGAGTAGGGAATTGTCAGCTTGAAGGGAAATGCCTGAAATGGAGAATCCCCTCAGGATTTTCCCTCAGGATCGGGGGTTGTTCCTGAAAGGACAGGCTCTCCCTCTTTTCCAGGGGTAATGAGGTAATTAGGGAATGAGTAAAGAACGGTTGCACCGGTACCTGAGGATTCCAGAGATGGGAACTGCCTTGGATTAAGGTCAGGGTTTGTGCTGCCAGTCAGAAGAATGCCTGGTCCTTCCAAGGAGGGAAATAAACACTCCTGGATTTGAAATATGTTCAAAGGGGGGTAAGACTTGACATTATCAAAGTTATTTCTCACCTCCCTGACAGGGAGAAGTGGGTCTGGGATGCTGGAGAAGAGTCAGGCAGAGCAGGCGGCTCCTGTGGCCCTGCAGTAGAGTGTTCTTATGTTTGCCTCTCCAGGGCACTGGCTGGGGAGTTCACAGAATCATTTGGCTTGGAAGGGACCTTCAAGGTCACCCAGTTCCACCCTTGCCATGGGCAGGGACACCTTCCACTATCCCAGGTTGCTCCAAGCCCTGTCCAGCCTGGCTTTGGGCACTTCCAGGGGTGGGGCAGCCACAGCTTCCCTGGGCAACCTGTGCCAGGGCCTCTCCACCCTCACTGTAAAAAACATCTTCCCTGTATCTGACCTAAATAAACCTTTTAGTTTAAAACCATCCCCCCTTGTCCTAGAAATGGAGCCCTGCCCAAATTCCTCATCAGGGCTGAAGGAAAAGCTGTGGTGCCGTGATTGTTTAATCTGAGGCGGTGGAACTGCGCAGTTCTCAGAGCTTTAATTTAGATGATTTAAGGTCCTTTCCTTTATGTTTTCTCCATTTGTAATTGCGAAGAGGCTGCGAACCAGGACACTGAGCTTATCGATGGCTCTGAGCAGCCGCCGACTCCGGGGCGGGATGTGGTCAGGCAGGAAAAAACCATCTCTTCCCCTACCTAATTAAGTGCCTCGTTGTGCTCTGCAGGCACACGTGGTTGTGGTGGCAGCGGTGACATTTTCAGCTCACTGGGGCAATGACAGGGAAAGAGAAGAGAGCTGCGGGAGGCACCGAACTGGGGAAAAACCACATTTCTGTGTGTCCCAGACATGTTCATCTAAAGTGATCTTTAACCAGAGCACCGTGTGGAAATGTGGATTGCTGGCATGGAAAGGACCAGGTCTGGGCACTGGGTACCGTGAGGATGCTGGAGAAGGTGGTGAAGGCACTGGGAGTCTTGGGAGGCTCTGCTCCCCTTGCAGCCCTCTGAGGGGAAGCCAAGGGGGAGAGATCCCAAGAGGAGGCAGGTAGGAAGTGGGCTGGGGAGATGAAAGCACAGGGAAGGGGTGGGGAGCTCCAGGTGCGCTGGGACCTGACCTGGAAACGGGCAGGGAGGAATCTGAGCATCAGCAAACAGGCAAAAATAACCCTGCACCTAAGGAATGCCTGAGCAGCAGGAATGCCACGTGCTTTACGTGGGGAGAGGAGAGGTAAAAATACCAACACGAGCAAATCAGTTCAGTTATTCTCCCCTCCAGACCTTAACATCACCTGGGAGTCTGTAATGAATTCCCTGGCTTTTAAGAGCATCCTCTCTTTGGGAACCGGCTGCTCCAAGGCTGGGCTCTGGAAGTAGATGGGACACGGAGGGAAGCTGGAGGCTCTGCTGTCTTCAGCCATCCCAAATTCTGCCGTCCTCCCAGAGCTTTACAAGACAGGACAAGACAGGACAAGAGGAAATGGCCTCAAGTTGCTCCAGGGGAGGTTTAATTGGATATTAAGGAAAATTTCTTCCCCGCAGGTGTTGTCCAGCCCTGGCACAGCTGCCCAGGGCAGTGGTGGGGTTCCCGTCCCTCGGGAGGTTTAACAGACATGTAGATGGAGCACTTGGGGACACAGCTTAGTGGTGGCTTTGGAACAGTTGGCATCGATGGTCTCAGAGGGCTTTTCCAACCTTGATGATCCCGGTGATTCCAAACCCGCTGCGGCAGTGCTCGAGGAGTCAGGGAGGGGAAGTGCTGAGTCAGCAGCACCGCAGCCTTATCCGTCTTGTGCTGAGCCCTCCCTGCTGATTGTCCTGGGTTTAGGCAAGAGCAGGTTTTGCTAAGTGGGACCAAACGCCCCAGATCCTGGCACGCCCCTGCCTGGCATCAGCCCCGCTTGGCTCTGCCAGGCCCGGGGAGCTCTGTCACCCCGTGACCCCGTGGGGACATCGCTGCCAGGTAGCACTCGAGAAGCTGCTGGTGTAGTTGTTCTTGGTTTCCTCTGGGTTTTATTTTCCTAACCATCTTCCAGATGCTGCAGAATCCCCAGATGCAGCCGCAACAAAGTTCTTGCATTTTTAACTTTAAAAAACATAATTGGGTAACTGAGAATAATGACTAAAGAGCGCAATAAATCATGTCTCCACCTGGCCTGGAAACGCAGGAGGGGCGGGGGACGTGTTCCTTCCCCCATTAATGAACAGCGCTGAGCCGTCGGCACAAAGCTCTCCCAGAGTCAGCAAATCTGCTCCGGCCCTCGCAGGGCTCTGTGCTCCTGCCTGGGACCCGGGGACACGAACCCCAGGGCAGGAGGGGACTCGGGAACCTCAGAGGTTTGCCCCAGGGACGAACTGAAATAGAAATGGCACCGGGTAAGGGTCAGAGATGCCCGTGTGTCCCAGCAGGAATTTTTGCCTGCATGGTGCTGCTCCCCTGTTCTCACCTGTCCAGCATTACAGCTGTGCCCGAGCCCTGGGAGCTGTCTGGGGCAGGAAACAGGAATAACTGTGCTGGAGCTGTTAATGTTCCCATTTTTGCTCCTTCATCCACCCAGCCAGGGCTGTCACACCAGTGCCGTGATCCCCCGCAGCCAAAGGCCGCGGGGCTGGAGGCAGCAGAGCACCAGGAATGTCAGAGTTTCCTTCACTCTCCGTGTTGTGTTCCCAGGACCTGGCTGGGATCTCAGCAGCCTCCTGCCCACCCCAAGGCTCCCCCTCTGCAGGGCAAAGGGAAGGATATTTTTGGTTCTTTCCCCAGCAGCTTTCAAAAGGAGATGTGGGATGGATTAGGACCCTCTGTGGCAGGATTAGGAAGGAATCCCATGGAGAAGGAAAGCAGTGACATCATAGAAGAGGATCATGGAATCACTAAGGCTGGAAAGGACCTTTAAGATTATGGAGTCCAATTGTCAGCTTAACCCCACCAGGTTCACCACTAAACCGTGTCCTCCAGTGCCTCATCCACACGGTTTCTGAACACTTCCAGGGATGGTACCTCCCCCACTGCCCTGGACAGCCTGTTCAATGCTTTGCAACACTTTTTGTGAAGAAATTATTCCTAATGTCCAATCTAAACCTCCCCCGGTGCAGCTTGAGGCCATTTCACTGTTGTTTCCCCCCAGATACGACTTTTACACACAGAGCACTCCTGGGAGAGCAGAGAGAGGCGACAGCCAGAGCAGGGACGGGACAGGATGGGGCGAGGGGCAGAGCTGGGATCCCCTTGTGCTCCATCCAGGGGAAGGGCTGGGAACAAGAATTCAGCACGAGGGGAGGTGTCTTACACAGGTCAGTGACACCGCAGGACATCCACAGTTCTCCAAAGAGACATTCCCAGCCCAGGCTCCCGTCACTCCCGAGCTCTGGCATAGATTCCTCCCAGCTTGCAGCTTTATCGGCTGTTCCAAGGCAAGATGCTTATCTGCCTGAGCCTCTTCAAGCTGATAGTTGCTCTTATCTCTGCTGCTCTCCAGGGCTTCGAGGCTGGGGGGGCTTGTGCCATAGTCGTGGAAAAATTTCAACTCTGGGACACTAAACCTGGGAGTGATTTCTGGATTTTTATCGCTCATTGTTCGTTGTTCCAGAGCCTGTGAGGGACTCGTGGCCGTGGCTGTGTTAAAGGGACATGGAAGCATTTTCCAGCAGCCTTTGCCCATGACAGACACAGCCCCGCATGTCCCAGCCAGGGCGAGGAAGTGTCCCATGGGCACACAAAGGCCATAAGGGGGTTGGCACAGGAAGGCCAGTGAGAGACAGGACTAAAAAACTGCCCTGAAAGCTCAAGGTTTGGCTGATGGTCATCTAAAGGCACCTTCATCCACCTTTGCAATGAAATGTTTGTTCTCTGTCCGCTTTGACCTTGGCCAAAGCTCTCCAGCCTCTGTGGCTTGGTCTCCTGACCTTCTCCGTCCTTCTGGGAACAGTGCCTCTGCCCACGGGCTGTTCCCGAAAGCTGCAAGGAAAACATAAACATAATTGAGAAAAAGTAATTGAAACTTGTAAGAGCTGATGAGAGAGTTCTCTCCTTGGCCCGCCGTTCGTCGCCAGGAAATAAACACCTTTATGGCTGCTGTAATTAAGGCCTAAATACAACGGAGACAAAATTTCTGTCATTAAAAGTACCCTCAAAGATCTCATGCCTCCACCTGCTTCCCTCCAATGCCGCTTTCCCAGACTTCAGCCACACAGCAACACCTTTCCAGACACAAGCGTCACCTCTAACCTCAGCTAAGTTGAAATTTTCCCAGTTTCTCAGCAGTTTTTCCCCATTAAATGCACCTCATACCGCAGCGCTGCCCTGAAGCAGTTGCCCTGTTGGGCGGCGTCCCCATTGCCCGGCCTGACCTGGCCACCTGCGTGTCCCCATCACTCCCTGCATCCATGATGCCCAGAGATGCTGGTTGCCCAAGGATGTTGTGGACTCCCCATCCCTGGAAATGTTCCAGGCTGGGTTGGACAGGGCTTGGAGCAGCCTGGGATAGTGGAAGGTGTCCCTGTCCATGGCAGGGAGGGGAACAAGATGGGTTTTTCAACCCAAATCATTCCATGATTCCATGATGCTGGAGCTGGTAGGAGAAGCATTTTAGTGTCGCATCTCCAAGCACCGTGTCTCGCTCAGCTCTGCTAGCCCGCAGTGGGGCCAAACCATGGCTAATTCCATGTTTTCTGGAGTGGCTGGGGACCCTTGGGCATCGTGGCACTCGGAGAGCACTGTGCTGCTGTGTCTGTTGTATTTCTAAGCTCGTTAGCTGATTAACCACACTCGCAAGCTGGCAGCCCGACTCCCTCGATGAGGGGCTTCAATGGGAGCCTGGAACAATGCAATGACACAGACAAAGGGTTTAATGGATAATTAATTGTTCCAGCGTGTGAAGTTTCTGTGCAAAGATCCTGGTGAATCAGAGTTTCCGATTTCCACCCCCTCTACAATAGAACTAAATAGTAACACAGAAATCATGGAATGGATTGGAAGGTTTTTGAAAAAGAGAAGGGCCAGCGGGGGCTGCCCGGCCCTGCAGGGGATGCGCTGCCAGCGCCGTGAAGGAGCAGAGGGGCTGGACGCCTTCTCCATCCCCCGAGCTGCCCTGGCAGCACCGGGATCATCACCAGCACCACCTGCGAGGGCCTGGCTCGGCAGCATCCCTGTGCCAGCAGATCCGCAGGGACAGAGCCACAACAAGCCGAACACTCAACTCATCCGCCCGGTGCTACATCCACACATTCCCCCACGGAGCCCTGATCCCGCACCGGAATTTCTGCTGTTTCCCTCGTTTTGCCAGGTGTGTTTGACACCTCACGAAGGCCCAACGTCAACACCTGTCCGTGCACAGGACGCAGAGCCTGGGGCACACGCAGGGCAGGGAGAGGCTGTGCACACACACACATGCTCACACCCACATTAGGCACACGCACACACACAAGCACACACATATTTATGCTTTCCTCTGTCTGAGTCCCCCTCTCTCGTTTCTGAGCTGTGCCCAGAGCCAGGGAGAGGAGCTGCTCCCAGCCCAGGCCCAGCACAAAGCCGGGCTCAGCGGGGCCGGGCACAATGGCAGATTACATTAGAGACAACAGCCAGACGTGTCCTTGTCATCCCAGGTTAATATGACTATGGATTAATGCTGTAGCTGCTGATTGTTATGGAAATCCCCCCATTTAGCTCCTTCCCAAAGCATTGACAGTTCTAGCCTTGAATTCCGAGCAGGGGTGGAACTTGTTAATGGATTTCATTTTCCTGCAGGAAGCCAAAGCATTTAGAGGGAGAGGCAGCGCCAGGGTGCTGACTTCCTGGAAGGTTTCCAGTCTGCATTGAGGCACCGTGGACGCTTAATCCCTTGCTCGGATGCAAAGCGATGCAAAGAGCCATGTTGGTCTTGCCTCTCCAGGAAAAAGGAAGAATTGGGGTGTGGGGAAGTGAGCGTTCATGGGATTGTTTCCTCTTGAAACCTCTTCTGGCCTGGGTGATGAATGTCCCGGGCACATCCCACTCCCTGTTCGCAGACACGCCTGGCACTGCACCTGCTGCGGGGACGGCTCTGCCAGCCTTGGCTGCCTGGTGCCAGCTCGGGGACTGGAGCTGCTGCCATCCCTCTGCTTTGTTGTCATCTTGTAGCTGCTGTGCGTGCTCCTGGCTGTCCCCCGGCCGATGGGAGCGCTCCGTGTTCCCGCAGTGCAGCTCAGCCTTGCCGCTCTCTCCCTGCACCGCTCCCTCCTCTTTCACCGCTTTGTCCCTGTCCCCCTGAGCAATAGGAGAATATCCAACTGCTCCTGAGCAAACCTGGAATGTCTGTACATCCCTACCCCGATGAGTTATTTAGGATTCAGATGGTGACTCATGGGGCAGGTCTCCAAAAGCCTGAGCGAAGGAGGGCTCTGACGCCGGCACGAGGAGCAGGAGGACTGTGGGGCACAGACACTCAGAATTAGGGTTTTCCTTACAGGTATTTAGGTTATGTTTAAAACCAGGGTCCTCTCCCCTTCCCTCCTGCTCCCTCTCATCAGGAGGGACCATTAGTCCTTGCAAGATGGTCCAAGGAGGGGAAAGTTCTCCCTGACACTTTTCTTGGCTTTTGCTGGGGAAGTTTGTGGATATTTCATCCCCCAGCCAAAGGCCACTGCTGCCCATGGGAAGGGATGAAATCCCATCCATCCCATCCCAGTTCTGCAGCAGCAAAACAAACGAAATGGAAATGAAGCCAAGAAGTACCACGGCTCTTTCCACGGTGCAGAGAGTGGATTCCCGAGCTGACGCTCCCGTTGGAACAGAGCCCTTGGCGGGGTCGGAGCGGTGGGAGGTGACAGCAAAGAGACACCCGGGGTCCTCCCCACTGCTGAAACATGTGTTCCTTGGAGAAACCAGTGGAGTTTCCAGAGGCAGGGGCTGTGTCTGACAACAGTTTTACACGCTCCCAGCACACAGGATACCTGATCCTGACGGGAGCTTTGGGATGCTGCTGCAGCACACGCCGTGCATAGTAATAACGCTAATGAATCCCGTCCCTAATTGTCCCGCTCCCGGGGGTGACAGGAGCTCCCTGTCCCAAGCCCTGCTCGGTTGCTGTGGAGATGCCTTGAGGGATCCCACACTTTGGAGCCTGACTTCAGGTGCAGGAATAAGCAGCACGAACAGCCCGGAGAGACAAAGCTGCTCTTTTCATGGAAATGCCTCTGGTGGAGCCGGGAAGGGAGGGAGGGAAGCAGAGGGGCTCTAGCCATGGAGATGCTGCATTGTTTCCCGGTAATTAGCATGTTTTCCAAAGCTTTCCACGAATCATCAGCAGCTTTTTAAGGGGATTTTGCCAAGGAGCATTTAAATGGAAATCCCCCGGAGATACAGATCCTCTGTTCGGGGTCTCCCTGGAAGGTAGCTGCTTCCCAGGGGAAACCAGCCCCCACCTGCTCTGTGGGTTTATGTGGATCTCAGATCCGGGGGATTTGCATGTGCTCCAGTGTGGGGACAGCATTCCCGGCTGCAGCCCCTCTCCTGCGGAGCTGCTCCTCAGCCCCAGGTCCCGCTCCTGCATGGATACAGGATGGTCACTGCTGCTCCCTTCCACCCGCCCAGGCTCACACACTGCCGTGCCCGGGGGTTCGCAGGGCAGGGACACACACAGCGACTTCCCGAGGGAGTAAAACCATGGAACCACGGAATAGTCTAACTAGATGAAGTCCCTTCCAACACCAAGCCGCCTGTGATTCCACATGTGTCAGCAGCGCTGTCCCAGTGGTGGCTGAAGAGATCCCAGGGGACAGTGCCAATCGTCGGGTGGGCCTGGCAGGGAGGTCAGTCCTCCTCGGGGAAGCCACGAGGAGACACCTGGAAGAGTCACAGGCTGCAGCCATCCAGCTTTTGGTCATCCGGGTGAGCAACACCAGGTCCCTAAACCAGCATTTGGAGACAGAAATGACATCACCTGATGGCCAGAAATGATGGAGACCCTGCAGCACCACCCCACAGCTCCATCCAGGTGCGGGTGCAGGAGCAGAGGCAGAGGCAGGTACAGGTCTAAATGCAGGTATAGGTGCATGCAGAGGTACAGACACAGGTGCAGGTACAGATGCAGGTACAGGTCTAAATGCAGGTACAGGTCTAAATGCAGGTACAGGTCTAAATGCAGGTATAGGTGCAGGTACAGGTACAGACACAGGTGCAGGTACAGGTGCAGGTACAGATGCAGGTGCAGGTCTAAATGCAGGTATAGGTGCATGTATAGGTACAGATACAGATGCAGGTACAGGTGCAGGTACAGGTACAGATACAGATGCAGGTGCAGGTGTAAATGCAGGTACATGTGCAGGCAGAGGTGCAGGTGTAGATGCAGATGCAGGTGTAGGTGCAGCTACAGGCGCAGGCAGACACCTGCCCATGGACAGCCCTGAGAGGGGTGGGCAGTGAGTGCCAGTCCCAGTGCTGCTCTCAGGGTGGCCAGGCTGGATCTCCCTCCTTGGATGAAGACCCTTCTGCAGTCCCACTTTGCCCTTTGCCGCTCTCTTCCCCATTCCTGTGGCAATCCAGATGTTCCCTGCCAAAACCCGTTGTGCTTTTCCCAGCTGAAGGGCCCAGTGACCAAACTGCTGGATCCAACTCAACCCCCCTCCACTTCACCACACAAAGGAAGCTGCAGTTTTGCCGCTTTCCTCGAGGACAAGGAATTTCAGCGCAGTTTATTGTGCAGGCCTGTACCTGGGAGATTTTCCTGGCCTGGTGATTTATGCCAGGGCCTGAGTTATAACTCCCATTTCTGTTTAAAAGCTAAACACTCCAATAGTGGGGGCTATTACTGTCAGCACGTCCCAGCTCCCGAGATCCAATCGAGCTGGAGCCGACATCATCTGGGTGTTTGTCTGCCTGATGGAGCTGCCTTGCTTTCCCCTCCCTCACATATTGCTGTCTCAAGGACTGTTTTCCAAGCAACAATTCATGTCTCCTTCAGTCATCAGCGAAAACAATCAGGCTCAATTTTATTTTTGGCAGAAATCAAATGCTAAATGAGATCTCGGAATCATAAACAAGAGTGATGTCGACAAATCAGAGGGAATTCAGGGAAGAGTGGCACGGATGATGAAGGGGCAGGAGGGACTGATGATGGGGAAAGATTAAAATAAGGAAATACAGGCAGGCCTGGAGAAGACTAATGGGGAATATAATGGCTGTCTAGGAATATCCGAAGGGTGTAAACACTGAAAAGGAAGAAATATTGTCCAGAATGGCCCAAAAGCAGTGGAGCTATGAATAAAGGTGATGAAACTCAACACAGGGAAATTCAGCCCGAACACCAGCAGAGATTTTCCCCATTTCTGCTGATCTAGCCTCTCGCAAGGAAAGCAGGATAAACACTGTGCATGAGTGTTCTGAGCCCGCCAAGGAGAACATCCCTTCAATAAATAATTGCCACTGGAACATTTTCAGCTTTCTGCTCTTTCCTCATAAGCAGCTGAGATGAATGAATAATCCATGATGGAGAGTTTACTCAGAGAATTTGGCTGTGGACATCACTCACACTCCACTGGTGAATGGATCACACTTCCCTTCAATTCATCTCAGACTGGGCTTACCTGATTCATTTTTTTTTTTGGCAAAGGCCTGTACTGGATGCACTGAGTGCCCTTGGAGAGCTCTCCATGCTGATGGGTCCTGTACCTTCCAGCTTTTCATAGAAAAAGGAGAAGTCCCCTGTCCGCTGTTCTGGCACTGCCTCCCCTGGGACACAGGGATGCAGTGTGGAGGTTTATCTTTTGCAGGAAGGCTGCTTCTGGCTCCAGCTCATGCTGCGTTAGAGCTCCTGGATTTGAGGCCTGAGTGGGATGTGCAGCATCTTGGCAAAGTGAGAACTGTTTGTGATATTTCAGAGTTGGCAGTGGGCTCATCACCTGGCCCCGCTGGCCAACAGAGAGCCAAAACCCCCCGTGTCAAATAAACACGAGCCAGGACCCACCTGGAGTCCTGCTAAGCTGTATAGAGCCCGTTTTGGACCAGTCCCGGAATCCCAGAATCGCTGAGGTTGGAAAAGATCTCCAAGGTCGTAGAATCCAACCTTGTCACCAATCCCAGAGCATCCCAGACCAATCCCCACCTTGTCACCCAGCCCAGAGCACTCCCACGGGCATCACCAGCCCTGCTCCCACAGACATCACCAGCCCTGCTCCCCTTGGCATCACCAATCCTGCTCCCACACCTCCTGGTACTGGTCCCAGCTGTCCCAGTGCCCGGATGATCCCTCCTGATGCCCGTGACGACTCTCACGTCGCTCTGTGTACACACAAGCCACCACAGCTGCTCACTGGTGTCACACAGGGCTGCACGGGGCTGTCCCCGAGCCTGGCCCCACGAGTGAAGCCCCCCAGATCCCCCAGGTGAGGCTCATCCCTGGCAGGCACAGCTGCGCCCCGAGGCCACCGCGGGGTTTGTGCTCCCCGAGCCGAGACTGCTCGGGGTAAAGAATGACAAACCAGGAATAATGCGAATTCAAACTGCCAGCCCGTGTTTGGGCCAAATAAACAGCAGCGTTGAGGACGGATAGAAGGGGAGGGAATGGACGGGCTTCCCGGGCAGCCTGCGGAGCCGCGCTGAGGGATGTGGGGGCACACCAGCCGTGCCAGGCAGTGCCGAGGGACACCCAGCAAGTCTGTCACCTGCGCCACTGTGGGGACAGCCGTGTTCCCACTGTGCTGCTGTCCTAGTCGTGGGAATGGCGCTGGGAACACAGAGCTGTTTTCCTGATGGGCACAGCGGAGCCAGAGGGGTGAGAGGACAGAGCGGTGCTGCTGGTGGGGCAGCAGAAGCTGCCTTTCATTTGTCATCCAGGAACGTTCCTGTTTTTCTTTTTCCTTTTTCACTTTCTTTTCCTTTTCTTTTTTTTTTTGGTTGTTTTTTCTTTTTCCATGACAAATGGTTTTGTGCTGGAAACAAATTAGTTTTTTTGAAGAACCAAATCACCATAAAGGCTTACATGTACAGTCCCTTGTTCCCTCTGGCCCTGCTTAAAGACGAGGATGACAGGATACCTCAGGATGGTCCTGCTCCTTTCCCTGTGCTGCTGGGGAAGGTTTCTGACTGTGTCTCAGCCACCCTCTGCCCCAGCAGTGCTCTGAGGGGACACAGCTTCTTGCTCTGATCTTAAAAAGAGACCAGAAGCTCTGGGAGCCACAGGGAGCTGGACCATGTGGGGACTGGGATGCTCCTGTTCTTGGGATATGGGGGCCCCCAGCAGGAGCATCTCCCTGCCCCCAGGGGTGACAGTCCCTGTCACCCTTCTCCAGAGCCCCAGTGCCAGTGGGGTGGTCCCAGGTGCTCCTCTGGGAAGGAGGCTCCAGCCCTGCCAGTCCCACCATGGGCTCACCCAGGCTGCTGCACAGGGAAGACCAGAAGAGCCCAAATAGGAAACACATTGGGGATTAGTGGGAGAGATAATTCCAGCAGACGGGGCTGGGCTGGCCTTGATTAGTGCAAATCACAGCGATCGCTGCTGGTTGCAATCCCAGCAGAAGCAATTCCTTTTTACTGTGCTTTCTTCCTGATTGTGTTTGGGCCTTTTCCCCCTCTGGTGTGGAGTTGAAGGGACCTTGACGTGTAGTTTAGGATCAGATCTGGTCCTGTGAGGGAATTGCTGTAATCTGATTACACAGGGCTGTCCCCCACATCTGTGACCTGACAGCTTTAATTGCACTTGAACTGTCCTAAAACCTCACTTGTTTTATTGAACAAGCAGAAATATTTCAGTTGAACATATCTTGGACTGTTGGTAGCCAGAGCTGTGCCTTGGTCCCACTTTGCACTGGGGGTGTGTGGCAGCTGAAGGCACTTTAGCTAAACCACCCTCAGGTGTGGCAGTGATGCCACCCAGGTGGTGCCACAGGGGGGCAATTTGGGCAATCCAAGCAGCAGGTGCGAGTCGAGCCCCTGTCAGAGAACCCAGCTGCTCCAGTCAGATGTTCCCATGGGTCCTGGGATGTGCCCTGGGATGGCTCTGCCAGGCTGGAGGGTCCCTTGTGCCCAGGATGGCTCCACCGTGCCCGGGGGTGCTGCAGGGAGAGGCTGAGGCAGCTGCCAGCCCTTCCCTGTGTGCTCCCCACACTCCTGCCTGTGCTCCTGCTTCCCACCAACCATCACCTGCGGGGTCGGGCGATTTCTCAGAGGAGCCAAAAACCCTCCAAGCAGTTAAATGAACTCCTGCACAACCCCGTGCTCACCGCAGGGACACGCTGGGGCTGGTGCCAGCTCAGCAGCCCCACTCCAAGCAGAGCTGGGACAGCAGTACCAATGTCCTGAGAGCCACTGAGAGCTCTCTGATTTGGGGAGAGTTGGCAGCAAGGGCCAGGGGTGCCAGCCGGGCTGGTGACCCCAAATGCAGCTGCGGCATTTGCGAACGTATCAAAGTATCCCAAGAGGGTGAGGGTAGGAGGGGGCTCCTTCATTTAATTGCAGGATGGTTTCTTTATCTAAAAGAAGGGATAATGAATGCCTTCTGGAAGAGACAGCCCTTCCACAGAGCAAGCTGGGAAGAGGTCCCTGGGCAGGAGTTCAGCCCTCGAGCAGCCCTTTTCCTCACCGCCACCCTGACCTTCCCTTTGTCCATCCTGATCCATTTAGGATCGCTGCTCATCCATCCCTACACTTCTCTCCCCCTCTCTCTGCCTGTCAGATTTCGCCCTCTCCTCATACCTGGAGAGATGGAATTGGAAGGTTTTGGGAAGCACTTTTGGAGACAGCCCTCACCCTTTGTTTCTCCGATGGCATCTGGTGATAATAACAGCGCAGCAGCCCCAGACCTCCTGGCTTCAATTACTTTACAGGATCAGCTAATCCCAGTTAAAATTACCTTTGTAACTGAAGGATAATTGTAAATCAGGCTCTCTCCTGCACTCGGGTGTGCTGAAAAATCGTTGCCGAGATGCTCCGTGTGCCAAGGTTGCAGAGATCAGCAGATGAGGAGCAGGCGCTGGGAGATGCTGTCCCAGAAGGTTGGTTTTCCTTTTCAAAGCAAACTCCAAACAGATGGGCCCTTTTTCCCTATGGCTCTGTGGAGTGGGTGGGATTGAAGTGATGGAGAGAAGATGTTTCACAATGGGTTTTGCCTGGGTGATTTTCGGTCTTTAAGGATTGAACTTCTCCCAGGATTGCTCCAGCTTGACAGATCTGCCATGAGGAGGCTGATGCAGAGGTTGGCTCAGGAGAGCTCTGGCAGTGCCCTCCTGCCTCAGCGTTCTGGGAGCAGTGTCCCCAGGGCAGCTGTGCATCCCCCAGAACAGCAGCACAGGGCCCCAGGTCCAGGGAAACACCACATGAGGCTGCAGGCAGGGTGAGGGTTGGGTTTGTCCATCATCAATTTTATCCCTCTTTGTTGTTCTCAGCCATGACCAGAACAGGGGGAGGTCTGATAGGACAAGGGGGATGGTTTTAAACTGGAGGAGGGTCCAGTTAGATTGAATGTAGTTTTTTAAATGAGGGTGGTAAAACCCTGGCACAGTTGCCCAGGGAAGCTGTGGCTGCCCCATCCCTGGAAGTGTCCAAGGCTGGGTTGAACGGGGCTTGGAACACCCTGGGACAGTGGAAGGTGTCCCTGCCCATGGCAGGAGGTGGAATGAGATGGGCTCTAAGGTCCCTTCCAACCCATCCTAGGTGTGATTCCATGATCTCTTCTCTTGTTGGAGCCTCCCTGGGCTTTCCACCACCTCATGGTCTCAGACATCTCTCTGGTACTACCACTGAGCAAATCCCGCCACGATTCTTCCTTACACAGCAGATAAATCTCTCCTGAACTGCTTTATCCAACCACTGTGTTCTGCTTTATCACTTTGACCTTACAGTAACTTCCGTAGCAGTTTCTGCAAATTGTTCCTTTAAAAGCTGAGATTCCCTGGCTGTGACCCAGCTCTCGTTGTGGTCGCCTCCTCTCTGCCCAGCCCTCCTGCCAGCCTCGCCCTAGCATCCAAGGCGATTTCACCACCTGCCCCTGAGCAGCAAATTTATTTTCCCTGGCAGTTTAGTTGTAAGCCCTGATGAAGGATTGGACAGACTCTAAAGGCTCAAAGACTCAATAAACTTTATTAAGTCCATGACAAGCCGAACGCTCTCCCCACAGGCTCTGATATGGCCCCAGGTTTCAGGCATTGCTTGGTGCATCCCACAGAAAGCCCCAGCCCAGCATCGCTTGGCAGAACTTATCCACAACTGCAGAACAGACCTCTAAAAAAAAATAATAAACGAGGCAGGTGTATTCCGAGATAAATCATCTGCTCAGGTGCTGCCAAGAACAGCACGGAGTTAATCCTGAGCACATAACTCTTCCTGTGAGCTGCCCTGGGGCCGTGTCCTGTGACCACAGCGGTGCCACCTCGGCTCCCTGGCAGGGATGGAGAATCCCTGGCACTCCAGAGGGTGCCTGGGCCGGGGGGGACGTGTTCAGCCCCGAAACTCCCACCAGTTGTCCCAGTGAGGGTGGGGGACACGGCGTGGGGCTGTTCCACAGCACAGTGCAGGGTGGGCTGCAGACCAGGGCAATACAAGAGCAGAGCACCTCTGCCCCTCTCCCTGCGTGCAGGAGATGCTCCTTTCTCCCTCCAGCCCAAGGGTTTGACAGCACAGGGAGGGGGAGAGGGGGCCTGCCCGGGGAATTTTCCTAATTAAAGTAAGGGTTAAACCCAGCGCAACACTCTGGGAATGCGAAGAGCAGCAATGCCATGTGCAGCCTCTGCTCGCATCGGGGCTCCAATAAAGGTCTGTGATGTCTGGAGTTGGCTGAGAACTTTCCCAGAGAAAGATAAAAACGGGGAAATAGCGGCATGATCAATGTTGCTGTTTGGTCGTCCTCAAATTGTTTTTCTTGTGTAAGTGTAGCCCAGCGCTCCGGTGCCATTAGGCCTCTCCCCTATTTTTCAGTCTGCTTTATGAAAGCTATTGATCTCCAGCTGCTCGAGGATCCGTCAGCCCTGGCTCATCCCAGCCCATTACAGACTCTGCTCTCTGCGGTGACGAGGGATCGATGCTGTCCTGGGCACACTCACACTCCAGCCCGAGCGTGGCTTTATTGATCTGTGGCTTCTGAGGTACCTGAGGGCACTGGCAGGTGACAGAGGTGCCTGAGGCAGCGGGGAGCGGGCTCGGATCGCCTGGCAAAGCCCCGCTCCAGCAGCAGATCCGGCTCTCTGCTGCTGGACTAGCCTTAATGATCTTTGGTTTGCCTCTTCCAGCACATAAATAATTGTGTGAGGCCAGGAGCCTGCTCAGAGGGAGGATGAGGGGGAAGGCAGAGGCATTTTCCTCTTTCCAGTCACAAACTCGTGATGTTCTGCAGAGGAGTGAGGCCGTGTCCCTTCTGGCACCATCCGTCCTCACCCGCACCGTTCCCTCAGCACCTGAGGGGTGCAGGTCATTGTTCGGGACCAGAGAGGATGAAGGAGATTTTCACAAGTTATCTGGGATGGATTTACACGAGTTTATTCAAACACAGACCCCAAGGGGCTCCATGGCTGGAGTGTGTGCCCAGGGAGAGTCAGCATTCCATGGTCCCAAGGCTCAGGGACTGGCCACGTACCCAGGGGTCTTTTATTCTCTGTTTTGAATTACATCACCAAAACCGAAGGCCGTTCGTGGGCAGTTTTGAGTCAAAAACAAGCAGAATTATTCTATTAACCAGGTTACCATGAATAATGCAATCCTGCTGGCAGAGGTGGAGGTGGCAGCTCTTACAGATGTCAAAAGGGTTTTGCTAAAGCGGTGAGAGTTTGGGTGTTGATGGGAGCAGAGTGCCTGGAGTGCCTGACCCGGGGCCGCTGCTGGTGTCCAGCAAAGTGTTTTCCCTACGCTGCTTGAAGGGATTAAATCCTGCAGCAGCTACAGCAGCTGATTGTCATCGTCTCCATCCTCCTGCCCACGGCAACAGAGCTGGTGAGGAGCATCTCCATCCACGTCGGCACAGCAGCCAGGCTTGGCCAGCCCGGGAGAACCTCATTTCACAAGGTGGCAATTAAAATTTTATGCTCTGAGTTTTCCCTGAATGATTTTAAACCATCTTTTCTGATGACTTCCTAGTAGCAAGTTGAGTAAATTAGAATCTGAATGCAATCAGCATCCTTGATTCCGACGCCAGCCGGGGTCCGTCGGGGAGGCTGCATCTGAGCAGCTCTGCCTGACGAAGAAGGTCAAGGGCTTGGGGTCCTTGGAGGCTTTGCCCTTGGAGTATTGTCAGAGAGGGAAAGAAACAGCGGAAAGTAGGACACAGTCCCCCAAGTAGCACAGAAATCCCACCCTGCTCAGCAAACTTTACTTCTTTCCCTCATCTGTGTGTTTTCTGTCACGTCTCAGAGATGGGACTTTGATGATAAATGAATAAAGGAGCTGCAGCAGCAGCCGAACCAGAACCAGCCCCTTCCTGTCTGTGTGGCCTGGGAGGGTACAGGGGCGATGCTCAGCACCGGCTGAGGGCCAGGGGTGCTCTCAGGTCACCCCTGGAGGCGTCTGGCACAGAGATCTCATTCCCTGAGTCCGCTCCCTCTCCTGTCCACCACCGCCCCGGGCATCCCCGAGCTCCCAGCAGTGCCCACTGCTCCGGGTGGCTCCGTGCTCCCATCTCCACCTGCAGCAAGGTGATGTCGCTGTGGGAAGATCCTCGGGGGCTCTCAGCATCCAGCTCCCCCACACCCGATCAGTCTGTTCAGCCCCCCACGGCACAAGCTGTGCGGTGCTCAGCGGGGCTCAGCAGGCACCAAGGACACGGGGAAGGACACATTCCTGGGCTCAGGACCAGCAGAAGGCTCAGACTGGGCGTGGGCCATGTGCCCTGCACACACAGGGACGTGCCGTGTCTGCTGGCACTGGGGACACTCCATCGGGGCAGCCTGGCAAACACGCAGCTGTGAAACTCCCGGAGCACAGCCCCCAGGAGAAACATCGGGATGGAGACCATCCTGCTACACGAGGAGAGGGCTGGGAGAGTTCTCCTTCCCAGTTTCCAGCTCGGAGGCTCTGATCCGCTGCATCTGCAGGTGAGTGGGGTCACTTCCCCCGGCCCCGGGAATGAGTTCGGGATGGCTGGGACGGGCTCAGCCTTTAATAACTCACAGAATGGCACAGGGAGCTCAGCGAGGGGCTGCTGGCGGCCCACACCCCTGCACCAGTCCTGGTAAACTCGGCTTGCAACCAGCACCGCCTTGAGATACCAGGGATGGGACCCTCCATGGTGGGGAGACACCCAGGAATGTGCCAGCGGCCATGGGCAGGTGATGTCCAGGGTCACCTCGAGCCGGCGGCCAGGCTGCGCATTTCTCTGCGCAGGAGGAGCCATCCCAGAGGCAGGAGCTGTATCCTGGCACGGGGGAAGCGTGGGGATCCCTGGGGAGGAGCAGCTTGGCCATCCCGGGCGCTGTGGTGGGTGCCGTGGCCGGGGCTGCTCCATCTCCCGGTCCTCTCCATGGAATGAAAGCCGGGATTGTTTCACCTCCCGCCCCAGAGCCGGAGGTGTGTAAACAGTAAGAGCCGCTCCCTGCGCACTCGGAGCGAGGGAAAAACGAGGTGCTGAAAAGATGACAACCGGCTCAGCCCAGGAGTTCACCTGGGCAGGGAGCGGGGGCGGGAGGAGCAGGGAGCGAGGATGGGGAGGGTGGGAGGGCCTCGGGAGAGAGGAGATGCTTGGAAAATTGCATCCTTTATTTTGGGAGCAGAAAATAGTCTCCGTCGCTTCCCGGCATCAAAGGATTTTCACTTTCTTGCTCCTTGGAGAAGGAAAGGCAGGACCGCGGGAGGTGGAGCGGGGCGGGCAGGGGCCGGGCAGGACCGGAGGATGAAAAGCGCCCGGAGCGGCTCCGCTCTCCCGGGGGCAATCGGGGCTCGGGAAAAGCCCAGAAAGAATCTTTTATCATGGAGTGTTTAGCGCTGAGGTCATTGCTGCCCTTCCCCTCTCCAGCCTTCTCCTCCCTCCCCTGCTTGGGGAACCCGGCTGGGGGTTTCCCCAGGAAAACCTGCCGTGCCCCAGGTCCCCCCGCCGTGCTGTGGGTGCCTGTTTTGGGGACAGTCACAGCGGGGACACGGCTCCATCAGCGCAGTGGTTGGCCAAGGCAGGACCGCCGAGGCTCCCACGCCGCACCGCTGTGCACGGGGCTCATGCAAACTCCTTTTTCTCCAAAAGCCTTTCGAGAAAACTGACATTCGGTAGCAGCTAAGATCCCTCCGTCCTTCAAAAGCATTCCCCCGTCGCCATACAACACTCCAGGGAGGATTTATGCTCCGCCGCTGCTCCCTGGAGATCCATGTCCCAAGGCACAGGGATTTCTTTCCCAGCCACCAGTGCCTAAGAGCAGCTGTCCGGGACCGGGTGGCATGAGGGGACAGCCGGCTCCTGCACGTTGTTACCACCTGGTGGCACCAGAAAAGGTTGTCAGAGCAAGAACTAATTAATTCCAGTCGCAGTCCTTGGCCTGGGAATTTCCGCGCAGTTTTTCGGCTGGCTGTGGCTCGCCGTGCGGCTGTTAAACACCGAGTCAGGTTTTATAGCCTCAGGGTTAATGTTCGTGGGCTTCAGCCTCGCAGCAGGGGCTGAGCACTCAAATAAGGGAGGGGGGGCTTTTCCTGCAGAGCTCGGCCCCTGCGCCCCCCGCCCGCCTGTCCCGCGGGGCTGGCACGGCGATGGCACCGCGCCTTCCTCGGGGTCCCTCACGAGAGTGAGACTCGCTGCCTTTACAACGGCAGGCAGTGATCCTGTGGGATCCCAAATCCTTTAGAGCCATCCCAAACCCCACTGGGGCTGGATTGCCCCCTCTGCTTTGGGCGCGGCAGGGGCGAGGACCAGGGATGGCTGCCGGGACCAGCTGCACCCCAGCGCGGCCAGCAGGAGACCTTCGGGGCCGGGGTGGGCCGGTGGGGGAAAACCCATCCGAAATTCCTCCCCAAACCAGGAGGGAGGTGTCAGCACCGCGGCCCCGGGGCTGGGACCTCCAGGAGCAGAGGTCGGGTCCCCGCGGGGCTGCGTCGCCGGCTGCTGACAGCAGCTGGATCTCCGGGAGCCTGGAAGTGACCCTAAAACTGTCCAAACAAACCCCGTCTCACATCTTCGCCGGGTGAGGCACGATCTGTCACCGGCTCCGCGTCGGTGCAGGGGGAAGAGCCGAGCGCGGCAGGAGCTCGGCAGGGCTGTGCTGTTCCCCTTCCTCCCGGGAGTGTCCCAAGGGACGGGGCTGGAGCTCTCCGGCGCAGCCACACCGACACCTCGTCCCTCCCTGAAAAAACTCTTCTTCATCCCCCGGGAATGGCATGGGCAGGCGCCAGGAGAGGGGAGGGGAGATGGGGGGACGGAGTCGGAGGCACCCAAGCTGCTTCCCACCAGCTGTGCTGCCCTCCTGACAGGTGATCGGGAGGCAAGGGCTGCTGCTGGACGTGACGGAGCTGCAGGGACGGCCCAGGACAGCAGGACTCACCTGAGCTGTCCCTGCCCACATCCAGACCCGTGCGAGGCTGCAGGAGCCTCCCACGTCCTTCCTTTGCCGGTGATATCGCTAAGCAGGAGGTAAATTGAAGGCAGGACATCTGATGAAAGAGCTTAATTGCTTCAGGCTACATTCAAAAAAAAAAAACGCAGGCTAAATAAAGAGGTGGGGGGAGGTTGCAGCTCTTGATGGCTGGAGAGATTTATGTGTCTCAGCTGCTCCTGATCAGCCCTGGTCACCTCCAGTTCCCCATCGCCTGTTTTCCACCTTCCAGGGTTGCCCCATGTGTTGAAATGTTTGGGTGTCCCCAGAGGGCTGAGCCTTGGCCCCCATTAATCCTCCCTCGCTGACCCGACAACAGGGAGGAAATTTGCCTCAATTAAACGTGTAAGGTCTCATTTCCCTTTGAAGTCAGAGCGGCACCAGAAACTGCTGGGGAGGTCTGGAGAATAACCAGAGAAACAGAGCCCAAAGTCCTAAAATTAGGGAATTGCACACTAGAGATGAGCCTAAGCCTATGGAGCAGCCCGGGTCCTGCCTCATCTCCCTCAGGAGAGTGCCCACGTTCTCAAAGCAGAGCTGGGACACCCTGGCAGGGAGGGAGAGCAATGCAGAGATGCCAGAAGGACCGGTGAGAGACCCCTAATCCCCTTCAGCCACCATCCAAGGGAAGGAAAACCTCCTCTGCTTCCGTTTGGGCTCAGTTCTCCAAGGATGTGGAGATGGCAGCTGGCACTGACACCTCCAGAGAGGAGCTGAAGCCCCCAGGTGCTGCTGTGCCTCGGGTGGGTGTCCCCAGCCTGTGGGCATCCGTGCAGGACGTGGGGTGAGCACAGAGCTGCTCTGCAGCCCCGTCCATGGACCTGGCAGTGCGGGGAGGGCTCATCCCACCCGCAGCCACCCAGCACTCCCGTGCTGGAATGAGACCTGAACTCGCCCAGTCACATTTCCTGCATCTTCTGGCGCGGTGGGAATAACAGATCACCAGCTCCTGCCTGTCATCCATCCTGCTTATTTCCTGCACAGGGCCTGATTTATGCCAGCATCTCCTTCCCCTGTGCCATCGGCGCGTGCTGATGGATGGCCCCGCTCCCTGCTCTCGCTGTCCCCTTGCGCTGCATCAAACCATTAATTCTGTGCCAATGTAAACCTGTCTCACCTTCAAGACTTTAATTTTGCAAAAGCATAAACACCTTATAATCCCTCTGTCTTTATCTGGCTCCGGAGCTTTCCCTCCCCTCCCTTGGCTGGGGTTATCTGGGGTGAGGATGTGGCTGCAGAGGGGGGAGCAGCAGCAAATGTGGCCAGTGATGCTGCCCCAGTCCCAGCACAGGGGACAGCTGGGAGGAAGAGTCACTCCCCACCCCCATCATTCCTCTGGAGCACAGAGCAGCCTCTGCATCATTCTGGAGAGACGCAGGAGGTGCAGCCAGGCCCAGTAAGTCATTAAATCCCAGGGTCAAGTGCTTGGAGAGGCACTAAGTGGCTTAAGCCCAGCTTCCAGACCCTGAACGATGCCCAGATGTCCTGTGCAGGGAGGGTTCTCACCCTGAATGAATCCCAGCATATCCTGGGGTTTTAGTCCTGATGACAACGTGAAAACGGAGCTTTGCGAGGACCTGGGAACAGCCACGCAGCACTGCCCCGCACTGCTGCTCCCCTCACAGCCTGGCTGGCACTCAGGGGTCCGGCTGGGGAGCTGTCCCCTGGGTGGGAGCCGGGCAGGACTCGTGACACCACACGGGAGTGCCTGGGGGAGTGCCCTCCAGCAGTGGCGATTTCACCATGGCCAGGAAGGAAGAGAAAACTCCAATGATGTGGCAAAAGCAGCTGTGTAAACCCTGGCACTGCATGAGGGCTGGACACGGTGAGCTCAGAGGTATTCTCCAACATCATATTTAACGGTTCCAAGGGACACGAGTGTCACTGCCCTGCTGTCTGCTGATGAACGTGTCGGTTCCCGAGAGAGGGGCACAAGGAGCTGCAGCCACCGACGTCCCTGTGCCAGCCCCGGGGCAGAGCTCTGACCTGCACCGCCCAGAAGGATGGACAGAGCCACGGCAGGTCACGCTCTGGGCCATCACTGCCCACCCTCAGCCCCCAGTGAGTCCTGCAGCATCTTGTCCTTCCTTCCTTCCTTCCCCAGCTTTCCTCTTTCCCCTTTTTGATTCTTGAGTCGTTTGTCTCAATCTTTGGCAATTCCTACAGCATAGAAAAATCCGCGCCACTCCTCCCGTTGGGGAATGATGTGCTGCAGCTCCGTGGCTGCCATCCATTCAGTGCCAGGTTATGAAAATGAAGATATCTTTCAGCACTACAGACCTGTTAATCAGGGGAATGGCTTCGGAGGGCTTTTGTGGGCTCTGTTAATTTGTGCTGCATTGAGCCACGCAGAGCTGAGAGGAGCATTAGGGGCGGCAGAGAAGGGAATAAATCAATGCAGGGATGGAGGAGTGCTGGGCTGGCTGTGCTGGGGCTGCCGCGCTCTCACTTAAACACTTTCCATCCATCAGAGCCTGCAGGTGGAACTCTGCCTCCCAGGCAACAGGTTTTGTCCTTAACAGCTCAGCGTGTGCTGTGCGGGCTCCTCAGGGCGGAGAGCAGCTGCTCCTGCCTCACCTGGCTGGCCCAGCTCCGAGCACCCCCAGCCTGGCCAGGGGGCTCTGCCCCGGGGGCTTCAGCAGCTCGAGGCAGTGGTTCTGGGGTGCTGGGAGGGGCTGGGGTGCTGGGCACCCCATGGTTGCTCTGTGATGATGTTCACAGAATCATGGAATCACAGGGTGGTTGGGTTGGAAGGGACCAAGGGACCTTAAATCTCATCCTGTTCCCCCCCCTGCCATGGGCAAGGACACCTTCCACTAGCCCAGGTGGCTCCAAGCCCTGTCCAGCCTGGCCTTGGACACTTCCAGGGATCCAGGGGCTGTCACAGCTTCTCTGGACAATCTGTGCCAGGGTCTCACCACTCTCACAGGGAGGAATTCCTTCCCAATATCCCATCTAACGCTGTCCTCTGGCAGTGAGAAGCCATTCCCTCCTGTCCTGTCCCTCAGGCCCTTGTACAAAGTCATTCTCCAGCTCTCTTGGAGCTCTTCAGGCACTGGAAGGGACTCAAAGTTCTCCCACTATTGCCCTGAGACAGGAGAAGAAAAATCCACCCCCCTTCTTGGAGGTGGCCCAATTGCAGGTTGGGGTTGCCCACAGTGGGGCCGTTCCCTGGGTGAGCATCCCCCTGGGAATGCAGCTGCAGGGAGGTGAGATCTGGCCAGCGCCCTGTGGTTGATGCCACCACCCCACGGATGCCCTGGGAAGAGAAGAACCTGCTCCATGTTCCGCTGGGCAGCTCCTCCTGCACATCTCAGAGGCAGCCTGGGCAGGAAGTAATTCAACACATCCATTAATAATCAGCACTTCCCGTCCCCCTGCCTGTGCCAATAGCCTGACTTTGGGAAATTCATAACTTTTGCTAAGTGGGATTTTCCTTTTATCCTAATGGCCTTCTGGCAAACAGAATCCATCAGCCTCCCTCCGCAGAGCCGATCTCCCGTCCTTCCAGAGGGGAGACCAAGGGGATGCAGTGCAGACCCTCCGTGCAGGGAGAGCCCTCCTCACTCGGGATCATCAGGAACATGTGCCATTCTCTGTCCTCCTTTTGGCTGAGAGGGAGCTCTTGCTTCTGAAGGAAATGTTGCGTTTTCATTGGGTTTCGTTCTTTAGGAAAAGGAATCATTCATGTCTCCTGCCTTTGAAACCTGCAAGTCTTATCATCTTGCTGTTAATAATGTTCTTTTTTGCTGAAATGTTTCAGAACAGCAGCTTTTAAGTCTTTGCTGTGGTCAGACAATGGGGAGATGGCATCAGCTCCATGCCTGTCCAGGGAATTTTAAGGGAGAGAGATGCTGGAAGTTCAGTACCAAAGAGATGGATTCGGATTGTTACCGACTCAAAGTGCTGCTCAGGATGAAAGGTCAAACAAGGTTATGGCCTGACTGGGGTGAGGTGGGCAGAGGAGCCAGGTGGGTGCTGGGACCCCAGCACTGGCACAGGTGACAGGGTGTGGCCAAGCAGGAGAAATTACCTGGATGGTTCAGAGACAGGTGCAGTGTCCAGAGAGCTCACCCCATCCAGAACACATGGATAGCCCAGGGAGTCTGGGCTATCCCTGCAGGAGAGCATTTTCCAAGCACGGTTTGCTCCTGGTATTTCACCAAGCACTGCATGGACCACCCAGTGCCCTTGGATATGGAGAAATGGGTAGAAAGGAAGAGTTCTGGAGTTTTCACTGGGAATGAGGTGCCTGGTGAGGGCAGGTTTTGCACTTTGGGAAGAACTGTCACCTCTGGCTGCCACCTTCCCTGGGCTGTGGCCGTGGGGATTTGCCCATCCCTGCCACAGCCCTCAGGGAGTGAACCCCAGTTGTCTCTGGGACCCCCTTGCTGTGGATAACCCTGGAATGTCCCTGCTGTGGGAAACACAGGCAGGTGCCCAGGCTGCAGATCCTCCCGGGAGCTCCGGATTTGTTTTCCCTCTGCCTGAAGATGCTGTGCGTTAACCTCTGCGATTTGCTTTGGGGTTTTCAGCAGCGACAAGAGCTCGTGGTGCCTTTGGAGAAGACATCGATGGCTGGCAGCCTGCAGCCCTGCCCTCAGCCCCCTCCTCACGGCCACAGGAGAGGGAAGGCACAGGCACGAGGCGCTGGGGCTGAGGCACTGCAAAACGCTCTTTGTCAGAGGAGGAGCAGAGATTTTCATGCATTCTGTGTGCATTCCTTCTGGCCTGGCTCTGGCTTTGTGTTTCAAAATCTCCTGGTAACTCTCTCTTACTGCACTCTGCCTTTCAGCTTTGTGGGTTTTGCCTTTTTTTCCCTCCAGGCTGGATTTTCTGGCTTGGTTCGGGGCTCTCCCCTGCCCACCCTCTGCAGCTGCTCCCAGTTCTTCTCTAAGAAGAACTTCTCTAAAATGCTTCTCTAAGGGAATCTGAAGAAAGCATGAGGCAGCCCGGGGACTGCCAGGGGCTGCAGCTTCTGCTGTCCCTGCCATTCCTGCTCCAAGGAATTTCAGTTCTTCCCAATCTGCAGGAAAAGAAAGGAATGGTTTTCCTTCCCCTCGCAGGATTTTGCAGACTTGTTGTGTGGGCCCTTGACTCAGTTTCATCCATCCAGACTCTGCCTTTCTATTTTTTTGCCATCAGCTGTTTGGAGGCAGCGGGGCTCGGGGTGCTCTGCTCGCCCTGCTCACCCCAGAGGAGGAGTTACCTCTGCCTCTGAACCTGTGCTCCGGACCCGATGGGAGGTGGGAGAAACCTCTTCATTCCCGTGGATGTTCCATGAATTCCAACACCTGCCCTCAGGCATGGAGCACCAACCTGACCTCGATGGTTGAGCACCCGGAACAGTCCCGGCCACGGCGTCAGGGATGAGTTTGGATGGCACCCTGGGCCGGGGGGAGGCTGCTCAGGCCACGGAGCAAGGCAGTGATGGAAAATCCATCTGAACACAGAGGTCCCTAAGGACAGGGCTAAAGCACCTCCTGTGCAGTGAAAAACCTGCCTTGTCCCAGCTGCAGGACTCCCGGGCACTTTGCTCCATCCCCTGTTCTTAACTGAGTTTGACAAACATTTGTAGATTAAGAGCTATCATGAGATACAAAAAAACCGTAGAAACCAACATCCTCCATTATATCAAAGAGCTTATCAAAATGCTTATTTCTTCCTTCCAAACAAAACTTAGCTGAAGATAATTTCTTCCCGCCGGAAGGCCGGTGTTCAGTGAAATGGTGTTGGGAAGAGGATATAAAACCTTGTTCCCCTACTCTATTGAACTGGAGGGGGGTAAAATTCCAAAGGCCTTCATGCTTCTCTAAGGGAATCTGTAGAAAGTGTGAGGCAGCCTGGGGACTGCCAGGGGCTGCAGCTTCTGCTGTCCCTGCCATGTCCCTCTCCAAGGAATTTCAGTGCTTCCCAATCTGCAGGAAAAGAAAGGAATGGTTTTCCTTCCCCTCGCAGGATTTTGCAGACTTGTTGTGTGGGCCCTTGACTCAGTTTCATCCATCCAGACTCTGCCTTTCTATTTTTTTTAAGCAAACTCTTCTCGGAGATGATAAATGCCAGCCCAGCCTCGGCCATTCCCCTCATGCCATCCACCAGACCGTGACACCAGCCCGAGCTGCAGAATCCCCTCTGGGTGCTGGCAGCCCACAATTAGCCGTGATGAATGGGAGGCTCCAGAGAGAGATACTGAAAGATAAGTTGCTCAAGAGGTTTAAAAAATGAACTGTAAGGATTTGGGGTAAAGAATAAGCCGGTGCCTGCCAGGAAGGAGGGAAAACTGGCTTTAACACCCTCATCATCCAGCCACATCAGTCCTTGTGTGTGCACAGATCTGGAAGGAAATTTTGACCAATTCGTGCCTCTTTTCTGAGAGCACACAGAACACTAAATTGGTAGTTGTCATGTAAAAAGCAACTGCTGTTTAGTTGGGTTAAAATCCTTATCAGCATCGAGGCACTGTTTGTTTTTAAACAAGGAGAGGCCAATGTGGAGTGAGATTTCTCACTAACTGGAAATTATTGTGTGGGACAGGGCAGGAAGGGAGTTTGCCTTTTAGCCCAGACCCTATGTAAGAGAGAACCGCATATTCTGAACATATTATGAACACGTGTTCTCCCCACAAGTCCTGAAGCACAGAAAAGGGGCTGTTAAATGCTGAAATATTTACTTCGCTTCCCCGGCTGAGGAGCCAGAGGTGACAGCAGTGGCTTTGCTATGACAACAGCACTCATCAGAGAATCAGGGAGTCACAGGATGGTTTGGGTGGGAAGGGACCTTAAAGATCACCCCGTCCCACCCCTGCCATGGGCAGGGACACCTCCCGCCATCCCAAGCTGCTCCAAGCCCCATCCAACCTGGCCTTGGACACTTCCAGGGATGGGACAGCCACAGCTGCTCTGGGCACCCTGTGATGGTTCTATGGCATGTCCCTGTCACACAGGTATCACTGTGGCTGGTTCTCCTGGGTGTACTGGGTGCACTGGGCCCCTGTGGTCATTTCTAGACCTCAAACCATTTTCTTTTACTGCAGAAAACTTGATTCTAAAGTTAATTTTTCCAGTCGGCACACTGAGCTCTATTAACTCCCTGGCCTTTGTGAAGCTCATTAGGTGTCTGGGGTCTTTCCCTTCTGCCTCGAGGCCAAGGGAATGGTCTCGTTAAATAAGATGGCAGAATCTCCACGGAGGAGTTTTGCAGTTTGTGCCAATTAACAAATTCAGCAATGCTTTTAGCTTTTCTTTTTCAGGTAGCCCAGAGCCCGTGGGCCAGGCAAACACTGCAGCGGGCTGTGTGTGTTCAGAAAGGGCTGTTAATAACTAGAATGGCTGCTCCAGGATTGGGAAGAGCTTGAAGCCCCCAGGAAGCTCTGAATGCAGAGGAGTGTGGCTGTGGTGGAGGCCACCCCACAGAGAAAAAGGGAGCGCTGGCCTGCAGGATGTCCTGGGATGGAGGACTGAGGCAGGCTGGCTGTCTGAGGCCTCCGCTGGAAATGATCATAAAGCCTTTAAAGCAAACAAAGTCCCCTGAAACTGAAAAGGTACCATTTGAATGCGCTCGGAAAGAGGAGGTTTGAGCAACGCCATCCATTCTGCCTCCGAAATGTCACAAAAGATTTATACAGCTGCTCAGTTGGCATTAAAATCTAGGTCTTGTGCAGGAACATGGCAAACAGCTCCGGGTCACTGGGAGAAGTCCAGGACCTCCAGCAAGGGGTGGCTGGGGCCGCTGGCGCCCGGCAGCTGCGGCGGGAGCAGCTCCTCGGAGCAGATGAGCCGCGGGCAGCCACGGGCAGTCCCAGCAGCCGCCGCTCCCGAGCGTGGCAGCGCAGCCCTCGGCAGGGCTGGAAAGCGCTTTCCCCGCGCAGTGCAAGGCACTGCTTCCCGAAGGACTGCTTCCCGAAATACCGCATCCAGCGCAGGCAGAACTGAAAAGGATGGGGAAAAGAAACAAAAGGAGAGGGAGGTGCCAACACGGGCAGAGATATCCCGTTCCCTTGGCTGTGAGAGCGGCAGCGGAGCTCCCTGGTGAGCGCACAGCCTCTCCTGATGGTGGGAGCCGGGAAAACACCGAGCAGTCCTTTCGGAGGGCTGGCCACATCGGCAGGGGTACCGCGGCTCTGTCTGCTCGTTATCTCCTCTCTCCACCGCTCCTGCTCCTCACAGCCTGTCTCACCCCGTCCCCCTTCGCTGTCCCCTCCTTTGTCACCCCGCTGCCGGCGCTCGCAGGTGCCTCGGTCCCTCCTGTGCCCACCCCGAGCCGCCCCTGCTCCGGTGCCAGCGGGCAGCTCAGGCACCGCCGCCGCCCCTNCGGGCAGCTCAGGCACCGCCACCGCCCCTGTAACCACGAGAGGAGGTGGGAGGGCCATGAGAGCCGTCCCTGTGTCCCACCCCTCGGGGGCTGCCCGGTGCCCTCGCTGACAGCCCGGGGGGAGCACCGGCGCTTTCCTCCAGCCCAGAGTAGAGGTCTGCGGCTTTGGGTGAATACCCCAGCTTTGATCCTTTCTCCTGGCTGCGGTTCCCTGTTTACACAGACAACCGCAGCTCTTTGTATCCGCACTCATCAGCTCCTCGGAGGCGTTTCCTGATCCCCACGATAGGGTCCCAGTGTCTGCGCGGGGCTGAGCCACATCTCCGCGCTTCCCAGCCTGCCCCGACACATCCCCCCGAGCTTCTCGGCGCTGATCTGGGTTTGTTGATGGTGGCAGCCGTCCCAGACAAACCCGGGGGGGGACGGAGCTCTCCTCCCCGGGCAAGCACGGCTTTTGTTCCCCAAAAAGGCCAACGTAGGAGGAGACCCACCTGGAGCAGGCAGCGCACGGTGAGCGGCGAGCAGCGCTCCATGCAGGACATGCCTCGCTTACTCTGCCGCTCCTTCACGTGCATTAGGGGGTTTTTGGTTCTGTTTTATTTTTTTCCTTCTTTCTTTTATCCTCCCAGCCCTTCTGGCAGGCTTTTGACTACACATAATGACTTGGAAGGTGCGGCGACGGTTCTGGCAGCCGCGGCGCGGGGCGGGAGCTCGGCCAAGGCGCGGGGCCGCACAGTGGTTTCATCCCATTTGCAAACTATAAGGCTGCCTTTGAGCGGGGGGGCAGAGCGGGGAACATGTGCTAAACATCATGTCGGGAAGCTTAGCGCATTACGGGGAACAGCGCTGGCCACGCACAAACGGAGCTGCTCTGCGAGCTGCGAGAGGCAGGCGCAGGCAAGAGCCGTCTCTGTTGATTTAGGGCTGAGTGAATGGCTCTGGCAGGGCAGGTAGGATGGGCTTCTCCAGGTGTTACAGTCGAGCAAGTGTCAGAGTGGCATAAATCAGAGAGCTTTGCCCGTGTCTGTCAAACCCTCCAGCAGAGCTCTGCGGTGTCTGAGGGCGCACAAAGAAGCACAGGGTGAGAGAGTCGCTGGGCAAATAAAAACCCAGACACCAACCTGCAGCTTGTGCTTCCGGGACGGGCCCCAAAAACCTTCCCTCGGCCACCTGGGGTGGCACAGGGACGTCTGCTCCTGCTCTGCACTGCTGTGTCCCCGAGGGGCTCATGTGCCAAGTGCCTCCAACAGCCCCGGAGTCACCGAGCGACCAGCACATCAACCATCAACCCACCCACCGTGTTTGTGTGCTTCCCTTCCTGCCGTTCGTGTGCTTCCCTTCCTGCCATCCAGAGGCCACGACATTTGATGTCCTGAGGTGGACCCTGGGTGCCCAGGGTGCTCTCACAACCAGAATACCTGCAGGACTGACAGGCTTCATCCATCATCGTGCTCCTTGGGATGGTGGCACGGACGGAAGAGGGAACTTCAGAGCTGGAGCTGTGTGTGCTGACTGACGGGATCAGCCGGGTCAGGTTCCCTGGGATTTCAGAGGAAGGTTCAAAGCTCCAGTTAAAAACTGACATCTCCCCTTCAAAGGAATTCTGGTGTGTCCCTCACTTTCCCCACCCCATGTGGCAGGAGAGCGCTGTGTCCGGGTTGAGACTGCGGGCAGGGGCTGCTGACAGCTGCAGCCAGATGAGAGTCCCAGGGTCCTGCAGAGACAGAAGGGCTTTTCCAGACCTTTTTGAACTCTGAGCACCCACAAAATGAAATGTCTGGGTATCAGTTCTGGGAAAGAAAAAGGATCAAAGCAGCAGAGGAAAGCTGAGAGTCTTTCGGCAGATGGAGGAGGATGTTCTTCCTGCCAGGGCGAGGGTGAGCACGGGCCGTCCCACACACCCCACTGCAGCCACAGCTCCTGCCCTGCTCAGCCTCAGAGCATCCACCAGGCCGGGCAGTGGGACCAGCTCGGGATCGGGGGATTGGGCTGGGCTGTGCTGGGCAGAGCCGGCTGCTTCCAGCTGGGTGACAAAGGTGCTGGTCCGACATCACTGAGTGTGCACAGGCTCAGAGCCTCCCCCAGCCACTCTAGAGCCCAGCTGCACATCAGAGAACGAGGGCCTAGAGCTGGACATGACTCCTGTTTCCCTGGCCTGGTAGATCTCTCTGGTGACGCCCCATGTCCCAGTGCACAGAGAAGGGTCCTCAATGGCATCTCAGCAGTGGTGACATTCCCTGCTGCTGTCCCCTCACCCCACACTGAAACACTGGCAGGTCCCATGTGGATGCTGCATCACCAGGGCTGGAGAGCTGCCTTTCCTGGTGCTCATGCTCCACCCCAGCCTGTGAGCGAAGGGACGGACCCGCAAACTGCCAACCAAAGCCTGTGGCTCCTGCTGCCTCTGGTGGCACCTGGCACAGCACTCACCAACCTGCTCGGTGCCTGGCAGCCCTGCAGCCAGAAAGGTTTGATACCCAGGAACCCATCAGTGGCTGAGTGGTGACAGTCACACACATGGCACGGGGAGAGCTCCTTCCCTCCAGCACTCACAGCTCCTAAGGAGAGAGGGAATAACCCCACCTGGCAGGTGTGGAAGTGGCATCTCCCCTCCGTGACCCCTCTGGGAGGATGAAGCAGCAATTCCAACATCAGCACTCCTCAAACCAGTCTGGCCCTGCAGGAGGCCCTGGCACTGCCCCCCATGCCAGGCTGGGTGACAGGAGCCCCAGTCAAGCATGAGCAGGGGGACACGGCCAGCGTCACACCCTTTCCAGCAGCAGCTCTCTCTGCTCCACTGCTCCCTCCCCTTCCCTTTTTCCATTTGTTTGTTCATTCCTTCTTTATTCACCACAATTGTCCTTAATGGAAACAGCATCTCAGCAGAGTCACCCCGCAGGAAAGCTCGAGCACAGAGGGATTTTTGTTGATGGCTTTAATAAAAACATTGAAGGTCTGTTGTTCTTACAGTGCTGTGTGATCCATTAAGTCTATTAAATACAACAGAGGAAAACTGTGAAAAAAGCCAGAGGAGGCCATGATGTCACAAAAACAAATGAGCCAGGGCTGCTTTCCTGCTCCTCTCCAGTTCCACGGCTCTGCCCTGTGCCTCCCTGGCCCTGCCCTGTGCCTCCCTAGCCCTGCCAGCAGAGCAGGGGCCTGTGCTTGGTCACCCCTCACTTGCCACATGTGCAGGTCTGTGTGTGTGATTGGGTTCCCATAAACGTGTAGTTCCTAGATATTAATCCAGAGGATATTAAAGCTGAGGACCCGGGAGATCTGCTCCTCCCTGCTGCACACAGACTCCTCCCCAACACGCGTGTGCTGGGCTGTGTCAGCCGTGTGTCAGCCAGGGCCTGGCCGTGCTTTCTGCACCCCTTAAAACATCTTTGTGCCCTCTAAAATATCTTTGTGCCTTTGGAAACACCTTTGTGCCTCTTAAAACATCTCTGCCCTTTAAAATATCTGTGTGTCCCGCAGAACACTCATCACCAGCAGACAGCCAAGGAGGTGGGGGTATGTGTCCCTTGCCACCTGCCACAGCTCAGGCCTGGCCACAGGCTCCAACCTGAGCCTAAACAAGGCTGGAATCCAGCCTTGGCTCCAGGACAGATGCTCCATCCTGCTCAGTACCAAGGGGCTGTGGAGGGGTCAGGGAAATGTGCTGGGAGGGAAGTTTTCATGGCTGGGGAGAGGCTGCAGGGGTGGAACTCCTTATGCCAGGACAAGAGGTGAGGGTGAAGCTGGGAATGGGGTCACTGAGAGCAGACGGGGGCATCATGGCATGGGATCAGCATGACATGGATCATTAGTGTTGAATTGTCATGGTATGGGATCGGCATGGCATGGATCATTAGTGTGGAATTGTCATGGCATGGGATCGGCATGGCATGGATCATTAGTGTGGAATTGCCATGGCATAGAGTCATCATGGCATGGATCATTACAGTGTGGAATTGCCATGGCATAGGGTCATCATGGCATGGATCATTACAGTGTGGAATTGTCACGGCATGGGATCCCCGCTGTATGTCACGCACATCTCCGGCTCTCCTGCACCACCCAGGCTTCCCATCATCACCAAATCCTCCTCACACACAAAGGCTGGACCTCCCTGAGCTCAAGGTCCAACATGCCCTCTGGGATGTGCCCTCTGGCAAAGCTGTGGGTGTCACCCCCAAGCCTCTTCTGACACTGCAGTGACGATGGACTGCCTGGGAAGTGCCTGGGGATCCTCTGCTTGGGAAGTATAAGGATTACTTTGCTTTTAGCTCTTTATCTCTCGGACGTCTTTGTGCATCCTGGCTAGATCTCACTCTGATCTAAGCCTCTATTCCTGGAAAAGGGGTTTAAGGAAGGCTGAAGGCAGGAGGCAGGGAAGCAGGGATGCTGGAAGTCTGTGCTTTGTGGTTCACACAAGAGCAGGAGGAGAAGATGCCCCTGGGTACGTGCACAACACGAGGGGCTGAACTCCCCGCGCTGCTTGAGCACGTGGCCACACCACAGCCTGGGAAGGTGACCCAGAGCAGATCCCTCCGCGAGCCCAAGGAAACAGAGGGACAGGCTGGAGCCAGCCCCCCGTGGAAAACCAGCCCAGGCCCCCGGCAGCTCCGGGGAGCGCCGCAGCGAGCAGGCATTCCAGCAATTCCCTGCGCAAACAACGCGGGATAATCCATCTCTTCTGTTTATTTGCACAAGATAATTTTTTTGTTGACACTCGAGAACCTTCCTCCTCTGGTTTCCCTTCCCTGGGTTCTAGAAAATGTTGACTCCTGGTCTCGCAGCGGCACCAGAGCCCTCCCACTGCAAATTAGGGAAGCTGATGGGACCTGGACAGGCAGTGGCCAGGAGCCACCGCAGAAATGGCCAACACTGGGTTTGAGGCTGGGCGTGGTGAGCAGGGACAGCTGCTGCTGCTGTGTCCCCGGTCACCCCCTGCAGTGTCCCGTCCCCTGCACATCGATGCCCTGGCCCTCTCAGTCACTGCCAGGTTGTCAGAGCTCGCCCACCCCCTTGGACCCCCTGCCAGAGCCCACCTGCCCCCACCAAAGCCCCTTTGTTGATATTTCGGCTGTTAGACAAAAATAGAGCCCCTCCCAAAGCACCCTCAGAGCTCGGGATGCTCCAGCCCCAGCCAGATGGGCTTTCTCCAGGCAGAGCACAAGAAATCAGTCACGTGCAGGGTGATTTTATCCCCTGGGTGTCCTCCCACATTCTGCCGGGCTGTGGTTTGTACTCCTGGAGCTGCTTAATCACCCCTGTTGGACCTGCCTTCAAAGACGGTGCCTAATCCCTCCTGGAAGCCTCCTAATACCTTTGGCTGCTTCCCTGCTTTGTGGCCATGAATTACGGTGGGCCTGGCCAGTCCTTCCTCGGCATCAGCTCTCCTGGCTATTCGCCATCCCCTATGACTTCAGAGGGGTGTTTCAGACTTCAAACAAACCCCCAAAACCTGTCATCCCTGTGCATCCACCGCTCCAGTCACCAGCCATTGGAATGGTATCCCATGGCTGTGGCACTGGGGAACCATAGACAGTATTTGGGACCAAAGCAGACGAGAAGGGCTCTGTGTGTGGTTTCCAGCAGCAGAACAATTTGTAATTCTGCTTTTATTGTCCTGGTACACAAGGGAAACATCACTTTGCCAGGAAGTCGTGCCACAATGATTCACAAGGATCAGCTTGGGCTGCTCAAGTGAAAAAAAA
>VZTG01000551.1:222109-264050 GCA_013397845.1 Melanocharis versteri | reverse complement strand
AGACACTGCCCAAATTCCCAGAGATATGGCACTCCCAAACCTGGAGACACAGTGCCCAAATTTCCAGAGATATAGCACCCACATCCCCAGAGACACAGTGTCCAAATTCCCAGATATAGCACCCAGATTCCTGGAGACACAGCACCCAAGTTCCTGGAGACACAGCGCCCAAGTTCCCGGAGACACAGCACCCATGTTCCTAGAGACACAATGCCCACATTCCCAGAGATATAGCACCCACATTCCCAGAGACACAGTGCCCAAATTCCCAGAGTTATAGCACTCAGATTCCTGGAGACACAGCACCCAAATTCCTGGAGACAGTGCCCACATTCCCAGAGACACAGCTCCCACATTCCCAGAGACACAGCACCCACATTCCCAGAGACACGGCACCCAAATTCCCAGAGACACAGCGCCCACCAGTCTGGCCCTGAGCCGGGGGGTTCAGCACCCCCCTCAGAATTCCACTCCGCACATCTCTCAGCACCCGCACTGGCACCCTGCCACAGGGGCACCCCTAAAAGACAGGACAAGGCCTTGAGGAGCAGCACGGGCCCGTGTCACCCCGCTGCAGCACAGGGACAGTCCCAGCACTGCCGCTCCCTGTGTGTGCCCGTGTGGCTGCTCCTGCCTGTGCACAGGCACCAACACACACCCCGCACACCTCCAGCACACACCCAACATGCATCCAGCACGCACATCCAGCGCACATCCAGCGCATCCAGCACACGTCCAGCGTGCATCTGGCATGCCACCACAATTCAGCGGCGTTAGGACTTGTGCCAGTCGGTGCAGGGACAGACAGACGCCAGCGTGAGGGGCAGCGTCCCCAAAGCTGTTTAATGCCGGGCAATGGAGCAGTAATTGTTCGGCTGGGATACGAGCATGGCCACAGGGCTGAGCACGGCAGCAGCCACAGCAACCACGGGCCGGGAGCGCAGTCCCTGCCCAGGCAGGGGGATTCTCAGGAGAGCAGGAATGGAGCTGGCAGCGCGCCGGAGCTGTTCCATTAGCACTCGCTGCCTCGGCTGCCGCTGGTTTGCTGAGCTAAATAACAATAATATCGCTCATCCCTAGAGGCAAGAGGCTGCTCTGAGGAGAAGGGACAGCAAGGAGGAAGCTGCTGTGCCTCATGGAAAGGCCAGGGATTTGTGCCAGCAGGAACAGCCCAGGTCCTGCAGGTGACAGGGACAGCGTGGTGGCATCGCCCACTGCACCAAGACAGACACTCCCATACAGGTAACACTGGTGACACCTGGGTAACATTTACCAACAGCCCCAAGTTAATCCTTTTTTTTTTCTCCGTGGTGTCATGATGCCACATTTTATGGCAAATCATTGTAAAAATTGCTGTGAGCACATTATCTGCTGTTCTCCTAGAAAATGCGGCAAATTCCACATCCCAGCTGAGCCTCAGCACTTGTGGGGACACACTTCCCATGGCTGCAGGATGCTCATAGGTTGCCACTAATATTTACTACTCGTGTCTATAAATATTTAAACAAACCAGGCAAAAGTTGGTCCAGTGGATCAAAATGTTTTGCTGTTGCTGAAGAAAATGTGGGAAAAACCCAAGACAAGGTGGTTTCATCCTTGTCTTCCTCCCCTGCTCGCATGTGTCTGCTTTGTTCATCACGAATGGAATAGGATACTGGCACTTAACCCAATAAATTAAATACTCATTATTATTATTATTCACCAGGAATGACTGTCCCTAGCAGGCTGGCAGGAGTGAGGGGTTCCTTCCTTCCTGGTGCTGCTGGAAGGGCTCAGGGAGCACCAGAAAGAGCGTTTTTCAGCAGGCAGGGGCTGGTGATCAACCAGTCCTTGTGGTTTTCCTTTTTTTTTTAAATAATTGACACAATAATTTTCTTCCACACCTCTCTGTACTTTAATCACCTCTAACACGGGCATTTCTCGGGTAATTTGACCTTTTCAATCTCTCTGTGCACATCCCCCAGCAGCCTTTGGGCTGAGAACAAAACAAACACTAAAATTAAACCTTGTTTTTAATCCCGGGTATTTTTGGTAGTGCTCTGCACTGCTGCTCCTTATTCCTCCAATCCATTTTTTGGCAATCGCTTCTCAGATACTTTAAACTCCTTCATCCATGGAATGCTGTCTGGGGAAACAGGAGCCAGAGGAGTTCTCTGAAACCCTCAGCATCACCTCCCTGGTTTGGGTAATTTTGTTTGTTGGTTTTAAAACTGTCATGAGAAATGAACTGCAAAGGGAAGTAGCTTTAGTGTGAAGGGTAAATAATTAGAACCTGAAAAAAATCCCAATTTTTCCATACAATGAAGCAAAAGGGAACTTTGCCATTTCCACCCTGGCCGGAGGAGGTGATGCCCACACCTCTCAGCCTGCTGGGGACATCTTGACACATGGAGCCAGCAGCAAATCCTCATGGTCTTGATATAAAAAGAAAATGTTTCAAATGGCCAAGTGCTCCCAGGCTGAAATTTGAGGCCGTTTCTCTCTGCAAGGGCACCCACAACACCATGGCCGTAGCCTCTCCAGCACAGCCAGGAGAGCTGCAGGTGCCTGACCCCAGTGATGGGGCAGAGCAGCTCCTGAACAGGTATTCCTTGGATCATCAAAAACATTTCTTTAAGCATTTTCATCTTGTACAAGGAGATTTGTAGTAAAATCCTTCATCTCAATTCTAATACAATCAAATTTTAAGGAAGAAATAGGAATATTGGTTTCCTGGGTTTTGACTTTTTTAATAGACAAAGAGTAATAACTGAGCACAGCCTCACGTAAAAAAAAAAACCCAACATTTCAAGTCCATTCTCTTCGACTGAGATTAAACCGAGCTGTCAGGAGCCATCACTCCCGAGCCAGGGCCATGCCCTGTCCTCCCCACCTCGGGGTGCTGCACCCAGGACACGGGGGCGATGTGCTGGTGCCTGGGGGGGCTCTTATCTCTCTGTGATAACAAACTGTGGGGGTAACCCAAGCCCTTCCTCTGCTCGTCCCCGTGGCCGCCGGCGTCGCTTCTCCGGCGGGTTGGCTGCCAACAATTCATCTGCTGCCTCAGCTCATTATCTCCGTGGCGCAGCCAGGACGTGTTCTGGGTGGGAGAATTTGGGTCAGCGGGTTTCACAGGCCGTTCCTTGAGATGCCCTGGCACTTGTTTAGCGTTCGGCGTTCCGTGTGGGAGCAGCCACCCATCCCCGTGCCCGTGTCTCTGCATCCTCCCCGCTCCAGGCGAGTGTCACGGGCAGCCAAGGGGGGCTCAGGCAGCCCCAGGGAGTGGGTGGGGAGAAGGCTGCAAGGGACAGACAGAGCTGGGATGTTTTCAGTCTCCTCCTGTTTTCTTTCGCACAAGTCTGAATATTTTATCTGGCTGCGTGCATCGTCCCTGAACTTAAAAATAGCCGGGTTCCTTCCTGGTGGAATGGAGCAGTTTGCTTTTTCTAGATTTTTCACGCAGATTTCTTGTTCCCCTCACACCCAGTAATTGCTCCTGGAGCCGGGAGGGCGCGGGGAGGATGCCTGGCCCTGCACACACACACTCCCCTCCCCTCTGTGCCGCGGGGACGTGGCAGGTTTGGGCATGAGGGCGTTTCCCACCTCCTCCGGTTCGGTTCGTGCTGATGCTCCGGTCCCACGGGGCGCTCAGAGCAGGGCGCTGATGGGGACAGCAGATCTCAGTCCTGCTCTTCAATAGCCAGCCACCCCTGCAGGGAGTGAACCCATCGGGCGGGCAGGGGCTGGTGAGGGACCCACTGGTCCAGGTCACGGAGTGATTAACACTCAGTGCTTAAAAATAGATGGAGTTTTGGAGACGGCTCCTGATTCTCATGATATATCCCGTTTTCTTTTGTTTTGTGCAGGGGCACAGTGAAAAACAAGGTCTGACAGACTTACAGACACAAAATCTCCTTTTCCTGCCACTGTGCAAGGGTTAGGGACTGCCACACGACAGAAGGGCAGAGCTGGGGTGGGGAAGCAAAGCTGTCTCCAGCAGCCACATCCAGGGTGCATCTCCTCTCCCGGCTCTGGGCTGGTTGGGGCCAGGGTGAGTGAGGAGCCATCACCCTGCACTGCATTTCCGGAGCGGGTGGCATTGGTACGTGGGTGCACCTCCCGGCATTCCCAGGACATCTCCCTGACAAAGGCAGTGCAGCAGTTTGGAGACCGGGGGCAGCTTTCCCTCAGCACATGGGGTGAAGGAATGGGTGGTACCACATGGTTGGGTGCCAGCAGCACCTCCTTCCCTTGTGCACTGTGAGAGCTGTGCCCAGAGCTGTGTCCAGATCTGTGCCCAGAGCCGTGTCCAGAGCTGTGTCCAGAGCCATGCCCAGAGCTGTGTCCAGAGCTGTGCCCAGATCTGTGCCCAGAGCCATGTCCAGAGCTGTGTCTAGAGCCATGTCCAGATCTGTGCCCAGAGCTGTGTCCAGAGCCATGCCCAGAGCCCCTGGCTGGTGACACAGTGTGAGCAAACTGGCAGCGCTGGTGTGGCCCGTCCCCATGGCCTCTGTCCCACACTCTGCTCCCCAGCCCTGCAGCTCTGGGAGACGGGATGGGTGAGGACACGTTGCTGGGCCCACACGGGACGCTGGTAACTGGAAGTGACACGTGCCAGACTCTGTCACCCTCTCGCTGGCCGCACGCGCAGTCCTGCCAGAGCTTCTCTGACATCTCTTGTCCCGGTGTTTATTTTAAAGGAATGTGACATTCTAGCTGTGCAAATGCCCTCTCCTGAGCTGGGAATGCTGCGCTGTAGAGACGTCTGTGTAGGCAGACAGTCTCCATTCCCTGGAACTCCAAGGTCCTGCCACATCCCAGGGATGGAGCGGCAGTGCCAGGAGGAGCCGGGCAGCAGCACCACATCTTCCTTAGCTGGTGCCTGGGCATGGCACGAAGGGACGCAAGAGGTCCACGTCCTCTTGCTCAGCTCACTCCTGCACCTCTCTTGACCAAAATGCAGAATTTTTCCCTTCCCATATCACCAAAGGAGCAGCAGCTCCAGGCTGGGAGCAGAGGGCACAGGACCCCTCACCTTGGCAGGAACGGTGGAGGGGCTGGGCCAACATCTGCGGCACCTCAGAGCCCTGGAATTCCATCCAACCCATTCCCTTGCTCCCCTCCCAGTGGGGGATTCTCCTCTCGTGTTCCTGGAGCGCTGAACACGCGTGACCCTGAGCCCCTCGTGTCCCCAGGCTGGTGTGAGCAGCTCCCGGCGCGTTCACAGCTCCTCGGACGTGCTGCCTGTGGTGAACTCTTCCCTCCTCCGGCTCCCCCATCCTCCCCCAGTCTCTCCACCATACGGACACAGCTGAGCAGCTACCAGATATTCAGAGCCGTGAAGGTTGATAAACAAAAGTGAGATAGGACATGGCACCAGAAAGACCTCAGCTAATGGAATTTTTAAGCTACTTAATTTGGGGGCTTGTCAACCTTGACAGCAACCCTTTAATAAATGATGTGTTGTAATTCCCACCCGGTTCCCTGGGTGCGGGGGCCGGTGCGGGGCTGGGGAGGTGGGATTCGGCGGCTGGAGATCCCAGCAAGCAGCACACGGGGATGGTGCTGAGCGGGGTCTGCGGGGTGGCAGCGGGTCCGGCTGAGCCGCAGCTCTCCCAGCGCTCCCCCAGCTGGGAGGGGCTGGGGACTGGGATGGGGGGACACGGCTGGGCAGGGGTCGCCGGGCTGTGAAGCCTCTGGTGGTGCTCTGGAAGTGGGGAGCAGCCGCCGAGGGGACCCCAAGGCTGCCTTCCCGCAGGGCAGAGCCGCGGCTGTGCGCGGGGTGCGCAGCGCCCGCGGACCCCAGGGACCCCAGGGACCCCCGGAGCCGCGGGCTGGCCGGGGGAGGGGGAGGGTGGTAAATCCTCCTCCCCAGCCCTCAATCATCTCCGCGCTTTCCTCCGGAAAAATCCTGCGGGCAGCTCCCGTGCCAAGGCGTGCGAGTGCCACCCAGTGTCTGCAGCGAGGGGACCCCGCGGGGGCACAGCCCGGCTGGGGGCTGGGGAGGGGGCAGCGCCCGGAGCATGCGGTCCCTCGGTGTCCCCACGGTGTCCCCGCAGAACCCAGCTGACCAGCGAGCAAACCCCCAGCCTGGGGTGCCCCCAAAAGGTGCTCCAGCCGCCACCGTGGCTTCGGGGCTGCTCCGGCAGCGGGGGCTGGAGGAGGTTGCGGGCAGAGCCCCGCAGCGCTACGGGGTGACGGCACAGACCCGCGCCCCGTGTGATGCAGCACGGGCATCCGAGCCCATTCCCAGCAGGAATGGGGGGGACATGGCTGGGGCGGCACTGGGGGAGGCCCTGATCTCCGGGATCTCTGTGAGGAAGCGAGGATGGGGTGTCCTGGAGCCTTCTGCAGGAGGTTTTGCTCCCGAAGGGATGAAGGCAGAGCACGTGCTTGGGTGCATTTAGAAGAGGATTTAAGGCGTTCTGGTCCACTCCTCATCATTTTGTTGTGGCAACTGAGATTTGGCTCCAGAGTTGCTCTGCTCCACACCCTGGCTGCTCCCAGCCCTGGAAGCCCTTTCCCTCCTCGTGCCCAGATGCCACAGCACATCTGTCACACACTGGGCTCTCATCTGTCACACACAAACCTGCCCGTCCCCAGCACCGCGGCTGTGCAGGACCAGGCTGGGCTGGCAGAGCCATGTCGTGGCACCCATCCCCTCCCACCCCTGCCATTTGCTCTGGTTCTGGATCCAAAAGGCTCCCCAGAGAATGACCCAGAACAGCTCAGCTTAGGAGGATGGAGTAACATGGAGCAAAGCTGAAAACAGGACATGCAGCAAACCCGCTGGGCATTCCCGACAGGCTTCCCGGGAATGGGGCAGGAAGCAGCAAGAGGGGTAGAAACCAGCACTTGTCCCTTGTGGAGGGCAGCCACAGGCACTGTCCCAGCCAGGGCACAGAGATGATTCCGATTCCAAAGCGTCGGTGTTTGGGAAATGGCAGCAGCAGCCAGGGCTCCACATTCGCCAGAGCTGTGGAGCCTGAGGGAGATACAAAGGTGTGAGGAAGAAGTGTCCAGGCTGGGAAAGAGCCAGATGGCAGCAGCAGGGAGCAGATGGGAGATGGAAAACAACCCGCACAGCCCGGAGAGCTGAGGCCTTGGTCCCGTGGCTCCATGGAGGGACATCCCACAGCCCCAGGAGCCACGGAGCTGCCACAGGGATGGAGAGGACCCTGCCCGGGGCTGGCGAGGCAGCAGCACCCAGAGTGGGCTCCGTGGGTCTCCTGCCCACAGCTCCAGGCTCCTGCAGCACCTCCAGCTCCAGCAGCTGCCCTGCTCTGCTGTGCCCATCTGCTGGCAGCTGGCTGTCCTTGGAAAGCCTCTTTTCTTCGGAAAGTAAAGTGTTTAACTATGAGGATTTGTGAGGAATTGGCCTTTTCTCCCAAAAACTCGGCCATCGCCTTGCAGAGCTCCATTCACAAGACAGTGAGGATGGGCTGGAAAAGGGTGTCCAGTATCCTGGGAATGGTATCAAGGAATGGCACCAGCCCTGGGCTGCAGGATGGGAAGATTCCACTTCTGGTGGCTTGTGCTGACCCTTTAGCCCTGAGGCAAGAAATCTCCAACTAGGAATATTCAGGGAAATTAGCTGAAAATCCCGCCTAGGTGTGAGACAGCTGAAATCACATCTTAAAGCAAATTCCTCATTTCCCAAGTCACTCCTATTGCCTCTAGAAACGTGTGCAGGAGGCCTCGGTCCTGTGGGAAGAGGGAAGTGGATGAAGAGGCAGAGGACAGGGCGGGATCAGCAGCACAGGACCCAGGCCAGGCCGGGGGGCTCGGGCTGGGCCAGATGGCTCCGAAGGCTGCAGGGAGAGATCCCGCCCGGAGCTGCACAGTCCAGCTGAGCCCAGCACTCAGCAGCACTCACCGGCGCTTTATAGCCAGGGAAATTAATTTTTTAAGAGTCCCTCTATGATCTCTGGTCTCTGGTGTTTGGCTGAGCAGTCAGGTGGTCTCCAGCCACCCGACTCCACGTCCAGATGGCAGGGAGAGGTGGGGAAACCAGAGCCCGCTCCAGGCCCTCATTCCCAGGTGTGTTCTCTGGGACCCTCATTCCCAGGTGTTTGCTTTGGGACCCTCATTCCCAGGTGTTTTCTCTGGAACCCTCATTCCCAGGTGTTTTCTCTGGGACCCTCACACCCAGTGTTTTCTCTGGGACTCTCACTCCTGGTGTTTTCTCTGGGACCCTCACTCCCAGTGTTTTCTCTGGAACCCTCATTCCCAGGTGTTTTCTCTGGGACCCTCATTCCCAGGTGTTTTCCTCAGGACTCTCACTCCCGGTGTTTGTTCTGCAATCCGCAGCAGCTTTTCTGCCCACCCCACTGTTTGACCCAGGGTTCTGGAGATGCCAGGTGAACACGGCTCATCCTGCAGCAGGAGGAACCCTCAGAGTCTTCTCCCTGTGCTCTGGTGACATTTTGGGCTCCCCTCTCCTGCAGGGCACCGGGAGGCTCAGCCCGTTCATCCCGTGATCCCGGACAGACGGACAGCTCGCTGGGAATCAGCAGCCTCTGCTTTCCCAGCCACGGCAGGTCAGGGTGCTGGGGAAGCAACACTTCACCACTCCAAGCAATTACTCAGGATTTTATCATTCAAAACTAAAACCGGAGCCTATAAATAACCAGGATCTCAGTCCTAATAGCTGCATTTCAGCGTATTTTTAATTATCATTTTATGAATGGGTGCATTAGAGGATATTTAAATACCACGTCAGCCGTGCTGGTAATGAGGCAGGATTGTTACTGGCCAGGGCTGGCCATATATTACCCCGGTATATACATATGCTTCGACATCACTTTTAAAAATTAGCTATTTCAAGCGTAAAATTATAATTGGTTTGTCTAATAAAAGGATAAATAAATATCTATTTAACTTCATTACTGTCAAAGGCAGGAGGCTTTTCTCCATTGTCTCCTTAGGGTTTTATGGCAGAAAAGCTAATTAGCTGTAATTGGGTGGATCCAAGGCAAGGAAGGCAGGGGCAGCGGTGGCGCTGGCTGGGAATGGGGCACCGGTGGCTTTCCCGGACTGGTGTCCCCGTCTCTGCAGGGGTGGGAGTCCTGCTGGCACCACAGGCAGGCTCTGCCCCAGTGCCCAGCTCAGGGGAGTCTCTGGGGTGGTGCCCATGCAGTGGGGCAGTGCCAGGCGCTGCTTTCCAGGGTCACCTTGGGGTCTATGCGTGGCCTTCTGTGTTTCAATGGTCCCTCTGCCAAACATCCCTCCATCGTGCCTTGCCTGAGGGACACTGGGCTCCCATCCGCTGGCCAGGCCCCCCAGACTCAACCAGGGCTTGTCCATCCCTGTTTCAGGAGGGATCCTGCTCAATGCCCATGTGCACGTCCCACATTTTCACCTTTAAGCACCAAAGCTCAAATGTCTCCTGACAGCAGCCACCTGCGTGATACAGGCGCCAGTCGAGACCCCACCAGCCAGCAGAAGGATGTAAATGTCCTTTTCGGACAGCTCCTGACCCAAAGGAGAGGTTGCCATGAGCAACACCTCACATAGCCCAGGCTGGGGCACAGCCCTTGCCTGACCCCCACTGCTGATTCCCCAAAACATTCCGAGCATCCTGGTCCAGTGGAGGGTGTCCCTGCCCATGGAGGTGCTGGGATGAGATGGTCTGTAAGGTCACTTCCAGCCCAAGCCATTCTGTGATCCTGTTCCCTGCTTTTCCCTTCCCCTCTCCCCCCAGGATCCTCTCTCCCAGCCCCTGGGAGAGGGATGGTGCCTGTCGGGGGGCAGCGGATGTCACACACAGCGATGCCTTGTGCGTGTGTACAAATCCCCTTTGCATACGGGATTTGGCACAAGGAGAGAGAGGAGCAGGCCTGACACCCGTAGCAAATCTCCAAGCTGCCAGCAACAGCTTTCCTTTTTTTAATTTTTTTAAAGGAAAGGGAAAAGAAGGAAGGTTAATAATTGCACGTTCAGCCCTCGTGATGTGCTGGGGGGGGAGCGTCTGCGCGGGGGCATCAGCGCGGAGAACACGGTCTGGGTTTGCTTATCAGTTCTGCTTGTTGAGTGCGATCCAGGGCTGGGAGAAACACCAACAGACAGCGTGGAAAATTAATTTTTAATGCCTTTTATTAGTGCTTAAGCCATTCTGAGAGGATGAAATAATCCCTGTTTAGGCGGAGTGCAAAGGTCTCGCAGGGCTGTCAGGAGCTGAGTCACTCCACCAGCCAAACTGATCCAAATGCGTCTTCCCAGCCTGAAATCTTCGGGAGCCCAATCCCCCACACACCCCCAACTCCTGCAGCATCTTCCTACACAGCCACTCAAAATAGAGTTTTCCTCCCATGGAAGGGAGCGAAGAGCTTTGTCCCTCCCCTTCCACCCTCTGTCACAGTGTGTCACCACTGCCACCAGTGCGGGGACAAGCACTGGCAGCAGGTCCTGCAGATCCTGCCCAGGGCGGGCGCAACGCCCCGAGTGATCCTCGCAGGCGGGATGGACCAGATCCTCCTCACAGTGGGCACTGGCTGCTCCATCCTTTGTGGCACTGAGAGCCGTGCAGGAGGGCCAGAGCCGTCCCTGGGCCACGAGTCCTCTCCCCTGCAGAGCCACTGAGGCAGCTGGACAAGACTGGAAACTGCTGCCATACATCCCCAGGAGCCCCAGGAGCCCCAGGCTGGGACAGGCAGCGGCAGGGAGGGGACCCCATCCCTGTCCAGTGCTGCCAGCACAGTCACTGCTGTGGGGGAGGCTGCAGGTCAGGACGGAGAACCAAAGCTTTCCATCGCCCCTCCCTTCCCCAGGCCCTGGCAAGACCGTCTTAAGCAGTGTGGAAAACAAATTCACCAAGGCTGGAGGACGGGAAGGGCTGGAAGGGGATCAAGATCCAGCACTGGGCAGCCTGGGGCTGTTAGAAACAGGTTTGTTTGCCTGGGGCTGGTGCTCCCAGGGCGATCTTGGTGGTGCCTCCTGGACCCACGGCCATCAGCTCTCCCAGTTAGTGTGGCAGGTACCCGTCAGGGCCAGCTCTGAGGGGCCGTGCCCGGCTGTCCCAGGCAGAGCCAGCAGCCACAGCTGGGCACACGGACCATCCCCTGCCAGGGGTCCATGTCCCTGGCACTGCCAGCACCCAGCTGGGCTGACAGGCCCTGCACACAGCCTGCCCGAGGCTCGATTTCCACAGGAACATTTCAGCCAGTCCCCAGGAGGAGCAGGAAACTGGGTTTTCTTCCACAAAAAAAGTGATTGTATCTGTTCAGTGAGGAATTAACACACCTCACACGTGAGGGTTGAGGGCTGCCCCAGAATCAGAGCTGCAGCCCTGCAGGAGGGACAGCAAGAGTTGAGAGAATTAAAACCTGTATCATAATACACAGTCACGAGAGGGGCGAGCCAGACCCATGCAGATGACCCCTTTTTGTTCCTGGAATGTATTCCCTGCTGCCATCTACTTGCCTTTCAGTGCATGTATTAAGCACTAATAATACATTCTCTGCCCACTTCTAATGAATTTTATCTCTGTGTGCTCATGGACGTGTGGATATTGCAGACACAGAGGTGCATCCCAACACAACCCACAGGTGTGGGTACAGCACACCTGAGAACTCACCCACATCCCTGGAGGTTCTCCAGACTGAGAGCAACAGTACAGCAGAGTGAGAGCCCAGCCTGCAGTGCCCACCTGCCCCAGCGTCTCCCAGGCTCGGACACTCATTCCAGGGTGCCAGAGGAGGCAGAGGTCTCTCCCCAGGAGGAAGGAAGCTCCAAAGAGCCTCTTCACGTGATGAATTTTAACATTTCTCTCCACGTCCAGCCCGAGCTGAAATCCCCTCAAAGGCCCAGCCCAGCGCAGCAGAACTGATTTGAAATGTCACCGAGGTCAAGCCCGGCTTCCCCAGCCATTAACCTGCCTCTCAACTCCACACTCCTATTTATTTACATAGGCACGTATTTATTTAAGCCCCCGACCCCAGCTCCAGGCGGGGACGGTGTTGGGAAGGGAGGAAATTCCCTGCCTGCAGGGCCCTGAGCTGCTGCTGCTGCAGGGGGGACTCTCCTGAGGGCTCCACATTCTGAGAAAGACATGCAGGACGAGAAGGGCGCTCTGCAGAGAACTGGTTGTTCCAGCCCAGCTTTTCTGGTTGTGCTTTTATTCGATCCATTCCTGTCCAGACGTAGGAAGCACAGCCTTGCCTCTCCAGGCAGATCTTCCACAGGCACAAACCAGGGTAACGGCTCCAGGACATGGATTCATAGCAGCTCTGCATTCCCTGTCCTTTCATCTTTGCTTCTGCTCCCAAGCAGATGAGAGCGGAGGGACTTTGGGAATGCTTCTGCAGGTGCATTTGCTGCAGAAATTTGATCCTATCCCTGTTTTATTTCTGGTTTCTCAACCACCATCATGGACCAGGAGACCTGGAGAGCGTCTGCATCCAAACTCCACCAGACCCCTCCTGATCTCTGTCCCTGTCCCCTCACCACTGTCCTTGGCATTGCTGCAGCTTTGTGCTACCTGCGGATAAAGCCAGAATTCCTTTCTCCCTGCTGCACACTGTGCTGCCCCTCAAAGCCCTCAGGCCAGTCCCCCACATGTCCTGCTTCCCCCCTGGACCGGTCCCACTGTCACAGGTGAGCCAGCCCAAGCTGCCGGGCACAGGACACACCAGCACTGCCAGGACAGACACCAGCACAAACAATTCGTGGGAGAAAGACCTCCCGAGAGCACCAGGATCTTCCTAAACGCTTTTCCACTGGGATGTGCCAATTTGGAGATTAAAACCTCCTGCTGAGACATGCCTGGGACCAGCTGGGACTGCTTATGTGTGAGTGGGTGCAGAGTGGGTCTCGGGGAGAAGGGAGACGCAGACGGATGCTGAGGAGGAGGAGGAGGGCTGGAATGGGGATGGTCTGGTCTGGCTGAGCCAGCCTGGGCAGGACTGGAGCATCCCTGGCACAGGGCTGTGTCACACCAGCACTGCTTCCCTCCCCCTGCCTCGTGCCCAGCAGGTGCTTTGCAGGGAAAGCAGAGGAGATTGGCTGCTCTCCACTGATTCGTGTGGGCTCATATCTGCTGGATCCCCAGGGTCTGGGCAGGCTGGACCAGCACATCATCAAGGGGGCTGTCCCCCATCCCCCTTCCTGCTGGGCAGCAGCTTGTGTGCCTTGTGAACACAGCCTGACCTTTCTTTTCTTAAATTCCTGTTCTCATTGCTCCCTTGCATGTTCAATTCGAGGCTGTGGAGCTGGCTAGCCTGTGGTTTAAAAAAAAAATATTTTGAAAGCCCTGGCAGGGAATTAAAGGAGTTTGGAGTAACTTAAAATTAGCAGGACGATGTGAGACAGATGTTGTGAAGGCGGGAAGAGGCGCTCGCTTGCTGTGTCTCCTCTCTGCTGTTGTTTAAAAGACCTTAATTTGATGCTTTTGTCTTAAAAGGAGGCACGTCTAGGTCAGGATAATGAAATCACATTGTCTTCTCATGATATTCCAGCACCTTCTTCTCTTGCTTTCTTCCTCTTCTCACGTGCCTGGCTCCCAACCCGTGGGGCCAGCGGGCACGGATCTGACTCCTGCAGCCTGAGCTGACTCCAGGGTGTGTGGGTAGGGGATGAGAGGGGGAAAACCAATGAAAAGTGGGGTGATTCTCCCATTTTCAAGCTGATCTCTGGTGTGGCCTGAGGGAGGGCAGGTGAAGGAGCCTCCTCGGGGTGTGGATGCTCCGTCCCCTGCAGCAGCGTCGGGAGGTTCGTTCCCAGAGGGATGCACTGGCTGCACAGAGCATCTGCCTCTCCACAGCTGCAGCAATTCCCCTTCCAGGGGTGCCCTGCCACCATCACCCGGCTCCAGAGGAGGGGAGCTGCAAGGGCAGGGGGAGAGGCTTTTAACAAGGTTAATCTGCAGCTGCTCCTCCTCAACAAGGCTGGGACGGGGCAGGGAGAGGAGCCTGGATCTGCCGTCACAGCAGGGAGAGGGATCCCAAACCCACAGGAATAAAAGGCAAGACAGAGGTTTTGAGGAAAAAAGCCTTTTTCCAGCAAAGCTTTCAGTGGGTGAGGGTACAGAACACCTGCCACCTTCCCAGAGGGGATGGCTCTGCTCCCAGAGCTGGGAGTGGGGCTGGAAATAGCCCCGTGCTGGGCTGCAGCAGGGATGTTCTGCTGCAAACCAGTGTCCTGCTCTGCTCCTGCCTCCAACTCCTCACTTTAAACTTCCCTGTTACTTGGGGGTCGCAGCCCTGAGAGTGCCATGGGATGGGCTCAGAAGGGAGCCCCAGCTCCCAGCCAGCCAGGGGGGCCTGGGCAGAGAAATTCACGGGTTTGGACACTGTAAATGGCTGTGAGACCCCTCCTCTCCACTTGTCCCCTTGCACGAGTCCCCACTCACACGTGGCAGGCCAGCTCTGGGTACAGGATTCGTGCAGGAGGCAGAGGTGTCTGCGGGCATTTTGCCCATTGCTTCATAACGTCAGATGCTCCGGCAGTCCAGGGAGGTCACACCTGGGAGACCCTCCACCAGCTGTGTGCAAATCCGGCCTGACATCATTCTCAGGACAGCTGGGTGAGGGCTGCCTCTGCTGCAGCCCTTCCAGCTGCTTGGGGGGAACGTTTCCTGAGCAGGGAGAGCATCCTCCTCCTCCTCCCTGTTATGGGGAGCCAGGCAGGTGGGAAGCATGGAGCAGATCCTCAGCTCTCTGGATGCTCTGGTGCCACTGCTCTGTTGGTTCTGGGTGTTACAGAGCACCCAGGGGCTGGATTGACTCTGGGATCACGGCCTGGAGGTGTGCAGGAGCCAATCTGGAAAGGGAAGTACCTGCCAGCCCCTCCAGTGCTCCCAGAAGTTAATGAGTCCCAGTGTCCGATGCCTTGCAGTGAATTCCACCCCCCATCCCTGTGCCACAGGTGGATGTCGACGCTGCTGGGATGTGTTAGCCCCGAGTGACATCCCCGCTTCCATCCCTGATGCCAAAGGGGATTGCTGGATGGCAGCACTGGGGGGCTCAGGGCAGGGCTGGGGAGGGAGGTGATGCTCCTGGATGCCCAGCCCAGGGAAGTTTTTCCATCCCAGGTACAATCACCTACGAAAACTCTTCCCTCTCCCTCTGCCAAATCAAATCCCCTTGTGGCTGGGAGAAAACATGTCGAGGGAGCAGATCCTGTGGATGTGGGAAGGAGCACTGTGGGGAACACGGTGAGCTGAGGCTGGTTACTAAAAACAGGAGATCAACCAATTCCTCCTCTTGGGTGCAGGCTGGGGTCCAGAGCCCTGATGTGGGAAAGGATCCCCAAACCCAGCTCCTGCCCAGGTGGAACGGGGTGAGCATCCAGTGCCGGGTGGGATGCTCCTGCTCGGAGAAGGAGCTGCTGGGGCAGGTGGGCAGGAAGGACTTTTCTGGCCATACTGAATCCTCTGGAAATCTTCCCCTGTGGAAGAAGCACCAAGAGATGGCGAACAGGAACCAGCTTGGTCTGGACTTCACAATCTCAAAGGTCTTTTCCAACCCAAACGATTCTCTGATCGAAGGAAAAGGAAAGACGCATCCCTACGCGTGCTGTTTATTTTCCATCGCTAAAGCTCCGGGATGGATTTTGGCTGCTCAGCACCCGTTATTGCTTTGCCAGCCTGGAGGTGGGGCCCACAGGACACGCGATGAAAGCGACGTGTCGTGTCCATCTCCTGTCACCGACTGTCACACACAGACCCAGCGGGCAAATCCCTGCAAGTTTCCGTAGGGCCACGGAAGGGTCGTTCTCTCCCCTCGCTTCTCAGAAGCGGGGCACGGAGCAGCACAATAAGGAGTGACACACCAAGGGACGAGCCCGGCCAACACAGCCAAGGCCACCGCGGGGAGGGACAGGACGATGCTCCTCGCTGTGGATGGATGCAGATGTGACAAGAGAGGCGACGTGAGACATTTGCCCTGGGGCTGCTGCGGTGCGAGACAGCGGGGCTGTGCCAGGCACCCACGGCAGCTGCTTGCGGGGCAGGTGACACTTGTGGCTTTGAGCTGAGAAAGAAGGAGCCGTGAAGCGGCTCCTGGAGCCCTGCCGTGCCCGTGAGGGGCTGCTCAGGGGCCGGGCAGCGCCGCAGTGCCCGGGTGCTGCAGGTGGAGTGGGCACTGGACAGGGGTCAAAAGGCAGCTCGTGTGAAGGTGGGGACTCGGAACGGAGCCTTAAATCACCTCGTGTTACTCACAGCTCAGACGGCACCAGAGGCAAATACCAGCCCGTGAATGCGGCTTAATTTGCCATTTGGAAAAGTAAAATCCTTGTCTCTGTAGCCAGAGATCCCAGAGACAGCAGGAGTGTTGACTTTGCTCCCAATGGGAACAAGCTCTTCTCCAGACAGCTTCAGAAATAAAAATGACAGATGATCCTGACCACTCCCAGGAGATCAGTGCAGGCTCTCACTTTTCCCTACACACTCGTCCCTCTGTGTCCAGGCCAAGCTGAGGAGGTGACAGGAGCAGTTGTGGTGGCTGTGGTGGCAGAAGGTGCCCGGCTCCAAGGCTGCTGTGGGTGATGCTTTCGCCATCCTTGCTGTCTGCTGCCCGAATGCCCCAGATCTGTTCAGCCCTCACCATTCCTCCTGCCCAGGAAGAGCAGGTCAGGCTGTTCCCAATTTTGCATCTCCGCTGTTCTGCGGAGAGAGGGAAAGGGCCGGGGATCTGCTGGGTTTGTGGGCAGGCTGCAGCAGCCGCAGGCGTTCTGCTCCTCCCTGCTCTGCCCCGCGGGGTCCTGCTGCTCCTGTGAGTGCTTGTACTGCCCGGAAGGTGCCTCAGGGCTGCTGTGCTCCCCCGTCTGTCTCACCGTGGTCTGGTTGAGGGGTAGCAGCGAGGTTCAGGTCCTGATGGCAGCAAGGTTCAGGTCTGATGGCAGCAAGGTTCAGGTCTGATGGCAGTGAGCCTCACTGTGCACTCCCTGTGCAGAGAGGCCCATCCCAGGGAGCCCTGCAGCCTCCCCCCACCCAATTTGTGTGGTGTAAAAGAGGCTGAAAAACCCTCCTCTCTTTATGAGCACCCACAGAGCTGCTCTGCAGAGCCTCGGTGCCTCCCAGTGCCCCTCAACGAGCTCTGGAGAGCCTGGAGCCACCTGCTCCTGCTGGTGCGTGGTTCCATGGAGAGCCAGCTCAGAGCCACCTGCTCCCCCTCGTGAGATGTTCCACGGAAAGGCAGCTCAGAGCATTTTCCTGTAGCCCAGGGCACTTGGCACTGCCGCGATGGCATCTTGGGTTCTGTGGGATTCAGTGAAGGCCAACAGTCCCTGTCAGCTTTAGGGGTTCATGAGCCTTTCCTGTGCCTCAGGGAGCCCGTGCTGAGACAGGAGGAAGGGCCAGTGGATGTAAATTATTGGGAGCTCTGCTGGCTCTGTTCTGTGGCACAGAAAGCCCTCGGCTCAGTGTTTCCCCCAGCCATGGATGAGCAGCAGCTCTCCCAGCACTGGTCCTGCTCTGGGCCCATGCTGGGAGAGAAGGAAAGTCTGGGAAGTGTCTGTGCAGAAAAATCCCCGTGTCTATGTGCAAGCTGATATATAGATCCAGATATGTGTGTTTATAAAAATGTTCTGCAGAAGCCAATATTTGATCCAGCACAACCTGCAAGTGTTAATCATAATAAATGGGAAGGGGAAATAAATCAAAGTAAATGGGAAATGGCTGTTAATAAAGAGGTGTTGTGGTGCTGCTGGGATGAAAGGTGGCGAGCAGAGCTCCCCTCTCCAGCCCCCTCCTCTGCCCTTTCCTGAGCCCGAAGCCCCCCAGGGCTGCCCCACACGCTTCTGCAGCTCTTGCAAGGCCCTCATTCCCCAGTCCACCCCCAGACCCTGCCCCGGGGTGGGTGGGATGTGCCCCCAGCCTTCCCTACGGACATGGCAGTGAGGGGGAGCGGGGCCAAGCGCTGCCAGAGAGGGCTGGAACGCCTCGATGACTGCCCCAGCTCCCCAGGAACCCTGCTCTTGTGAGCTACAGCCAGCACCCCACGGTTCCTAAAGACTCTCCAGGGGCACCTTGAGCATCATTCAGCTGGAATTCCCTCGGCTGTCAGGAACCACGGCCCCAGTGCCAGGGGCCTGGGCCTCATCCCTCTGCTTAAACTCTGGGAGGGCTTGTGGTGTTTGCTGCTCAACCCACAGCGAAATGGAGAGGGAAACTGAGCCTTGCTTGAGTCCTGGCCATGCCACGCGGAGAGGGAGCCTGGGGACAGACAGACATCATATTCCATGGGTAGGGAGTCATTTTAGGACTTCCCCCTGCTCCCCACTAATGCAGCACAACCAGCGCCTTTCCCTTTTTCCCGTTTCAGGTCCATAAAACAGGCGCTGACAGAATTATTTGACAGGCTGGAGGCAGCAGCCCGGGGCTGGCTGGGTGGCCCCACGATGCTGGGCTGTCGTGCCGTGTGTCCCTCACGGCCCCACAATGCCAGGCTGTCCTGCCCCGTGACCCCCACATCTCCCACAGCCCTGTGGCTGCCCCGTTACAGAGCGCAAGGAGCGGGTGCCTTGCTCTGCAATAAAGGGACGTGTGATTTCATCACCCTTTATAGCATTCTGCCCTGGCAGCTTGTCACCGGCCAGGCTGTTAAAATCCCCTTGAAAAGCGAGGGATTCATGGCGCACTGCTGTTTATAGGATGGTGCTTTAACCCCAGGCCCAACCCTGCCCCACGCAGCCGCTCGCTCGTTGTGTCTGCGCTGTCCTCGGGCTGTGCCACGTCCTTCTGCTCGGGAAAGGGACAAGGAGGAGGATGGGGCCAGGGAAGGGGAAATTTTGACCACCTGTGCTGCAACTTACTGGTGCCAAGTGCCAGCAGGAGCCGTGTGTCAGTCCTACCCCTCACCCAGACTTTTTGGGGGGAGCAAGAACAGGGCATGGAGGGTGGGAGCTGCAGGGATTGCAGTGCCTTTTCCTGGCTCTTCCCTTACATCCCCTCCCACCATCAAGGAGGGGCAGCAGCAAGGCAGCTCAGTGGAATGGCATCAGAAGGGGAGGGGACCCCTCGGAGATGTTGAAGCAAGTCAGGAATGAGGAGGCACTTGTGGAAATCCAGCGTGTCGCTTCGTATATTTGACCACACCAATTCCTAACAAAAGAAAACCCGAGCTCATTACACAGAAACATCAAACCAGCCAAGATAATTATCTCTAATTAGTGCTAATTTAAAAGCGAGGTCTGTTCTAGAGCTGAATTGTTGCATATTTCATTAGTTCATTAGATGCTGAGCAGACAATGCAGATAAGAGGATCAGTTCACTGGGATGATATAAATTTCATCCTCCCTTCCCTGCAAAGAGCTTGGGGGTCCGTGTTCACAGCACACACCATGTGCTGGGCCACCGAGCCCAGACAGCCCCCCCGGATCACTCTGTGCTTCATCCTCTGGGGAGGGTTCGTGGAATGCTGCATTAACTGCAGGAATTAAAAAGAGAGACCGAGAGAAACAAGCAGTTTGTCAGTCAATGCTGTCATCTCACTGTCTCCACAAATATCAATCAAATCATTCTGGGTCTCCTTCAGTGCCTGGGTGAGGAGGGAAAATGTTGGGCCCTTCAGATTCTCTCCTGGGAAAAGGAGAAGCCTCCAAAGTGGGGAGCAGGGTCCAGAGAGGATGTGCCTTGCCCTGACCCATCCTCCCACAGGCAGCAGAGAGGGGCAGAGTGATACCCCAGGGTGAATTATGCCCCATGTCACCTTCAGTGAACTGTCACCCCCTTTCCCATCTCTCCTCCATCCCCTTTTCTCTCTTCTCCACACCCTTTTCCATCTCTTCTTCACCCCTTTTCCACCTTTTCCCTGTCTCCTTTTCCGTTTCTTCTCCACCCCCTTTCCTCTCTCCTCCATCCCACAGAGCAGTGGAGGCTCCTAGTGCAGCAGAGCTGTGCAGCCTCTGGTGTCACAGCCGTGAATTCCAGCTGTCCCCTGAAGAGCCTCTGGAGGAGCCCGTGCCAGGATGCTGCTGTGGGCATCTGCCCCTTCCAGCTCCAGCACCCACATCCCCAGCTCAACTCCCATCCCTGACCCTCTTCCCTCCTGCCACAGCCCTGCCTGGCCCCGGGAAGCCACTGCTGATGAGATGAAGAGCAAAACTGGGCACTTAAGTGGTGGTGTGTGAGCAGGAATGAAGGATTTGGCTTTCAGATCCACTCCAAGATTGCAGGAAAGTAACCTTTCCATGGGCAGGATCCTTGGGAGGCAGGAAAACAGCCCCTCTCTGCACACTGCAGGGTTTTAGTCAGATTAACCCGAATTTATGTCTCTTCCAGCTGTAACTGCCAGTGGGGCCTGGGCCTGGCTCGGAGCAGGATTTTGTTAAGTGAAAGGCAGGAGAAGTTTTAATCCTCGAGAAGTTCCTGAGCAGAATCCCGGTAATTGAAGGAAGTTACCGCAGGTGTTTGAAGCTATAATTAATCTCTGAGAAAGAGAGGAAAGCTTTGAGTCCTTTGAAGGAGCAAACCTGGGAGCTTTAGAGCATTTCGGAAGGGAAAATTGGACAGGGATGAGCCATGCAAAGGAAGGAACAGTTACGGGTGTTGGCTTTGGGAAATGAGAAGCTGGGATGGGGGGCACAGTGGGAACCCCCACCCAGGACCTGGGGCGGGGGAGCCCAGAGCAGGAGTGCAGGAGGGGAAGGGGTGAGGAGGGCAACTGGATCACCCCGAAGTACCCGGGATCAGCACATTCCAGGCGTCGGACCCGAATCCCAGACCTGATTAGTGAGGTTCCTGATGCCGAAATGCTGTTTGTTTTCCCAAGTGCTGCTGGAGAGGCTGGAGATGGCCTGGGCAGTGCACACGCAGCAGTGACAGGAGAGAGCAGAGTGCCAGTGGGAACGGCACCAAAGAGCCAGGTACAGCACCCGGAAGAATCAATTAGTTAATGGCTGCTTCTCCAGACAGGGGATGGTGATTTAATGAACGCAAAACTGGTTTATTGATTATTCAGGAAGCTCGCCTTGCTAAGGAGACAGCTCACTCCTGCCTGGTCCCTGCTCTTCCTCACTGCCAGCTGGGCCAAAGGGCAGGAATTTTGGGAGCAAGAGCTCAGGGAACTGGCACAGGAACAGGCTTGCACACGTCTGAGCATCCTCTGAGTCCCATTTCTACAACACCACCCTGAAATCTGCCTTGTTTTTTCTGCTTTAATCCTGTGTATTCTGAGGATGGAGTTGGAGATGCTGCACTCTGAGAAGCCACCACTGGCGAGAAGGTGCTGAGGTTTGGGATGATCTCTGAGATTTTGGGGAGGTTCTTTCCACAGGCTGGGAGCCACTCTCCCAAACCATTCTCCAGCAGCATCCCCTTGCCTCACGTGGTGCGGATTCAGGAGAGCTCGAGGTGGGTCTGGGAAGAGACCACACAACCTCCTGGCCAGGTGAGGTTGTCTGTGGTGCACATATTAGCGAGACCTCTCTCTGACCACCCTCTGACTGGGGGGCTCCTGCTGCCTCCACAGGACACAGCCCTGCCCAGCAGCCCGGGCAGCAAAGCTCAGGTGGCAGAGCCCTGGACATGATGTTTGTAGCCCTAAAACAAAAAAAACAGCCTCAAAGTAGTTCAAAATGTACGTCTGGTTGGTGCTGTGCCCTGCCTGCAGCCCCCCCAGCTCTGGGTCTCCCTGGCCCCCTTGGTCTTCCTCTCCCCAGGGAATGGTACAGGCCCCTCTGTTATCCCTCACTGTCTCCCTCAGCTGCCACCAGAAGGAATGTTTGGATTTCATGCTCAATATTCTGGATGCAAGCCGAACATCAAAACCTCAGCAGGGTGCCTGGGAGCATCTGAGGGAGAATATCAGAGGAATCTGTTTCTACAAAGGAAAAGAAACCAACAAAGCCTCTGTTTGGGGATGGTTTTTTCATCCTCGGCTGTACATACAAGTAATAACTTTAGACATGGGGTTTTTTTATTATTATCACCCTTCCTGATATCTATCTCTCTTTTTCATTATAATAAATATTGATTTGTGCTGTTAGAAAATGACTTCCCCAATCAGCTGCTGATCTTCCCACAGGCACAGCAATGGGGATGAGGACAGCGGGATTGTCATCCCCAGGAAAAAAAAACACCCTGCTTGTGCCCCCTCCCTGCCAGCAGCACCGGGGGGATGGAGCTGAGGGGCAAAGGGGACCATGAGGGACATTTGGGCTCCTCTGGGTGGAGGTGGCTGTGACCTGCTGTGGTGGGGGATGGCTAAAACAGCCCCCCCCAAATCCCACTTCTCCCTTCTCTCTCCTGCCACAAGGCAGGACAAACACCTTCATAAACCACTAACGACAGCTTTCCTTGTCAGTGAACATTTTCTTACTCCCAGGCATCTTCAGGGCTCTGGCCTCATTCCTCTGCCGTGTCTGTATCGTTCCCAGCACGGCTCTGGGGCCACATTAATTCTCTTCCACGTGGAATTTGTTTTGTGCCTGCAGAAATGTGCTCGGGTTGGTGTAAGAACTGAAATAAAAATAGCTGCTTTCCCCAGAAGAGCTCTCTGGTTATCCAAGATGGATCAAACCCTGGAGCAAAGGGAAAGGTAACACCAGGGGCTGGATTGCAGAGTCAGCCCTCCCTGAGCATCCCAGTTCAGCTGTAACTCAGGATGGATTTGGAAATGGGGACAGCTGGGGGAGCCAGGGAAAGAGCATTGCTTGGGAAGAAAGCACCAGGCAGCTGGGAGGAGGAGGAGGAGGGGGTGAAGGCAGTCGGAGCAGGGTATCACTGAGTGTTGGGCTTGATCTGCACCCAGGAGGAGCCTGTGCCCTGCTCCAGCAGGAGAGCCATGGCCTTGTAAAACCCCAGAATCGTTTGCAAAATGTTGGAAAAGCCCATGGAGTCCAACTGTTCCCCAGCACTGCCAAAGCCACCACTAACCCGTGTCCACAAGTGCCACATGCAAGTGTCTGTTAAATCCCTTCAGGGATGAGGGTTCTAGCACTGCCCTGGGTAGCCTGTGCCAGGGCTGGACCACTCTTTCCATCAAGGAAGTGTTCCTAATATCCAGCTAAACCTCCCCTGGCTCAACTTGAGGCCATCCCCAGCACCACACACCCGCAGAGCTGATGGGACACTGCAGATGAGGCCCCCGTCACCAGGAGGGGGGACAGGAGGGTCCAGCCCCCCATCTGCCAGGCCAAGCCCTGGCTGGGATGTGAGTGGGAAAATGCAATTTTCCAGCCCGGCAAACTCTGCACCACCTTTGCCGGAGGCTGGGGAGGAGGGAGAGTGAGGAGGGGGTTTGGCAGCCCGAAGATTTCCAGGCTGTGCTTGGCAGAGAACAGGCTTTGCCCTCGGATGTCAGAGCTCCCAGCCTGAACCATGAGCGCAGCCAAAATCATTTTCATGAGATATCAACAGGATCTACAGGAATAAAGGATAACAGCGTTTGCTTCTAATCCAGGGAGCCCATTTGAGAGCCGCAGCCTCGGCTCGGAGCACCTGCCAGCCCTGGAGCAAACCACAGGCAATTTCTGCTGGGGAACAAACCCACAACCTTCTTGTTTCACACCCTCTCTGTGCCCTCAGGCCCTCCCAAGCTACGCCTGAGCCTGGGGGGCCACGGCGAGGGAGGGAAAACAATTGTGTTGCATTTTAAGAAGTGATTTTTATCAGAAAGCTGCTATTTATCAGTTTTATTAAAGTGCCATCTCCCAGACTCCGGGGTCATGAGTTAATCTCAGCTTTCATTAACTAAAAACACACGTTTCTCACAGCAGGAGCTGAGAAGTTGGCTGAAGTGAGGAGAACCTGGCAATGATTTCTGCTTCCCAGGACCCTGTTTAGGGGGGAAAGTGGCTCTGGAGGCTTTGCAGCTGATGGAACAACGTTGGGCAATCAGCTGGAGCTCCCAAAAAAGCTTTTGGGTGGCGTGCTGGGTGCGGGTGCCTGCCTGTCCTGCAGCACCCAAAGGGACATCAGCCTGTCCCCTGGCCCGGGGCAGTGCCAGCCCCAGGTGAGCTCCCAGAGCCTGGGCAGAGCCATCCAGCTCTGAACAGATCCTCTGGAGAAGTTTTTGCCCTGTCAGGAGCCCTCTGTCCATGCAGCATCCCGGCGGGAAGGCAGTCCCATCCCCGGCCCCCATCCCTGGTTCCCGGCTGGGCAGGAGCAGGATTTGCAAGCTGCTGACACGGACATCCTGCGTGGGCGAGGGAGGGTCTGCCGTGGAGCAGAGCCCTCCAGCAGCCGCTTTCACTCACAGATTTATTGGTGCTGCGAGGAAAACGAAACCATGTGGAGCCGCTGTGCGGAGCCGGGAAAGCAGCTCGCGGAGCAGACGGAAATTTTCTGAAAGGTGAATATGGCAGAGCATTAAAAGACAAATAAATACAAAAGCCTTGCTTTATTCCTCTGTCTCAGCTGTGCTCCAGCTTGCCCCAAAGCCCAGGGAATAGAAGAGCCCAAGGCTTTACAGTGGGTAAAAGGCCAAACCAGAGCTCCCTGCACCCCAAACACCCCAACATCCCCCAATGCCCACAGCCAGAGCCACATCCCATAAAAGACATTGATAGGACAGCCTGCCGAGGTGGGATATTCCTATTTAGCCCCAGGGAGTCTGGGGCTGCTTTAGGAGTGGAGGGGGGAAGGTTTACCTCCCCCATATTTCTCTCCTGTTGCCTGCCTGGCAGCAGCAGGAATCTTCCTGCTGGATCCAGAGGACGGCTATTCCTGAGCACTGTCACGGGGTTTATCCCCAAGGTGCTCTCTCCTGGAAGTCACTGGGAAGCCAAATCTCCCCTCCCTGCAGCAAATCAGGGATCCTTGGCCAAAGGTCCCCCATGCCACCGAGCCCCCTGGCACTGCCAGGAGGGTGGGCATGTCCTGGCCCAGGCCCCAGCCTGGCACAGGGCGAGCTGCCCAAAGGATCCCATGCAGGGACGGTGTTTTTCCTGCACATACCTCTCCCTGCGCCCATCCCCGCTCTCCAGCCTCTCCCCTGCCTGCCACGTTGAGCCCAGATGTCTCCTTTAAAGGGGAACGGCAAAGTTTTGTTTAAAATAACGCTGTTTAAAAAAAAAAAAAAATACAGCCCTTCCAAGATGGCCAGCAATTAATCAACTCTCCGTGCAGGCTCCGAACTTGCACACACGTTTGAAAGCAAAGCCTGTGGAGCTGAGCTTCCCCGCTCACCTGCCAGCCCCCGCCCTGGGATTTCGGGTGTCCCCTGCCAGGAGCTGATGGAGCCTCACCGAGCCAGACCTGGGTCCTGGCCCAGGCATGGCTCCAGGAGATGCAGAGGGAGGATTCCACGGCTGGAGCTACCCTACCCCTGTATTCCTTAGGCACGGAGCTTTAGATGCTTAACTGGGAGAGCTGGATGCCCTGCATGCACATTCCCCCTGTGCTCCACTGCAGCAGGGATTTTAGGTCTGAAAAAATGAGAATTGGGACATTTTCCCTAACACATCTCTGTGTGCCTCTCCTGTGCCACCCCTAAACCCACTCTGCACAGGCTGTGGTGTGGGAGACAGCAGAGACCAGGTCCTGCCTGGCTGTCCCAGCTCCTCATCCTCATCCCCAGGGGGGAAGGCCCATGGCCCCATCTCAGCCTGGGATGGCTTCCCAAGCCCCAAATCTCTAAACAACTCCCCTCCCCCATGACCTGCTCCCTGTCCCCCCACCCGAGGTTTTCATTTATCAGGAGAATTATTAAAACAGCCATTTCTCAGCTGTCTAACGTTTCAAACCCTGCTCCCATTCATCTGATAAATATTTACAGAGCTTGACATTGTCTTCAGCTCATTCCCTTCTGCAGCAAACAATCCCAAACACCCGCTTCCCTTCTCCTGGGGCTCGCGGAGCAGGGCTGCCCACCCCGGCATGGCCGGGCCCCCGTGCCCCCTCCTGCTGCCCCCCTCGGGGGAATCAGAGGGGGAATTGCCCACCCCTCCTTTGGAATCACCCGCTGTCCCTCTGCCGTGCCAGAGCTGCGGGGGTGCTCAGCCACCCTGACCCCATCCAGCCCTCATCGGTGTCACCAGCTTCGTGCCACCCACCCAGAGCCATCACCCCGACAGTGACAGCTATCCCGGGCTGCTCCGAGACTCATCCAGTCTTGCCTGGGACACTTCCAGGGATGGGGCAGCCGCAGCTTCTCTGGGCACCCTCTGCCAGGGCCTCGCCACCCTGGCTCAGCTGTTCCCCCTCTCAGAGCCGATTTTCTGTGGGGCGCAGAGGTTTTGCACCCTCACAGCTTCTCCTGCCGCCCAATATCTGATTACTCTGCAGGCAAAGGAGGAGGCACGAGAAGCTGGAGTGCTCATTTGTTAGACATCATGTAGAGGCCAAAATCCACGAGGTTTATCTGGTGAACTGTGACCCAGCTGAGCCCGGCCATGACCACAAGGGGCCCCGTGGGATCTCTTCACAGCCCTGATCTTGACCAGACGTCACCCAGGAGCCCACCCCAACCTGTCCTTTGGCTGCCAGCAGCTCCACAGGTGTCACCTCCAACCAACACCAGCTCCTGTCACCCCCCCAATGGTCATTAACTTCAGACAACACCCCCTCACCCTCCCATCCCTCGCTGCCACTCAGAGCCTGCTCAGCCTGTGAGTGACAGCGAACACGGCGGCGGTGGCAGCAAAGCCATCAAGTGACACAGCTTTAGCTGCAGCTGGGGCTTTGCAGCGCTGAAGGGATGTCTCACTGCTCTGCTGCACTGATCGTGTTAAACGCCGATTGAAACCCCGATCACAAAAGAGCCGAGCCTGAGATTCCAGCCCGAGGAGCGATGGATGGCAGGAAAGGGAGATCTGCAGCCTGCCCTTAACTGCAGTGCCGTGGAGAGCAATGAAAGGGGCCTTTTTATCTCTCACCTCCTCTCCCCAGGCCAATACAGGCCCTGCATTAACCTCCAGGGCTTCCCCAGCCTAAATTTAAACAGCTCAAGGTTTCCAGCACTCCCTTTAGGATACTGCTCTGCAGCCTATGGAGCTGCTCTGCTCTACGCAGTTTCCCTGGGAGTCAGCCTAAATACTTCATTTCTCCCCCCTTTGTCCTAATTAGAGCTAGCAAAGTAATGAGAACATTATTTACAAATTATTTGAAGCTGAGGTTTGCACACAGAATTCCGAGCAGCCGGCACACGTTTGCAGGAAGCACGTGTGCCACGCTCAGTGTGTGACACCCACTTATCACCCACCTGGACACATTCCAGTGCACTCCCCAAGGACCTTCCCAAGCCATTGGGTGCTCACAGCCTTCCAGCCCTCAGATGAACCCTCAGAAATGCCTTTTCCACCCTCTGGAGGCCAAAATATCAACTCAAGCATGGGGTGACCTCAGGGTACCCCTGTCCCACAGGGTGATGGCCCAGGGTAACACCCCAGACAGCCTCAGGACACACAGGCTCCTTGCCATGCACCAAGCACGGGGCTTTTTGGGAGCTGCTCCATCCTAGGATGTGTCTGGAGCTACGTCTCCTGTGTCCCTGGTCCCTTGATGCTCTCCCCAGCCAAACTCTGCCAGAGGAAGAGTTCCTGCCTGCCTGGGACAGCAGAGCTGGAATGCTCCAGGGTATACTGTCCCTGTCACAGAAAAAAGCCTTCAGAAGAGGCCAAACAGGATATGAACACACTGCAATCCCCCACGTGCTGCCCTTGAGTGGAGAGGGTCTGTGGAGACTCCAGTTCTAAGCCCCCCTTTCAAAGGCTTTTATTACAGACTTAGTCATAAAACTCTGCCTGGGGTGGATTTGGCACTCGGGGCCTCGGCCCGGAAGCCAAACCCTTTTCATTTTTTAATAACATTTCATGAAAATCCATTTGGCCCTTTGTAACTCGGACAGGTGGGAAAACAATAGAGGTTTCTACTCCCAGCCCCTCCCAGCCGCTCTCCCGGCGGGCTGGGGGCTGCTCCCTGCCCCGGGACCCTCGGGACCCCACAGCCACAGCCAGGGCTGGGACAGGGCGGCTGTGGTGACAGGGACCCTCTGGCAAAGCCCCGAATTCTTGAGGGGTGTGCGAGAGCTGCACATCCATCCCAGTCTCCGGGTCCATCTGCTGGAGGCTGGGGGTGTTTTATCCACCCTAGAGCTGAGTAGGGGGGATGCTGTTGCCCCCCCATTGCCTTGGCCAGGATCGGGACCCCAAGCCCTGTGCGTGTCCCCAGCTGAGTACTCACAGGTCCCCCCAGCCCTTCCCTCTGAGCCGGGATACTCCAGCTGCCCATCGCTCCAGAGCCAGTGTCACCCTGTGGCCGCCACCCCGTTAGAGCCACTGTCACAAAGGCTCGAGATGCTGTTCTGGGGGGGATGTAAACCCTGAGCCCCGGGGCGGCAGCGGCCTCGGAGCCGTGGGCGAGGGGCTCCTGGCGTCGGGCTCTATTTTTACAGCTTGCACCTTACCGCTCCCGAAGTTTAGACAATCTAAGGGAGGGAGCAGCAGCTCTGCGGGGAGGAACACGCCGGGTTTAGCACGGCCGGTGTGAGCTGAGCCCTCGGTGGGGGCCGAAAGCCCAAGCCCACGAGCTCCCGGTGCGGCAGGACAGAGTCCAGGGCTGTCCCAGGGACAGCGGGGGGACACAGACTGGGGACCAGGGGACAGGCTGTGCCTGCTGCCTGCACCTGGAACAGGGATGCAGCAGCCCTGGGAGCTGGGAAGAGGGGTCTGAGGGCACAGGAGTGCCCATACAGCCCGTGCTGTGGGCTCAGTGCCCTGCAGAGGGGCAGCGTCCCTGGCCGGGCAGAGGGGAGCAGCCCCCCAGCATCAGCCCCATGACGCTCCCCCCCCGTGTCACTCGAGTCCCCTCCTCGGAGGGCTGCAGGGGCAGTTTAACACCAGATCTGTGTTTGAAAGGTTGGAGTTATGAGTCTGTCAGCATTTCCATTATGGGCCCTGATTAATTTGGGGGTACAGGGTAGGGTTAGGAGTTGTCATTCCAGATGTGAATTTTTGCTTTAATTCCCCTTAAAAAAAAGCAGAGGGGGGTGGGGGGGTGTTTAAATCCCTTAACTTTGTGTTTTCCCTTTCAAAGGAAGGAAAATATGTGCCGTCTGGGTCTGTTTTGTTTTTGCTGCAGAGCTCCAAATGCCGTTTGCCAGGTTCATGGCCATGAGGGATTTCACTCGAGCTGGGATCGCCTCTGTCCTTTATGGCATCGCCACATTTTTATCAGGGAATCCTGACTGGGGGATCTCCCTGGAAACAGCCCAGGTGTATGGGAAGGGACCACTGAACCTCTTGGGGTGACGCTGAGGCGGTGCAGTGGGTACCTGCTCCCAGAGAACAACCTGCGGCTGGGAGAGGTAAGTTTAGATGGGATATTGGGAAAAAATCCTTTCCTGTGAGGGTGCTGAAGCCCTGGCACATGCTGCCTAGAAAACCTGTGGCTGCCCCATCCCTGGAAGTATTCAAAGCCGCGTTGGACAGGGCTTGGAGTAAGTGTCCCCATGGCAGGGGGGTGGAAGAAGATGAGCTTTGGTTGGTTCCTTCCAACCCAAATTGCTCTGGGATTCGATGATTCCCATCATTGCATGGTAGCAGCGTGCTGGCAGCTGAGAGCACGTGTCCTCTGGCAGTACAGCCAAGGCAGAGCTCTCCATTCACCCAGGAAAAGGCTCAAAACCCTGTGGAGGGGGGTCTCTCCAGGCTGTCCATTCTCCCGGCTCTCCTGCACGTCGGATCCCGCTCCCAGCCACGTGCTGCAGCAGGACTGGAGGAAGGCTCCCAGCTGCCATCCCTCCCTCCTCCGCTGCTTGGAAACATCACTGAGAGCTGCTGGGCTCAGGATGCGAGAAATGGGCCCAGAGCTCTGCAGAGACAAGCCCAGAACATCAGGACTCGCTGCAGCTGCGTGGGGAGGCGGGGGCTGTGCCATGGCCAGGGCCCTTTCATTGCCATCTTTTCACTCGAGAATCTGCCTGGCAGCTTTTCAGCTCCTTGCAGAGACACGGTTGCTGTTGTTGCCGCTGTTGTTGCCGCTGCTGCCAGGAGAAGACTCACAAATAAACTGCCCATTAATGCTGCCTTGTATCGAAGTTGGTATCGGCGTTTCGCAGCGAGGGCTGAAGGAGCTGCATCTGCTCACACGGCCTTGGGGACTGTGGGGCTGGCGGGGAGCACGGGGCTGCCAGTGGGGCCCAGCGCCAGCCCAGCCAGCCCCTGCTTCCCCTGCTCCACTCCCTCCCTCCGTGATGGCGTGGGTAGAGGATTCAGAGGCGAGTCAGAGCTGGAGAACCAGGGCATCCCAAGGAACACAGAGCTGGGAGTGAGAGCCACTGACAGCAGACCCTAAAACTTTTCTATCGGTAGGGGCCGTTCAACAAATAGCTCTAAACCCAATGGCACTGTAAGGTGTGTGACCATGCAGGGTCCTGCATCCCTAAAATCCTGCAGCATCATTGTCACCTGTCATAACCTCCACAGTCACATCCCTCCCATAGGCAGTGTCTGTGCTTCTGGGGATCTGTGAGGACCCTCCCTGCCACCAGCCCCTCACATCCCTCCCACAGGTGCTCCTGCCCCGTTTACGTGTGACACAACTGATTGGCTTTCTTCCCAGGGAAATTCATGTTTCCTCATGAGGGGCAATAGATTAATTGCTGACATAAAGAAAAACTGCAGGAAGAGCAGAGTTCAGAACCCGAGAGTGATCAAGGGAAAGGAAACACTGTGCAAACACGGGGTATCTCTGGCAGATCTGGTGCTGCCCCTGAGCCCAAAGGGCTGTGCCTCAGCCTCTGTTTGCTGAAGGTCCCAGGAGCAGCAGCAGGACCCCATGTTCCAGGAGGGAATGCTGATGGATGGGGGCTCACCTTGCCCTGGGGACGTGAGCATGCCAGTCCCCATACCCACGTGCTGCTGTGCCACAGAGGCTGTTCCCCACCTCACTCGGGTCCCTGACCCCTGTTCCCAGCCCCTACCCATGATCCCTGACCCCTGTTCCAGTCCCAGTGCTGGGTACTCCTCTTCCCCCTTCCCCTGCAGGTGCTGAGCAGCCCAAACCCCAACATTCCAGCTCTGGACCCTCCCAAGTGCCAAAGCAACTCACAAGATGACCCTCACAGCTTTGGAAAATCATTCCTTTGGTCTCCATGACTTGATACAATTTAGGAGCCTGACCGTGGGAGTGAAAAGTCCAAGTACCATAATTCCCAGCTCCAGGCCACAGGATGTGGCTACAGCTGATGCCACAGCCAGTGAGTGCCTGGAAGAGAAGTCCAGTGCAGAAATGGGAATGGCTCTTGGGATCAGAGCAGGGAGCTCAGGGAGTGCTGGGCCAGAGGGTGCTTGTTCTGCACTCTGGAAATTAATACCTGGGCTCTTTGTGGGGGAACAGGGATGGGATCAGGTCGCCTCCTTGCTCTGGGGGCAGCTGCAGAGAAAAGGGTGTGAGATAACCGGACACTGAGGGCTGATGGAGCTTCCTGTCCTCCATCCTCCCCCAGCACAGGGCGTGAGCACAGACCCACATGGAATATTCTGACCAGGTCCTGGAAAACCTGCCTGGAAGGTGGTGCTGGGTGCAGCGACACCCTGCTGCCTCTTCCCATCTTTCCTTCCTCTTTTCTGCTGTTTTTCCATGTTTTTGCTGTCGCAGCTCAGAGTGTGGGGAACAGATGGAGGTGGAAAAGGGTGAAGGGGAGGGGGCTTCTCGGTGCAGATGAAATTAGTCATGAAAACACAGTCAGCATGTGCCTTCGCACGTCAGCCCACAGTAAGTGTGTGGGGGTTTATGCTTCCCAAATGAGGGTGGGAAGTGGACAAATAATTGTTTCAGGGTTTGGTTTGGTTAATTGATTTTTTTATTTTTTTTTTTTTCCCGGCGAATTCTCACAATGTGGGAAGCCAGAGCAGCGGCCAGATGAAAGAACCCTCAGCGAGAACAGCACTGCAGCTCCGGGGTGGCAGAAAGCCACGCCAGGGTCTTCTGCGAGCCCGTCCCTCCTCCACGGCCGCGGGATGGGCAGCACAGGGCAGTCCCTCTGCCACCCCCAGCGGCACCACAGCGATGTCCCAGGGGTTGTGGCGTGTCCCGGTGTGAGCAGGACCATCTGTCAGCCCCGGCTCCCTGGGATGTAGTTGTGACTGCCCGGAGAAGCCCATTAATTAGCGGGCAGCCCGGGCTGTCGGAGCTGCCGGCCGGGCAGCGCGGGGAGGAGGAGGAGGCACCAGCCAGGGAGAGAAAACGGGTCATTTTTCAAAGTGATGAATGGGAGGAAAAGAAAGTGGAAAGGCGGACAAGGGGAAGAGAAGGGAACTGATTTCCAGATAAAGTTTTCAGGACACTTAAATAAACATCTCGGCCGGCGGAGCAGGGGTGGGGGCGCGGGGGACGTGTGTGAGCTGGGCAGCGCAGGGAGCACTTCAGCAGGACACTTCAAATAAACAGCGTTTTAAACCATGTGTGCTCTCCCTCCCAGCGGTTTTCCTCCGAGATTCCCTCTCTGCGATTCCCACTGTGTCTTCAGCTTGGCCCGAAGCTTGTCGGCATTTCTAGTGCTCCTTTGCCCCCTCAGCAAGGGAGTCCCAGGCAGGGGGGCCTTTGCCATGGCTGAGAGGTCTCTCCTTGCTCCCAGCCCTCCTCCCTGGTGTGGAGAAGAGCGGCTGTGGATCCCCGGAGCCCCATTCCTGGGGGAGGAGGAGCGGAGAGGGCAAAGCCATCATGCCCATCCCACTCCGCTGTGTCCTGCTGCCTCCCCTTCCTCCCATCAGGAACTAAAGAGCAAAGGAGGGAGAGCAGGAATTGCTGAGCCATTAAAACAAAAAATGAAAGCCCATCAATGAATTAATACAGCATTAAATGCTAATAATTAGGGGATCATAAACGTTTACGGGAACAGATTAAAGCCAAGTTCTGCTCCATTAAGTTGCCCGTGTGGTCTCTGCTTCCCACCCACCTCAAGGGAGGAAGAGCCACAACAGGAGAGGAGCCCTGGAGGTGCTCAGGGCTCCGGGGGTCCCAGCAGCTCCAGCCCTTCCAGCTGCCCCCGGGGCATCCCTGGGAGCAGGGATGGTGCATCCCACGGACAACGCGCTCTTTGGTGGGATTAGCTCCGAGAAGCAGAGCTGTGTGTGCCGAGAGCCCGCAGCTCCAGGGCAGCACGGTGGGATGTGGTGAGCACCCCGACACGGGGATGTTCACAGCGGAAATGAATGGTTTGAACATCTCAGGGGTGATAGCACCACGATTAATCATCCACACCGAGCCCAGTGTTGTTCACTGGGGTTATTTAGGAAGCATTCGGAGTCAGGAGAGTTGGGATGAGGTGGTTAAACACCAAACACAGGCGGAGTATGCCCTGGGCTACATTTGCCTCTGAGCCCTTCTGCTGTGTGTCCCTGTCGGAGTCAAAGAAATATGAGGTTTCTACCCCACAGAGAAAAAAGATGTTTTATTTTTATCATTTACATCTCTGTTTCTTGGGGAAAATTTCCTGGTTTTTTCAGTGACAGGATCTTTAAGAACCACCTTCTTTCCTAATCATTTTTTGTAATGCCAAATGTCTCCTGAAAATACAGTTTTCAAGCATTTTCGTTTACTAGAAAACCCACGGAAATTTTTGTCAACAGCAAAAAAAAAAAAAACATTTTTCACTAAAACACCCTAGAAATAAAGGAATGTCAGTAGCTCCAAGGGCTCTGCAGGGCTGCCTCTGCCAGATCTGATTTACCTATCACTGCCTGCTGCTTCTCCTACCAAAATAACCACTTCCAAGCTTGTGGTGGGATCACAGGAGGAACAGGAGGGATCTGTCAGCCATCCCTGCGCTGCTGGGAGCATCCCCCGGTGATTCCAGTCAGAGCTGGCAGTGAGAGTATCCCCGGCTCTGTGACGTTTGGGGGGAGCAGGGCAGCTCTGTCGAATTCCCGGCCATGGGGAAGCGACTGGGGAAGGAGGAAGGTTCCCCACACTGACACAGCTGGAAAACATCCCAGCTCTGGACCGAGGCCCCGCTGGTGGGAAGCTGGGTGGGATGCAGGAGCAGCCAGACTCTGGGCTGCTGGAGATGGGCAGCTGTGGCCGTTTCACGGGGCTGTCCCTGTCCTGGCAGGGGTTGGAGTGGGCAGCCAGAGCGGCCCTTTGCTTCATCCCTCGGGAAAAGCCTCATGTGCAGCTGAGTGTCCGTGGGCAGGCGGCGGGCAGGGAACACATCTGGGCCCCCCTGAGCCCATCCCTGTGGGATGATGTTGTTGTTGGCCGTGCTGGGGGCTGGGGCTGGGGGTCCACGGCAGCGGGGGCCCTTTGCAATCGAAAGCTTCCTGCTGGGGACCCTTCAAGGGCAGCCCTTGTAGCAGATCTAATTATACAAACAATTTTGTTCTGCTTCTCCAAATAAACACAGTGAGGTCTGCGGGACACGGCACGACGGGAAATTAGAATGGAGAACACTTGCTAATGGGCTCCTTAGCTGCAGGGGTAAACAGATTATTTGAAAAGGCCCCGGCCCCTCCGACAGATCCACTCACTCCGCTCCCCTCTCCTCCCACCCCTTGCTCCCCCCCCGTCGCACCAAATATTAACCAAGCTTGCAATTTAATCAGATCTCTGAACTGTGAAAGGAGACTTCTGGAGATTCGATTTCAAGGCTTTTCCCTGTTAAGATTTGCATTGAGAAAATTAGATTAAAATCCTGCATGTAAAAGGAAAAAGGGTCTGGAGGCGGGGAGCGGGCATGGAGGGAACCGGGAGGAGGAGAGGGGGAACAGAGGGGACCTCAAGTCTGGCTGACGAGCCAGGAGGTGACTGGCAATGGAGTGAGACAGGGAACACCCTTCCCTCCCCAGCACACAAAGTTTTGGGCACAACCCTCCCACTGCTCCCCCCGTGCTCCCAGCTGGGAGACGCTCCCGATCACCTCATACAGAAAAGTAGCTAATTTTGGGCTGCGAATGGGTGATGCCAGGAATGAGGCTGGGAACGGGGGACATCCATTGGCATCCAAGGATGAGAATCCCTCGGTGCCAGTGAAATGGGAGAACATGATCCCGGGATCCTGTCCCCAGCACAGCTGCTCCCAGTGTTGGAGGTGAGCTCCTGGCAGAGCCGTGCCCTCGGGATCTGCAGCACTACCAGATCCTGGTGCCAGGATGTTGTGGCTGAGCCGGGGGACCCTGGCGTGGTCCCTGGCAGTGCTGGTGGCACAGGCTGTCTGTGGCCCTCCCGCCGTGTGCACATTTAATGGGGTCCATAAACACCCACCACCCCTCACCTGATGGGAGCCAGAGCCCTGCAAGGGCGCCTTGGCAGGAGCAGCTCTTGGCCCGGACTTTGTTTTCATTCCTGCTCCATGGAATTTCTAATTGTATCAAACCGAAGAGCTGATTGCTCTGCTGGCCCATCCCAGCCCTGCCAGCGCCAGGATGCAGGAGGGCTGCTCCCATCCCGGGCTGTGGGACAGAGCACTGTGCCAGGGCAGAGCCAAGGACTCCCCTGGGATCAGGGATCCCTCAGCACTGGAGCTGCCCTTGGAGCCTCCACAATGGGAAATCATCCTGTTGTGCACAAGTTTCCTTGGCCAGCTACTCCAATTCTGTCCTTTCCGCCTTCATTTCAGTCACACTGAGATCTTGAAATTAAATTTTCTTTTTCCCAGATTAAGAACCTCCCTTTGACATTTCGACAATGGAATGTGTTGATTTTGCTCTCCAAAACCTCACACTTTTTAAAAACACCCTTCAATCCTACTTTTGAAAAACCAGCACTTCAGAACAAACGAAACGTTTCCCTGCGAGTAAAACGTAACATTTCATTAAACCTGGATCAATTCCTTTTTCTTGTTTTGATTCCCTAAGCCCGAGCTTTTCCCAGCAGCAGCTCTGACCGAGTCCTTCTGCCCTGCCTGAAGCATCCCAGTGTGGAAAGCTCCAGGAGCAAAAGGTGTTTGGGACAACTAGGCCAGCAAAATTCAGCGAGAAAAAAAAAAAAGGAAGGGAAATGGGCTGAGGGAGGGAAATAGGAGCTGGTAAGGGAAGCCCAATGTTCCAAGCACACCAGGGCGGGCACTGGACCTTCTGCTTCTCGGGCGGTTGAATCCCAGAGCGGAGTGGTTTCCTCTCCACCTCGCCGGGGAGCAGCTTTTATGTTCCACTGAAAAGGTATCCTGCTCAGACAGGCGGAGGCATAATGGGAGAGATCCATTAACCGGGAGGAAACGAGGGCATGTTAAACATGAAATATTCATGGGGGCTCTCGCCAGCTTGTTAATGCATTTGTGTTTGCAAAATACCTCTGGCTGGGGAAGCGGGGAGGGAGAGAGGGATGCGGCAGGTCGGGGGCACCCTGGGCACGGCGCGGGCAGGAGGAGGGTGAGGAGAGCAGGCTGGAGCGGGGACAAAGGCAATTTGTGCCTGGTGGGAGAGTAGTTTGGTCATGAAAGACCTGCTCGATACTGCAGAGGGAAATAAGGGCAGCTGCCTCTCAGTTCAGCCCAGCCCTGTCACAGGGGTCCCCGGTGCTGGGGACTCAGGGGGTCAGGCACAGTTTTCCCTTCCCTGCGCACCCTTGAGCCCTTACTCCCCACAAAGGCTTCCCAGCATCTGTACAGGGACCTCCATGTTCCCACAAAACTCACTCCCACACATTTACTGGGACGTTATGAGATAGTATCAATAATTACAAATAAACTGCCGCTGTCAAAAGGGGCCATCCCGTATCGTGTGGTGATGGATGACCCCGGCTGTGGGACGGGACTCGCTGAGCCACAGATTTCATTAACTCACCCCGGGTCCCCCAGTCATTTACTGTAGATTAGGGAAGCTCAATTGTATTATTCCTGTTGTTATTGTTATTGTTCTGTAACACAGTCTCCTGGGTGAGTGTCGCTCGCCAGAGCTGCCCTCCCTCTCCAGGGAAGAGATGTAGGAACGTGTCCTCTGGAACAGGGACAAGTCCCAGCAGCACCAGCCCCGGGGTGTCTCCGAGCACTGTGGAAGACCCTGGCTTGGGAATTTGCCTCTTCCCAGCTTGGGCAGATTTTCCAGGTCTCAGTCTACAGCTGTCCATCCTTTCCTTGTCCCTTGTATTGCCATCCTTCCATCTCATCTCTCCAGGAAGTTCTTGCCAGCATCGACACTCGGCAAAGCTCCCCAGAGGGCTCTGACCAGGCTGCCCACCCCTCCTGCCACTTGGTTTTGGTGACACTGCTTGAAAGCCAGGACAATCCCGTGTCCCCTGTGGCTCCACTATGGGAAGAGGAGCTTGTGAGAGGAGAGAAGGGAGGAGAGACCCAAAGGGGCTCTTGACAGAGCAAGGTAATGGGATGGAGCAACAGCAGATGAGAAGGACAGAAGAGAGAAATTGATAAAGAAACCGTTTTAATGATTATTATTTTTCCCTCCTAGTTAGTGAAAGCAGGTTTGGGACAGACAAGCAGGAGCGGGGCAGAGAGGACTGAAGTGGCTTCGTCACTGATGTCACTGAAAGAGGCTGGTGGCTCCCAGCCCAGCGGCAAAAGGGAAGTGGTATCCCACGGACCTGGGCTGAGAGGAGTGGAAAAATCAGCATGAGACAGGACTGTGAAAATGCTGGTCGTGCTGTTGTAAAAGTCTCTCAATTGGAGGAGGAGGTTGGATAGGGAGAGGGTCCCACTGGGGAGCTGGAAGGCTGGGAGTGCCCTGGCTACTGGCAGGGACCCACAGACCAAGTGACAAACCCTTCACAGGGTGAGCTTCTCACACCTCGAGACCTGGGAAATGGGACCAAAGTGTAAAGGGGAAAATGTTGATACAGATCAGGTTTATGCTGTGCAAATACATCCTTGCACTGGTATCTGGGAAATGCAATCCCAGCCGTGGCCAAGGAGGGATTAGCAGCAGGTTCAAAGGCAGCTCAGGCTGAATATTTGATTGGAAATTGTCTGTTTCTGCAGCGCCTGCCTGACTTTGCTCCCCGGCCCCTGAGAGTGGGAGTCCACCTGAGCCCAAGGCAGCAGCTTTTCCCAGGTTCATACTGAGGTTCATTCTGCCAAAATCCAACTGCAATAAAAGCCAGAGGGATAGAAATAGCCTGTAGGGTCCTGAGGGGCCGAGAGCAGCCCCTGTCCCAGCAGGGGACACCACATGTCCAGCCATGCTGCAGCCCCAGCTGGCCACAGGGCTCACGAAGACCCCAAATCCATCCAAGGGTTTCCAGCAAGCTGAGGGCTCCTTGGGAAGCCCATCCTCAAACGCTGCTCACGAGCCTGGCCTCTTCTTCAGACACAGCCACATGCTTGGCCCGACACAAAGTTCTGGGCTATTAATTCGTCTCCCCATTGCAAACTTCCCAGGGATTTGCTTTGTGAAGGGGAAGTGAGCTGATCATTCCAAACTGGCGTTTGGGATCACCAGGCGAGCTCCTTCCCACAGACAGTGACTCCAGCCAGCTCCTGCTCGCTCCGTGGTCTCAGCTTCCACCAGTCCTTAGAGCTTTGACATCACCAAGATGGTTTATCCTTGCACCATCCCGTGCAAACAAGAACTTGATGGGACATTTATCTAAAGTTTCGCTTCCTTTTTGATTCCAAAGTTCAGGGCAATGAACTCAGTAGCTGCTTGGAGCAGATCCCAGCTCAAGGCATTAGCAGTGACTGGGGAGCGGGCAGGGAGCTGCAGGCAGAGCAGCGGGGGATGGATGGCTCCACCTGCGGAATGTGGGGATCAGGATTGGGAGGGCAGCAGAGGATGGGCAGGATATGGTGACCCTGCAGCAGGACAAGCCTCTGGGCCACCCCTGAGCCTGAGTCTCTGCTGACCCTGCTGGTCTGGAGCCCTCCTATCACTCCAGCATCCCCATCCAGCCTAAGATGTGTCCCAGTCCCTCCCCTGGGAGAGGCACCACCCTGAGGCCTGGGGTGCCTGGACACCCCTGCTTGGGCCTCAGATGGGGTTCACTGGGAAGAGCAGCTCCAGATGCACAGATGTACCTTCAGAGCCCACCCCAATTCCACCCAGACCCAGTTACTTACCGCGGGGTTTATACTTTCTCCTTCTTTTTTTTTTTTTCCTTCTTTTTCTTTTCTTCCACTGGCATTCAGAGCCTAAAAATAGCCTAAAAATAGCTGCGCTTCCCAGTGCGGCCAGCAACACAAAACCAGGTTACCAGAGCCACACAACAGCAGCCAGCTCGTTTGCTCTGAAATCAAATTTGTTAAGGCATTAGTCTCCTGTTCCCTCTCTCCTCTCACTCTCCCTCATCACAGCCAGCCCAAGCTTCCCTGCAGCCCCTGCCACAGCTGGCTCTGGGCACAGTGGGGATGCCATGGGGTCAGAGAGACGGGCAGCCACTGCCAGGGGCTCAGCATGTCCACCCACGGGCACCTTGGGAGTCTCATTGCTGGCCGTGCCCCACCAGCCCCATCAGAGCTCATCCCTCAGCTCTGGGAGCAGCCTGGAGGGGAGGGGATGGATGGAAATGGGTGGTTCTCCCTCAGGCTGCGGCCCCGGGGAAAGGGTGAGCAGTAGTGCCTGGCCGGGCCAGCTTGAGCTGGGGGCTCCTGCCAGCCCCATGTCAGGACACGAGGAGGAAGCGGCTCCAAGGGGAGTGACCCTCAGGCTGGGCAGGGGCAGAAGGCAGCTGGGCAGAGGCAGAAGGCAGCTGGGCAGAGGCAGAAGGCAGCTGGACGCTCTGGGGGCTGGCAGAGGCTGTGGACAAGGCTCGCTGTGTGCTCTGACCACGGGTCGTTACAGACCAGTGGGATCCTTCATGAATTATGAGCCGATATCGATCGTCTTTGCCAGTAAACACAGAGTGACCTTTATTAAAAATACACGAAAAACTCACTTACGGAAACTCACTGACTTCTTGCTGCTGACAGATTTACACAAAAAGCAGATTTGTCCCACAACAGGAAACGTGGTGAACGAGGCAGGAGAGGGGAGCAAGGCTCTGGCACAGCAAATCCCTGCCAGCTCCTGCTCCTGCACACCGGGACCAGCTGCCCACTCATGTGGCAGAGCTGCCCACCTGGGCACCCACCACCCCCCATCAGCCCATCAGATCCCCCAGGGAAAGGGTGCAGCTCTGTGCCCTGGGGGAAGCCACAGGGCACAAGATACTGGTCCCTGATGGATGCAGTTATTTGGGACAGGAGAGGGACAGTGTAAATCTGGGAATTTGCTGGGAGCTGCCCACCGTTGGTCAGTTCTCTTGAGGTTAGAAAAATTAATTTTGTGCTGTACAATAGCACGACCGTTCCTTCTGGCCAAGGTTAAACATCCCAGTGCTGCAGAACAGCCTTTGTGCTGGCCCAACATAAACCCCTCGTGCTCCCTCAGGAATGCTGCTGCTCCTGATGTCTTGTCCATGGATTAGAGAAAGGAACAGCTGAGGCTCAGAAATGAATGGAGATGAAGAGCTCCTCATCCCTCAGCCACCACTTGAGCTGTGAGTGACCCCTCGAACCCACCTGAGGGCAAATCACTCAGGATCCACAAGGATCACTGAGTCCAGCTCCTTGGCCCTGCACACGACAGCCCCAAAATCATTCTTTGTGCCTGAGAGCATTGTCCAAATGCTCTGTTAACTCCTGGGGCCGTGACCACTTCCCTGGGGAGCCCGTTCCCGTGTCCAGCCACTCCCTGTGCTGCTGAGGGTCACAGCTGCATGGTCTCCAACCAGTAGATCCCACCAGCCAGGGAGCCCACAACAGCCACAAGTGCATTTGAGACCTAATTAATCTATAAATAGGAACACATGGCACCACCAACTCAATGATCTTGGACGTCTTTTCAAACCTAAATAACTCTGTGGTCCTGTGATCCTACCCAGAGCATCCTCAGGATGATGCCTCAGGAGCTCTCAGCATCCCAGCTCAGGAGTGGGAACCAGACCCACAAACTGACTTGCACGTCTCCCTCTTTTTTTTTTTGTAATTCTTTTCTCTAGACATCAGTGAAAATCTGCTTTTAAGGCTTGTGGGTTTTTTTCAGACAAACAAATACAAACCAATAGGTAAACGCACACATGAATTTAACAATAAATCAATCAATCAATGGCTCAATTTTCACTTGTTTTTTACCCAGCGCTGAGGAGAGCTGAGTGTAATAAATATGTACGGAAATGGAAATGATGGATCTGTTCCCAAACCAGCTCAGGTGTTTGGTTTGGGAAGCTGTGAATACCTGGGACCATGTTTGCTCCTCACCTCCATGACCTGTACTGTGCTGGGATCCAAGCCAGAGGGACAAGATTTGCATTTTGAGCAAATTTCCCAACTTTGCAAGTTGATTGTGCTCAGCTTCCTGCAGACGCCTCTCGGCAGAAGGGCTTTCTGGCAGACAAAACCCCCCTTCTCTCTAGAATCCTCAAAATATTCCATTTTGGAGCAGCCGGAGCAGATGATGGAAGAGAACAGACACTCCAATCAGTGCCGGGGCAGGAGGGCTGGGAGCGAGCGGATGTGACACGGAATGGGATGTGCAGTGGGATGAGATAAACTCCCCAGCTTGTTTGGGCCCATTATGGCACATTATTCATCAAAACACTCAGCTGAAATCAGCCAGCTCCGGGGTTTGTCAATTCGCTCTGTTTCAAAAAAACCTCAGGCTTCGGGGAAAAAAAGTGCCCAAAATATCTCTTTAACAGACTGCAGCCAAGTGGTCCTAGAGAGGAGCCCGTCAGCCCTGGTTATTGCATCGCTTACATCCCTGTGGTAATTTGGGAATGGTTTCTCTGAGCCAAGAGGGGAGGTGAGGAGCTGGATAACACTCTGCCTTGTTAAAACATTCGGGATATTTTCCTGCATGGAAAGGGGCCGCCAGGATTAAGTCCTTATCCCGGGAGGAGTGTTATTGCAGCACGCCTGGGTGAATTCCTCACACAGACAAAGGTGATCCCTGTGTCCCATGGGAGGGAGGCCCTCACCCTGCCCTGATGCTGCTGGTGAGACATAAATGAACCCAAGAGAGAAAACCTGGGGGCTCATGAGCAAATCTGGGGGCTGTGAGCAGATCTGGGGGCTGTGAGCAGATCTGGGGCCCATGAGCACATCAAGGGGGTCCCTAAGCACATCAAGGGTGTCTCTAAGCACATCAAGGGTGTCTCTAAGCACATCTGGGGGGTCTCTAAGCACATCTGGGGGGTCTCTAAGCACATCAAGGGGGT
>VZTG01000551.1:205981-222097 GCA_013397845.1 Melanocharis versteri | reverse complement strand
AGCACATCAAGGGGGTCTCTAAGCACATCTGGGGGGTCTCTAAGCACATCTGGGTGGCTGCACCCGTTGTCTCCCTGCCTGGTGAGCAGGGATGCTTTCCCAGGGAGGGGGGCAAGGAGCAGGCTGGGGTCTTGCACCAGCCACCCTCCCTCACCCCTCAAGCCTGTCACAGTCCCATCAGGGGCAGAGGGACAGTGCCAGCTGGGATGGTGCCTCTGATTTCCAAGTGCTGGTGTTTTTGGGTAGGCTGGGCCTTGCTGGAGTTCCTTAGCAACACGAATGCTGACGCTTTCCCTTCCCAGGAACTGCAGATGCAAACGAAGCCCTTCTGTCAGCCCCCCCCATGGCATCCACACCGGGACCCGCGGGAATGGCATGGGACCCCCACCATGCCTCAGCCGCGACTCAGAGGCTCCCACTGCAATCCCCCTGATCCATATCTCCTCCTGCTATGTTAAAGGGCAGTCTGCCATGGCTGGAGGGTTTTATCCTGTTGCCCACCTCCCTCCATCCCTGGGGGCAGATGAGCTCCCTTGGGGACCCCATCAAAGCCCCCTGAACACCCAAAACCCTCCCCAAGCTCCTCGAGGCTCAGTGCCAAATCCAGGTTTGTAAACCGAGAACAAATCCTCTGGTTTTTGTTCAGACTTTCCAGCCCTAGCACCAAGCCTGTGGCAGCACTCGCCAGCAGGTGACATCACTGAGCCCCTGTGTGAACCTCTCTTGTCTCTGCTTGGCTCGCCAGGGCTGATTTCCACTGGTCAGGAATCTCCAGGCTTTGCAGCTTTTCCAGGAGAAATCCAGTTTTGTCCTTGTGCTCTCTCAGTCCAGGGCTGCTCCAGTGCCACGATTTCCCTGTGCCACCACCACAAAGGTAAGGGACCCCAGGTTTGGATGCTTTCGCTCGTGAACTCACTGTGGAACAGTTTCAGTCACGACCTTTGGGATGAACCTGGGCTTCCACAGGGGACACGGGCTGGGACTGCATGGGAACCGTGAGGGCTCCAAGGAGCCCCTCCAGATCCTGGCAGTGCCTGATCCACCCTTCTAAAAACATGTGTCTGTGTCGTGAGTGTGGGCAAGGCTGTGGTGGGAAGGTGGCCAGCCGGCCTCTCCTGCGTCCCCCTCGCCGCTCCCCTCGCGGCGCGGGCAGCTCCCGGGGGCCGCTGGACGTGCCGAACCTGCTGCAGCGGCAGCTGCGGGATGGAGCCGGCGATCTGGTTTCAATAAAATCAGCAGATTGTTTCATGGCTGGATGGGAAAGTTGTGAGGCTCCAGGATTTGCTCCTCTGGCGGCTGGATCCTGTTTGTCCATCGCTGCAGCTCCCACCCCACGTCTCCGGAACAGGCTTTCCAGAGAGGGGATCAATGTCCCAAGCCTGTCAGGGTGTCAGAGGATTTAGACAGTGCCCTTAACGTGCTTCAGCTTCTGGTGATTCCTGAAAGATTCAAGTGGTTGGAACGGATTAATTTTGTCAGTCTCTTCCAGCTGAAAATACAATATTCTATTTTATTCTCAGCCTATTCTTAGTCTTATTCTTATTCTCAGTCTTATTCTATTCTTGTTTTTATTCTTATTTTTATCCTTATTCTTATTCTATTCTAATTCTTATTCTATTCTGTTTTATTCTACTCTATTCTACTTCCTTCTGTTCCATCCCATTCCATCTCATCCCACTCTGGGTGCTGTGCTGCTCGGAGCATGGTGCCTGCCCTCAGTCCAGCTGGAGGCAGCGCTCTGAAATACTGCAGAGTTTTCGAGGTTTTCTCTATACCTTTAAATTCCAAAAGCGCTCTGACTTCTAAGGGAAAAGCCAAGCCTTTAAAGCTGTAAACAGCTGGTTTCCCTCTTCCTATAGAAGACCAATCTTTAAAAAACCCACTAAAAATTTAACAACCTTATTGTTTTTTGAAGTATTTTGTGAAGCTAGGCCATTCCTGGGCTCAGTCTGTTCTCCAGGCGAACTGGATAACAGCAGGACATACCCAGGACAGCACCCCCAAGAGTCAGCCTGGCCTTCCTCCCTTGCCTGGCTCTATTGCAGTCCCCAAACTGGCCCAACAGGAATTTCTGCTCCATATTGAAACGAACTCGAGGCAGTAAAGGGGTAAAGGTGTAAAGAGAGGGGTGAGCGCTCTGTCAGCTTGGTGCAGTGGAACTCCTTCGCTCACAGCCCCTTTATCTCCTGAGTTCTGGCAGTGGCAGAGGCACTGACTCACTCCCAGAGCCTCCATCCTGCAGCGCCGTGAATCCCCAGCCCGAGGCTGCACTCTCAGCGTTCTGCTCCTGCCAGGACAGAAAAAGCGCAGAGCAGGACAGAGCAGCTGCGTTTCGCGCCCCATCAGCTAAATTTCGATGAAATCATTTTGATGAATTGTTTAGGAAGGGAAAAAGCCCCATTAACTGTACATTTGCTGTTAATTAATAGGCTGCTTTTTCCTCCTCTGGCACAGCACTTCCGAGCTGCCTCACGCTCCGCTCTGGGTGCAGCATCCTGGGGGGCACGGGGAGGTGGGGAGGGGGATCCGGGCAGGGTGGGACCTGCAGCAGCCTGACCCCGGGTAGAATGGCTGTTACCAGCTCCATGCCCTGCTCCAAAGGTGAAGCATGAGGATGGGAAAAGCAAACAGCCCCAGTTCGTCTCCCAAACCTGTGCAAGGCTGCCCCATCCCGGTCCCTGGGCAGCCCCCCTCGCACTGTGCAATGCCAGCAGGGCAGGCGAGGAGTTCCACAGCTTCTCAGGTTTATTATTTTTAATAAATTCCCTTTTCGTGTATTTCTTTTCCGTACATATCTTGTAAACGTCTCTGGAATGTTATTCGAGGGGAACATTGGCTGATATCCCCCAGGAACCAGACGCTGGAGCTGCTGGGGGTTGGGAGCGGGGCTGTGCCTGATGCCTCAGGGTGCTGGGTGCCCAGGGCTTGCACCAGCCACGCGCACAGCAGGGAGCTGGCATGAGGGAAAAGTCTTGGCAAATCATTTTCACTCACTATGATTCTGTCAAAATGCCCACAGGATGCCAAAACACAGGGCAGAGGAGGGAGCAGTCACATCTGTCCATCTCCCACGGAGCCTCCGGCAGCACGGCTAAGGGGACATCCACAGTGTCCCCAACCCTGGCCCTGGGTAGCACAGGCAGAGTTCAGCACAGAGTTCAGGCTGGGAGAGCTGGGGGTGTTCACTTGGAGAAGAGAAGGCTCCAGGGAGACCTCAGGGCCCCTTCCAGCACCTGGAGGGGCTTCAAGAGAGCTGGAGAGGGACTTTGGACAAGGTCCTGGAGGGACAGGACACAGAATGGCTTCCTACTAACAAAGAGAAGGGTCAGGTAGGAATTCTTCCCTGTGTGGTAAGGCCCTGGCACAGGGTGCCCAGAGAAGCTGTGGAAGTTCCCTGGAAGTGTCCAAGGCTGTGCCACTTGCTTCACTTACCCGCGCAGGAGAGAAGAGCCCTGGTAACTTTTGGTCCGAATTTAGGATGGTTTGTTTTGAAACGCAAAGAGTTTGTAATCAGAGGAGGAAAGGTGGAAATAGCCACAACTTAATTTCTACAGTCTAAACTGAATCAGGCATCTGTGGGGTTTTTTTTAATATGTATTCCTTTTAAGAGGGTGAGTAACTTTTGTGTGGGCTGAATTAGCTCTAAATGAAAGCAAACAAGGCATAATTAGAAACTGGTTCACTTTTTTCCTGGTTTCTTCCCCTCTGGAAGGGCAGCAAGGTGTGCATTCAAGGGGTGCATCTGGAAGGGATGGACGAGCCCAGCAGGGGGGTCCAGCTGGGGGGGTGAGGAGGAGGCAGCAGGAGCTGCCAGCACAGCTGACACGGGAGCTGGGCACACACTGGGGACCATCCAGTGGCTTTAAGGCTTCTGGAGGTGCAGGGTAAGGCCCCTTCCCAGCTGCCAGTCCCACCTGTGGCCATGGCACTGTGGGTCCCTGTCCCCACTGCCAGACATCTCTACTGCTGGAACCTGCCTCTGCCAAGCAGCAGGAGAAGGGCTGCTTTGCAAAGGCAGCTCCACGTGTAAATCTGGGAAGCTCCCACTTGGGAAGTACATGAGTTTCTCATTTAACGTGGTACCACACTGCATTCTTTCTTTCTAAAGAGCCCTCATTTAACTTTAGGCGTGTTTGTACATCTAATTAAAAATGGGTCATGTTTAATTGATTTCATATATCACTGCTGCCGCCGCCAGCGCAGTCCAGTGATGGCAGCAGTGCTGCATCCCTGGCACACGCACATGGCTGGGTCCCAGGTGTCCCTTCTGCTCTGCCCTCATTCTGCTGGCATTGCCACAAGTGTCACCAGCCTCCAGCCCCCAGTGTCACCATCCCCAGGAGCTCGCTCTGCCCAGAGGAGCAGCAGGCTGAGCAGGGCAGGGAGAGCCTCTCCAGCTGTTCCATGGCTTCCCTCCAGCTCCACGGTGCCCACACACAACCACTGTGGGCTGGTGGTTTCCAAATCCTCGGGCTGGGGAGGAGGACGCTGCTTTCAGGGCATGGCAGGAGCTGGAGAGCTCTCTCCACGTTCCTGCCACCCCTGCAGGGGCTCTGGGGCTGGGGCTGAGCTGGGGTCGTGGTGCTGCCTGTGCTTCCCATTGCCCTGTGCCTGACGTCCCCAACGTCCCCGTTCCAGCACCACTGCAGCAAGGGATGCGTTGGTTCCTTGGGGCAGGAGCCTGTCCGGAACACGGGGACAACAGGACAGCAGAGAGGGGGACAGGGAGCATCACTGGGGAGCCCGAGCCTCGCAGGACATGTGCCCAGCATTTGTGCCCAGCATCTGTGCCCAGTGACTGTGCCCACCCTGCCGGCTCCAGAGCTGCAGCAGTGACAGGCCCTGCTCGTCCTGCTCCTGCCACAGCTCTCCCGGGGAACTGAATCCAGCTGTCAGCAAAGAGGGGATGATGAGTCAGCTCCCACCAAAGGCTACAGTATTACCTTGCAGCTTAATAATGAAAACTGTCATCATTCCTGCAATAAGGAAAGATAAATAAGTTATTAAAAGAAGAGCCTGCCACCCTGCCTGGGCAGGGCACTGCGCCAGAGGGATATTAACTGCTGGCCACAGCCTGTCTGTTTGGGGAACAGACAGGGATACCCTGAGTGCTCGGAGGAAGAGCTCTTTCTCCTCCAGCTGGCTTGGAGAGAGCTCGTGTGCCTGGCACAGCGAGAGCCACCACTCCTGTTCCGGCCACCACTCCTGTTCCAGCCACCACTCCTACTCCAGCCACCACTCCTGCTCCTCCTCAAAGGTGCAGAGACAAATACAGCCCCAGAAAGGGAGACAGGGCTTAAGGGGAGGACATAGCGTGAGGAGGGGCCAGAGCAGGCTCTGAAGATCTGATCACCTCAACCAGAGCAAGGAGTGTATTAATGAGAGCTTTGCTGAGCAGTGTCAGTGGGACCCTCCGCTGCAAGAGCACCAAGGGACCAACCACCCGAGCATCTCCATGGCAGTAGCTGCAGCTGATGCTGTGCAGAGAAGGGGCTGGTGCAGCTTCCATGCTGGACCCTGCTCAGCTCCACAATCAAAATGATTTCCCCCTCCCTGCCAAGCTCTTCTGGTTGGGGCTCAACATTAGCACCTGTCAATATGTGACACAGCAGAAGGTATCTCTGATGTGGTGAGAGAAAGGTGTGAAACAGTAAAGGAAGGAGGAAAGAAGTGACCTTCCTTGCCCAGCTGTATTTTACTGGGAATTCATCCACGAGCTGTTCCACCTCTGGCTGGGAATGGTGAGGCCCTGGCTGCTCTGCAGAGCTGAACAGAATAAATGACCTTCATAACACTTTCCCTCTGAAATCCTCCAACTTTCCACTAATAAACAATGTGGTTGTCAGGGCGGTCCAGTCACTTTATCTAAAAATTGCTCCTTCCTTTCTCCCTGAACAGTCAGAGAATCTTCCCTGAACCCTACAGCAACACATTCTCCTCCCTGCCATCTTCCAGGGGTGAGTCCTGCCCTGGCCTTTGCCCCCTCCCATATCCCCAGCTGTGCCCCCGTCCCCATTGCTGTGAGCTCCTGGGGGCCTAAAAAAATAGATCAGTTATCGTGGCACCCCTCTCTCTCTCTCTGGGCTACCTCAGCGCCATTTTTAGCCTCAGCACAGCCCCTGGAACCNCACCGGGGACCACAGGCGGGCTCCCACCCTCGGCCAGGAAAGAGCCCGTGAAGTTAGCGAACATCTTAAAAAATTAAGCATCTGATGAGGCCCATCGTGCAGCCAAGGGCTGGGTGCCAGCCGGGCGCTGGCTCCGCGCCGTGCCTGCCCGTGCCGGCAGATGAATCCCGCCACTCCCGCGCGGGTGTGGGGCTGTGGGGACACAGTTAAATGGCCTGGGGACACTGGGGGAAGTGGGGAAGGTCTGGCCTGACTCTGGATTGTCTCGTCAAAGCCCTGTGCTCTTCGACTCCCAGAAACATTTTGCTTCCTGAAAACCCATTTTCAGGTCTTGCTGTCACTCATGTTCCCTCATGTTGCCTCATGTTCCCTCATGTTCCCTCATATGCCCTCGGACACCAAGGTGTGGCTCTCTGGGAAAGGCCAGCCTCCCGTGCCCTCAGGCTAAAGCCAAGGGCTTGACCCTGGTGCCATCACCCTGATGCCATGGTCCCATCTCCTCCAAGCCACGGTGCCATCTCTGTGCCACGGTGCCATCTCCTCCACGCTGTGCATCCTCACTGCTGGAGCCGGGCAGCAGCAGTCCCACCTGTGGGCATCTCAGAGGGACTTGTGCGCTGGGCTGAGGGCAATTTGTCAGAGCTTTCTTTCCCTCCGTGCTTTCCTGGCTGCGGACAACGCAGCATCCAGCACGTGGATGTGAGAAGGCCCTCGGATGTCCTCGCTCTTGCTGCAGGAGGCGACAGCCCTATCCCAGCCCACAGCGCAGGATTTCCTCTCACATCCCACTGGGCAAAGCTGACCGGGGCCATGCCCCCTCTCCAGCCACCCCTCCCTCCCCCTGCTCCGCTCCAGCCATGCTGAACCTGACCCATCCCTCCGGCAGGTGCTGCTCCCGGGCCAGGCCCTGCTTCCAGGGCACTTGCCCACCTTGGTGCTCCTCTGGAGACTCTTTCCCCCAGCCTCCCTCCTCCTGGCCAGCCTCCTGCCGTCCCTGCCCTCTACTGCTCTCCTGCCGCCCATAAAAATATATAGAATATAGAACATTATTTTATGACATACTATAAAAAAAAAAACAACCTGGAACTAGGAGACACGTGCCAAACCTCAGCAGCACATGCAGGAATGCCTTTGTCCCAGCTGTTGCTGGATTGCCTGAGTCTGAAGGCTTTTCAGGACAGGAACCTTGTTCTCTTGATTTATTGATTTTTTCCTGGCACTGGGCAGCAGTGGCGGCAGTGGCTGTGCACAGTCAGTGATGCCATCTGTCCTTTGAGTCCCATCTCCTGAGGCGCTGCCCAGGGCTCCCCAAACCAGAGCTGGGAATGGGGGTGTCAATGGAGCTGCAAAGTGTGAGGAGGGGCAGGGGCCTCCCATTGTCCTGAGGATGCTGCTGCAGTTATTGCTCCTCAGCTCCTGTGCCTGTCCGATCCCTCTCCCTCCTTCCTCAGGGTTGAGCCTGTGCCCATCTGGGGCCCCTCAGCTTTTCCTGGGCTTTCACTGAGCTGCTGGTTCCTGCACAGGTGATTTGGGGCACCCACTAACAGGGAACTGTCTGTCTTTCCTATCAGGGCTGACATCAAACCCTAAATAATCACGGGATTCCATCCCACACCCTGAGGTGCCAGCCCCACTCCCTAGGGTGCCAGCCCCACACTAGGAGGTGCCAGTTCCTGGTCCTCCCTATTTCTCTTCCCCTCCTGGGCTGGTGAACTTTCCTACAGCCCTTCAGCCCTAGCTCCATAAAGCTCCCGATTCATTCCGCAGATATTTCCTGCGCTGGGGCTTTCTGCAGCATCTGCTGGTTTGAAGTGCTCCGTTTATTCGTCCTGGGGGCACCATTACTTTCTGCTTTAGCAGTTCTGCCTGCTCTGAAGTCTCTGCCAGGCTCCATCCACGGGAGAGAAAATTGATGAAAGAATAATAATGATGATTGTTATAAATATATATTTCATTGCGGTGGCCCTTGGTGCACGTGTTCGTCACTGATGAGGAGACCAGAGGGCGAGGGGGGTGCTCAGTTCCCAACAGGCTCCCAACAGCAGATGTGCGTCCTCACCCTGCTGCCCTCCTCCTCCTCCTCCTTCTCCTCTTCCTCCTCCTCCTCCTCCCCTTCCTCTTCCTCCTCCTCCTCCTCCTCCTCCCAAGGCACTTGTCAGGACACCCCTGTCTGCTCTCCCCAGAGGGTCTCCTCAGGTGTGTCTTGTGGCCAGAAGAGCTGGACATCTCTGGAGACAGGATTCTGGTAGTGCCTGTGGGACATGTCCTGGGCAGGCTGGAGCCAATTCCAAGCTCGTCCATCCATTGGGATGGCAGGAATGGGGATCAGGGGGGAGAGCAGCTGCGTTGGGAATAGAGCCTTGCAAAGTGGGGCATGGGGAAGAGATGCACAGCCAAGTCTCCCAGCCTCTGCCTCCATTTCTCCGTGGATTTCTGCTCTCATCCAGCTGAGTGGACACATAAATCACCAATAATTTCCCCCATAAATGATCCCCATTGGAACCAGCAGAACATTTCCCCTCTCCTCAGGGGATTATCCAACCAGGGATTCTGTGAGTGAGTGCAGAGGATCATTCCTCTTCTCTTAAAGGAAATCTTCCTTTGTTTCACCAGCTGTGGATAATCCCTTTCTCTCCACATCCTCAGCCACAGCAGGCTGAGGATGCTCTGGGCCAGTGTCTCGGCCCTCGTGGCCACTCAACCTCCTCCACTTCCATTTCCTGCTGCACAGAGCTTCAGGTATTTCCTGTAGACACTTTAAAATTCCTCAAGGGCTTCTCCGTTTCACCCGCAGTGGGATGGCCTGGAAGCAGGACAGCAGGAGCCACGTGGAGTGGGGTTACCTGGGAAGGCTTTGTACGGATCAGCATTCCTTGGCTCATCTTTCCACTGGCCTTCCCACTCGGAGCAGCCCTCCCCTCCCCGCAGATCAGACCAGAGGGTTGTACATGGGCCCTCCTGGGTCTGAGTATCAGTAAATGCAATTCCATCTGCAGCAAGGATAACGTTACCACTGCCGGCTCATCCCTGCTCCGGCCAGGAGCCATCTGTGTGCTGGGGGCTGTGCTGCGGACACGCAGAGCTGCAGAGAGCACCAGCCCATTTGGGTACTGTTACCTGCAGATGGAAATTCATCTCCGAGGTACTTGATCTTCCCTAAACTCCTTCGCTGTAACTCTTTCAGGGGACATCTGTTAAATCCCTCCAGGGATGGGGACTCCACCACTGCCCCGGGGAGCCTCTCTCAGTGCCTCACCACCCTTCTGGGGAAGAAATTATCCCTAATATCCAACTGAACCTCCCCTGGCACAGCTTGAGGCCGTTCCCTCTCATCCTGTCCCTGTTCCCTGGGAGCAGAGCCCGACCCCCACATGGCTGCACCCTCCTGTCAGGGAGTTGTGCAGAGCCAGAAGGTCCCTCCTGAGTCTCCTTTTCTCTGAGCCTCCCCCAGCTCCCTCAGCCACTTCTGGTGCTCCAGACATTTCCCCAGCTCCACTCCCTTCCCTGGACACACTTCAGCCCCTCAGTGTCCTCCTTGTCTCTCCAACTCTACATCTTGCAGCCCAGGAAGGTGGGAGAAAGAGATGGAAGCACATTTATCACCAGAGTTTTTGCAAATGTAGATGCAAAATCTGGGATTTTTGTATTCTTTATCTCCTGTTAGACCTGTCATAACCTCTGCTGGAGCCTCCTCCCAGCTTGGTCAGAGGCAGCAGAGCTCTCCTGTCCCCTCGGGGTCACCGGCCCCCTCGCTGCTCCAGTGGGAGCAGCTCCCTGCAGAGCACCCTGCTGTGGCCACCCCAGCCTCACGATTGCCAGCAGATCCTTCCCAAACACTCCTAGATCCAAATGTAAACGGACAATTCCATGGAAAAGCCACAGCTCAGCTCAAGCAGCAGGTCAGGGATGTTGGCTGAAAGGCTGTTTCAGAGCCCAGGGAGAGACCACGCAGCCCAGAGGGTCTCAGCTTCCCTTGTTTGCTCCCGAGGAAGTTGGTTCTTATGGCAATTTGTGCTTCAGTAAACGTGAAATAAAATCCATTCTGCCCTTTCCCTGCTGGCGTCATCCCCATTTCCCTCTGTTTATCACATCATATCCATTGCCCCGGCAACCGCGGCAGCCCAGGCGGGGATGCTGGTGGCAGGTGGGGCCCGTGCCAGCCCCACACCCCGGCACGAGGATCCCGCTGGCACACGGGTGTCTCCAGTGGGACACACCACAGGGAGGGAGGGGGGCTGGGAACAAACCCACGATGGGAGAAAACAGCCCCAGAAGAAGATGCTCTTGGCAGGAGCCGGTGCTGACCCCAGGCAGCGCCCGCAGGAGTGACTCTGGAAGTGTTTTCCTGTGGGATCTGCAGGTGTGGACGTCCACCCCCATGGTCTGGCTCTGGCTCCAGGATGGACACAAACAGAAACCCCAGCTCAGACAGTCTGGGAGCAGTTTGGTGACTTGCTCCCAGTGCAGGTCCCTCTCTGCACTCACTCGTGCCCTCACACTCGTGGGGCCCACCCTCTGCCTGTGCCTCCCCTGTCCTGTCACGCTCCAAGTTCGCCCCTTCGCTCCCACAGCTGGGAGCCCATTCCCGGCGGATTCGTTCCCTCTAGCCCTGTATCGGTTCGGATTCAGAGCTCGTTGTCCCACCGCTCCCAAGAGAGCTCGCGGACCCCACTGAAGACAGCGCAGCCCGCGGGGCTCCCTCTGGTCCAGGCTTCGCCTCCATCCAGGAGAGATTCCCGTCGGAGCGATAGCCCAGCCCCACGCTCCTCCCGCGGTCTCCGCCTGCCCCCGCGCGGCGGCTCCGGGCAGGGACCCGCACCCGCGGATGGACCTGCACCCACGGATGGACCCGCACCCACGGATGGACCCGCACCCACGGACAGACCCACACCCGCGGATGGACCCGCGCCCACGGATGGATCCGCGCCCACGGAGGGACCCGCACCCACGGATGGACCCGCACCCACGGATGGATCCGCACCCACGGAGGGACCCGCACCTACGGATGGACCCTCACCCACGGATGGATCCACACCCGCGGATGGACCCGCACCCACGGGATGGATCCGCACCCACGGATGGACCCGCACCCACGGATGGATCCGCACCCACGGATGGACCCGCACCTACGGATGGACCCTCACCCACGGATGGACCCGCGCCCACGGATGGATCCGCACCCGCGGACAAGCCCCACGGACGGACACGCACCCACACCTACAAAGGGACCTGCATCCACCGGGGAACCGTGCCCAGACACACGGACAGGTTTGAGACAGACGAGGGTCACGCGAAGAACGACGAGAAGGAAATGCTGCACTACTGGGGGAGATTTACTTGAGAGAGAAGACTGAGACTATTCAGAGGATGGCGAGGCCCTGGCACAGGTTGCCCAGGGAAGCTGTGGCTGCCCTGTCCCTGGAAGTGTCCAAGGCCAGGTTGGACGGGCCTTAGAGCAACCTGGGATAGTGGAAGGTGTCCCTTAATTTAAGCTTCTCGTGCCAGTGGGGATGGGATGGGTGCTATCTGTGCTGGAAATGGAACCTCCTGGAGTCTCTGGAGGCCGCCTCATCTGGATTGACCCTACAGGCAGCTGCAATGTCTCCCTGCCCCACACTCTCTCTGGGCACCAGAACCTCACTGCCACACGCCCAGGAGGGACGCAAAGACTGTCGAGCAGCCAAGGGAGGGGCTTGAATGCCGGGGTCACCGAGGGACCCTTGTGCAAGGCTCCACTGGCAGAGTGAGTGAATGAAGATTAACCGGCCGCACGAAGTTGCTTCACCTCTTATCAGAGAGCTGCTCTCCCCTCCTCTGCGTGACTCATGCTCTGCTGAGCCCTTCCCACCTCGTCTGGGACGTGTTACAGCCCTGGACCATACTCCGTCTCCATACAGATGGGGATTCTCGTGGAATGTCTGCCTCCTCCTCCTTCTCCTCCTTCTCCTCCTCCTCTTTCTCCTCTCCAGTGTTTTTGCTTCTCAGGAGTTCCCTGCCCAGGTAACACACCCTGTCCCCTAAGCAGGGCTCCCTTTGGCATGTCCCCAGCTCTGGAGCCAGCCATAGAAAGGGGATGCTCCCCAAAGGCTCCCCCTTTCCCAGAAGCTGTTCATGCCTCTTTCTGCCTGCTTGGTTTGGCTGCCGATCCTCCCCCAGGCCAGTGAAACTCTGCCCTGCAAGGGGGAGGAGGCAGACACCCGTATTCCAGGGAGTGAGCCCAGATCCATTGGTTCCTGGTGACGAGCTGCCAGCTGACATTTCTGAGGAGCTGAGCACGTGGCCCTCGGTTGGGTGAGGTTTAATTTAACCGTCTCAGAAGCACACGCGTCTTTCAGAGCCAGGGACGGTGGTGACTCGAGGAGGGAGCAGAGCTAAATCAGATGTCAAACACTGATTCCTCCACACATCTCCAGGGATTGACAGCTGGAGTCACTCTCACCATCTGTCTTCCCGCTGCAGCCCCCAGAGAAGACACACTCTGTTAGCTGTTCCTGCAGCTAACAATGGAGACAGCGAGAGAACAAATGCGTTCGTTTCCAGGCCTATGGATTTTCCATTCGGGGATTTCGGGAACACGCCACGTTGGGGAACGTGCTCTGTTCATCCCAGTAACAGGACACAGCTCCTGCGCTTTGCTGTGTTACAGGGACACCAATGAACCGTCTCCTCCCCATCGCCTGCCCAGGGCACCCTTCAGGCAGGTGTGTCTGGGCTTTCTGATCCTCAGAGGAAAAACTGTCTGAAAGATGGTATTTATTGTTCCTCGTGCTCTCGTCCTCACCCCAGGCAAGCTTGGAGACCAAATGGGTTGGCCAGAATCTTGGGACACATGATAAAAGCATTTTGTTTCTAGATAGGACACATCTTCATGGGAACGAGTCCAAAATTAATAAACCATCTACCAGCAGCCAAGTGCGTTGTGTTAACTCAGAAGTAATGAGGTTGTGGTGAATCACCGGGAGTCTGGGACGCAGGGGGAGAAACCATCTTGGAAAAACACTGGGTTAGACCAAACCTGGATGCAAACCCTGCTTCTTTCTTCATGACTGAAACCACTTAATAGTTTGTGTTCCTGTCATTAGAGCTCCATCGCAAGCTCCCAGGAAAGCAGGAGGGGAAAACCGCAGGTACCACAGGAACCAGCCCAGCCTGGGGGGATGCAGGAGCTGGTGAGGGGGTGGGGGGCTCGGGCAGTTCTGGCCTCTGCCCCCCGGCAAAGGCCCCTCAGGGATCCCAGAGCCCTGCCCTGGCCCTGCAGGGACCTGTCCCACCCTACCCGCAGCCGGGGCTGTGGTGATGCTGCTGTGCTGGATGAACCGGGAGGGAGGGCTGTGAGCTCTGCCAGCCCAACGCATCCCAGGGAGCAAGAGGAGGAGGAGGAGGAGGAGGCTGAGGGCACCTTCCTGCTCTCTCGAGTTGTCCCCCCTCCACAGCAGCTGCTCCCAAAGGGCTCTTGTTCCTCGGTGGCAGTGCACTCGCAAAATGCGGGCAGAGCATCCCTTCGCAGGAGTTTTCCAGGTTGCAGGTGTCTGGGGCTTTGGGAAAATGCCTCCATGGTGGGGTGACATCTGAGTCAGTTCTCATGTTGAGAGGGAGCTGCAGTGGGACAAACCCCTCTCCCCAGCTTCGCATATTCATTTGTTATGATTTACAGGCTAATCTGGTGCCCCTCCCTGCGCCCTGACAGCCTCAGCACCCACCCATTCTTGAATTACTTTTTTCCCTGCAGACTCTGGCTTAGACCACCCACAGGAGTGCCAAGGTCTCCTCCTACCCCCTGCCCTAGGTGTCTCAAGGGAGCCACCTCCCTTTGAGAGTCACCCAGGGGTGTGGAAAGCAGCTGGGAGCAAACCTCTGCTCTGAAAATTTCTGTGCGTGGGGGGCTCAGCCCCAAACCCCAACTCTAGCCCAGCCAGAGCTGGTCTCTGCTCTGCTGTGTCTCTGCCACACTCTTCCCCAGTCCTTCCTCCCATGCTTGTGTTCTGCCAGGTTTTCCTCATCTTCCTCATCCAGCCACTCCAGATGTCTCTTCCTCAGCCCCTGCAGAGGTGCAGGAACATCTCTGCACAGGCACGGTGATACCTCATCTTCATCCTGTCCTCCCTTCGGGTCCCTGGCCCGCACTCCCACCATTCCCAGTATTTAGCTGTGCCATCAGCCCATGAATCCCTCTGGCACTGCCCACAGCAGGAGCACCATTCCAGGGCTGGTGAAAGCTCCCAGAGGCTGCTGGACAGAGGATTCCTGCCCTCACTCCTCAGGAACCCTCTGCCTTTGTTCTGGAAATGCTCTTGGGCAATCCCAACACCGTGGGGGTTAATCCGGGTTCTTGGGTGTGAGAACCAAGCCAGAAGAAGGGATATATCAGCTCTTCAAGCTGCAAGAGACAGCAAACCCAGTGGACCAAGGGCTCAGGCATGCCCCACTCGGAGCAGTGATATTTTATTCAGCACTGATTTGCAAGTCTTTGCATTCGCAGCAATATTGAAATGACTCTGGTTTCCAACAATGGCAGAACCAGGCTTGGGCAGGATGGGAGGGAGCTCATCCACTCCTCAGCATTTCACACTAGAGCAGGGAACAATTCTGCAAACCATGAGCTGAAAAGTGACATATCGCCCTCCTTTCTTTTCTCATCCTCCAGCTCAAATTTTCCTCTTCCCTAGTTCCTGGAAGGCTCTCTTTGTAATTAACTTCCCAGGAACATGTGAGCCCCACAGTGCTGTGAGTTCCTCGGCAGCAGAGGTGGCTGAGCAGGACAATCCATGGGAAGCTGCTTCGGGAATGCCTGGCCTGAGCCTGGAGCTGCCCTCGCCCCGAGGTCTCCCTGGGTGTGTGGACATGGATGGGCTGTCAGGAGAGGGCAGGGCCTGAGCACACCCTGACCGCTGGGGCTCATCCCGCGTCAGCCCTGGCGGCTCCCCCGTCCCAGGGATTTTGTTCAGTCCAGGTGCACTTTTTATTGGATTTTGTTAAATTAAACATGTGATCCCATATTATCTGACCCAGCTCTGAAGTCTCCCAGGCCCAGGCAAACTCTGCTGCCTCAGCTTTTCATTTCCATGTTTATTTACTGCCTTTCGGATCGCCTGGGCTGCGCGGTGCAGCCTCTGATGAATAAATAACCGGTGCCCTTCCAGGCCAGATTGATTAGATGGATTTAATTAACGAGCCCAGCTCCCCTTGAGGACTATCCCAACTAAAATACTGGAACCAGCCAGTGTGTTACAGCGCCAGGACCTATTGATTTACGGGAATATGAACAAGGGATCATTTAGTGACTTCATCGATGCCATAACAAGAGGCTGCGAGGGGTTGGGTCACGGCTGGTTCAGCACAGGGAGATTCTTCCCTCCCGCTGCTCAGCCAAGCAGTGCCTGCAAACATCCATCCCTCCTCCCCATCCCGTCTGGACCTGTGTGGCCAGCAGGACAGGGAACCAGAGCAGCCAACTCGATCTCAGTGGGATTGGGCGCACACGGGCTCTGGAAACCACAGAAGAAAAAGCAAAATCCTGAGGAGAGCACAGCGGAGGTTCCTCCACACCAAAGTCAAACCTGGAGCTTGGCAGGGCAAGGGAAGCAGGGCAGGAACACAGAGCCCGCGCTGGGCTGGAGTGGAAGGAGCTGTGCTGTGCTGGGGGGAGCTGCCAGGACCAGCCTGAGCCCCCGTGTGCCCAGGGCCATCTCTCCAAAGGGGACAGAGAGGAGGAAGGGCGCTCAGCCCAACTGTCCCCCCACCAAGCTCCCGCACAGCCCTCACCCCGCCCGCCTCCGCAGCACCCCGGAGAAGGTGCCGCATGGGTTCATTAATTAGCCCATTAAATTATTGCGGGAGTAGTTGAGACCCATGTGTTCCCCCTGCAAGTCCCTCCCCGCCAGCCGTGGCACGGGCAGGAGCGGTGACACGGGACCGGGAGCGTGCGGATAATGAGCGGCCGTGCCGAGCGTGCCGTGCCACCTGCCCTGTCCCCGTCCCTGTGGCCCCG
>VZTG01000551.1:170718-205946 GCA_013397845.1 Melanocharis versteri | reverse complement strand
CCTGTGCCCCCGGCCCTGTCCCTACCCCGGTGCAGCCTGCCCTGTCCCTGTGCCACCTGCCCTGTCCCCGTCCCTGTGCCGCTTGCCCTGTCCCCCCCCGCCGCCTGGCACGGGCGGCTGCCAGGCTCATCGCGGTGACAATCGTCAGGTTTTAATTAGTCTCCAACACGATTCCTGTCACAAACACTCTGCTGGGGGTTGTTTGTTTTAATTTGATCAGGGACAGGCACAGAGAGGGGGAAGAAGGAAGGTAATTAAATTTGACTAAAAATCTTGGAATGCCATTAAAGCGGATGTCCTCATTTGCATAATCCGCTCCCCGCGGCGCCCTAAACCGCCACCAGTTTATTGTGACTGGCTTTCCCCCCAAGAGGACGCTGCCCAACCGCAGAACCTGCCGGCACGGCCGAGGGAAGACAGGGATGTGCAGGGACGGGAGAGTTCAGTGGGGAAAAGGGAAAAATTCCTGGTTTTCTTTAGCGATTTGGGGGGCTGTGGGTGAAGTACCAACAGCTGGGTTAGGTCGGTAAAACATCAGCGCTGGGGCTGCTCCTCTGCTGTGAATGAGTGCTCCAAAGCTCTCCACAGGTGTTTCAGAGCAGCCAGATGTGGATGCCCGAGTCCCGGCCAAGGGACAGGGGAGCACCAGGGTGCCGTGTCCTGCTGGGAGCAGGACACCAGGGGCACGGTGACGAGGCAAATGCAGCTAGCCGTGCCCCCCATCCCAGCCTCGGGAATGCCAAAGCTCCTGGAGCTGTGGGTTCAGGCTCCTGCACAAGGCCAGCTAAGCAGCAGGGGTTGTGGGGTCAGAGCAGGTGTCTCTCCCCATTTTGTAGCCTTAGACAACAACTTTTGCCCTTTGGTGCTTCTCTTTCCCTACTTGTGTTTCCCTGTTTAACATGGAGAAAATGGTGTTCCTGTGTTCCCTGCTTGGCTGTCCATAGGGCAATTACCTGTAATTATTTCTGCTCATTGGCAAGTTGTTTCTAATGATGTTTGCTAAAGGTTTGATTATTACTGCAAATGCTGCTTCTCCATCTGGAGTTGGGGCTGGGATGCTGGGGAAGTTTCTGGGAAATGCAGGTTTTCCAGGGAGGGGCTGTGCTTTTTGGAGATATCTCAGTCGGAACCAGAGATTGTGATGCTGTTGGGGGTGGGTTTTGTTTGGTTGGGGTTTTTTTGTTATATTGATAAAATAACAAATGCGATAAACTCACACCGGGCGACAAATAGGGGTTTGATGATAGACAGTAAAAATCCTGGATAGTTTGGGAAGAAACATGGAATGCCAGCAGCTCCTGGCCGGGCTGCAGAGGCAGCAGCACCTTTGGGAGAGCACCCACGGTGGAACTGCCTTTTTTAGAGGCACTGAGGGAACAGCGAGAGCGGGGCAGGGCTGGGGCAGCAGAAGCCGCTCACCTGCCAGATGTCCCACAGCACACACAACTTCAGCAGGTGGTGTGACGTGTTCCTGCCCTAGAAAGCCTCTCACAGCCCCCAGCAGAAACAGGATGTCATAAAAATGAATTGCACCTGGGAGCAGGATCACATCTGCCGTTACCGTGGATGTGCCCTGGGAGTGCCTGGATGCTGCCCCAGCTCTGGCTGCAGCAGCCACGTGCACCGGGGATGGACCAGCTGGGGGAGGATGAGATCCCCTCCTGACCTCTGCAGCCACAGCAAGGGATCTACTGGTGTTGTCATTCCAGTTAAAAATCGTGGGACTGACACACTGATGGTCACTGAAAGGAGAGCTGGCGCATCCTCTGAGCACCTTGCCCAAATATCCTTCCATCCTGTTTTGTAGCTATGCCACTAAACCATCCCTGCTTCCAAGAAAGACTAGGTCTCCTGCTTATTTCAGCACCTGGGTCCTCCCCTTGCCACGAGGACAGGCTGACTTCACTTACCTACAGGATCTGGTCAGATTTATGCAATCTGTTTCCAGCATGACTGCCTGTGTTCCTTTTGTAACTTTCCAAGTCCCAGTTCAAGCAGTGTTCTCTCCCATTTGCCCACTTCCATCTCTTTCCTGCCTGAAGGATCTTCTCCTACATCTGAGGACAGAGAAGGAATGCAGAGCCACCAATGAGGTGCCTCAGGCTGGGATCTGCAGGTGGATAATCTGTGTTCTGAAGTGGGCTGATCACTCAGGATTGCTGCTGGGACCACTCACCGTCCCCCAGGACGCACGGCAGGCCCTTCTCCAAGCTGGGTGTGTGATCCCAAGAGGAGCCGTGTCCGTCAGGGTGCCAATGCAGTGCTGGCAGGGCCGGGAGCACTGCGTGGGTTCACAGCCCTTTCTTTGTGTAAAAATGAATGGTTTTGTCCCAAATCTCTGTCAGTGGGGTCAGGCAATGAGGATGCCTGAATTCCCATCTTGTCCATGACCAGACCATGTCTGTTCCGCAGGGATGCTGAAATCAGAGTGCCTGTTTGTGTGACTGCCAGGCAGGACAGGCAGCGTGATCTTCATCCAGAGAGCGGGAAAAAGCACCAGGGAAGCCAGGCCTGAGTGAGAACTGAGGGATCACCCCAGTGGCAAACAAAGCAGAGGGAAAAGCTGGCTTGGTTTGCTCAAACACAACGTTATCCCGGTGGGAAGGCGCCTGCGCGGCTGGGCTGGAGCGGGGGCTGCCTGGGACACGACTGCAGAGCTCTGCCATGGAGGTCACACCTTTGAAATCCCGGGATATAAATCTGTGCCGTGAAGTTGCACAAGCCTTTCTTGAGCTCCTCAGGGTCTGTATTGTAACATTTGCTGGGCTGCATGGCCCAGAGGCTGAACCCGTGTGGGGAGGTGTCCAACAGCCCTACATCATCCCGGGCTTGGGAGGAGATGCAATCCCAGGAGCTGCACAAGGACTGCTGCCAAAGGGTGGGAAATTCTTGGACCACTAACAAAGCTCATGTTGAGAAATACAACCAGAGTGTAAAGACACTGTGACAGCAGGGGGTGGGTGAATGTACTGGGCATCACTTGTTTCTCCTGGGTTTTATTTCTCTCTCTTCATTAGCATTATAATCATATTTTGTATTAATTGCTAAGCTGTTCTTATCTCAACCCACAAAGTTTCCCTTTTCTTTCCCATTCTCATCCCCACATGGGGGGTGGTGGGAGTGAGTGGCTGTGGTGCTGATCTGCTGGCTGAGGTTAAAAGCCCGATCTGAGTGCAGGAAGAGAAAACAATTCATTCCTATCCTCTGAGAAAGTTATTCCAGCCCACTGGAAGCCCCCCAGCATGAAGATACTGCTTAAATCCCCTGGGACAAGAGGGTCTCTCCTGCCTGGGGCTGATTTAGGGCAAGGGGAACATTCTGCCCGTGAAGACAGAGCAGTTGCAGAGCCGTGGGGGCCCCGTCCTGGCACAGGTGTGGTACAGAGTGAGGTGTATTTGTGAAGGTGCACGCTGGGGATGTGTGGGGGGCAGGCAGGTGGTGTGTAGGTGGTGGGGGCCAGGCAGACTCCACCAGCCACGTGCTACCTGAGAGCTGTGGTCGAGCTACGCCTTTAGAGATCCTTCTGCCAGGGCTGAGGTAACAGCCCGAGGATCCCAGGGATGGGCAAAGGGTCGGGCTGGACAAGCATCACTCCTGTGCTGGGGATGGCCCACACAGCCAGCTGGGATGGCTGCAGCTTCTCTTTGGAAGGAGAGAATCATCATTAATTTTCCCCAGATGCACATTTTCAATTACCTGTAATGAAAGACAACTGTGCCTGTTCCTCCCCGTAATTGGGCTGTTTGCACTCTAAATACAGTACAGCTTCTACCTGACTGGCTAATAAGGAATGATTTTCTCTCCTTTTATCTCTAATTAAGCCAAACTGAGCCTGGCATTGCTGCTCTGCAATCATTTCCCACTGCAGAGGTTTGCTAAGTTGTAGGGATTGACCCTTATAAGGTTTGAAAAGATCAATCTGTAATAATGTGCAGGTAAAAAACATAAATCTCTGTTAATGAAACTTGGAGAATTTCAATAAGAAATTGATTTTAAATGTTAGTTTCTGCAAAGCAGGGGTTGGAGGAAAACACTCTTGGACTGACGGTGCTGAACGGAGGCAGATTTGGGAGTGTGGCTGGGGTGAGCCCAAAAGCCCTGGGATGGCTCCAGCCAGCTTTGCAGAGGCTTTAGGGTGTTGTTTAGTGTCTGCACCCAGCACAGCATCGTGCAGAGGGGTGGGGAACCTCTTCCTTCAATCCACCAGGGACTTGGGACCCGGGGATGGGGACGACAGGAGGCAGGACAGGGTTCCCTGTGGGCTCACACCCCTCCATCAGTGGGATGCCTGGGTGGGTCCGTGGAGTGCTGCCATCCTGCTGGGGCCCTGGAAGATGAGATGCCAGCCTGCCCTCCATCCCAGGATGAGGAGGGTACCCTCTCCATCCTAGTGCTGGAGCCCTGGCCATGGCTGGATTTGGGATGAGCCGGGGCTGCCCTGTCTCTGCCCCCATTAGTGCTAAAAGCCAGAGCACTCCCGCTGCTGCCAACCCCACACTTCAGCCAAGCTCAGAGAGGGATGTCTTCCTCTCCAGGCTTTAATCTTGCAGCCTTCATCACCATCATCTTCACCTACTCCAGCATGCTCCACCCCATTCCCATCACTGCTTCCGAAACAGCGGAGAGAGGCGTCTGCTCCAGGGAAATCACCAGCACAATGTGGTTCTTCTTCATCAGCATCACTGATGCTGGATGCTCATCTTCCTCCTCAGGGTGCTCTCCCTGCTGCAGGTGGCAATGCCAGCAGAACCCCAAACCCTGGCAAGGCCCTGGAGCACAGCTGGATGTGGAAAATGCTGCATTTGAGTCTCTTCACCCATGCAGGAACAGCCCCAAGGCCGCACATTGCTCAGCACTGGGCTGCTCCGATGCTGGAGAAGCCCTGAGCACGGAGGTCTCCTCATCAGCCAGCAGATCTTGTTAGTACTTTATTAATTGCATGGATGGGAAGAGCAGCCCCAACCCAAGTCAAACAACTGCTGCAGTTTCATATGATACAAAAGTCCCTTAAATACAAAATACCCGGCTCTAAGTGAGCGTCACGTGGTGCTGAGCTCTGCCACCAGAGTTATATATTAATATTCCACCTGTACAAGTATTTATAGATAGAAAAAAAAAGAAACACTTTAAAAAAATATCAGGAGAAAATTTACTCCCCCACATGTTAGTTATATTTTATATATATATATATATAAAATACATATATATAACACAGACTAGAGGCTGATTTGTGCTTTTCTTTTTACCAAAAGACAGACAGACAGTTATGGCCAAACTGACACTGGGGGTCCCCAGCTCATGGGTCACGTTGCCTTCCAGTTGGAACGACGTCTGGGAATTTGGGTCCCTGCCTGAATGGAGAAACCAGGTCATCTCCTGGGTGCTGACAGCTCCGGTGAACAGTTCCTTCATGAGGGAAGGAAGGGGTGGAAAGGGGAACGGATGTCTCTGCAGGGAGCAGGTGGGCATGGACCATGTGTAGCTGCCCAAAGAGGGGCAAATCCCAAACCACTGCTGCTCCTGCCATCCCTCCTCCCTCTCCGGGTACAGCCCTCAACACTGAGGGCAGCACAAAGGGGGAGCTGGTCTGGGGAGTCTCTCCCCACCTCGATGCCTCTTTCCAGGCATTGCCCCTTCCCACCCAGGTGCAGCTGCTCTGGGGCTCCAGCAATGTCCTGCCCCATGCAAATAACGGGTCGGCTGGTTGAGAGATGGCCATAGCTTGGAACGTGGTCCATCCACCCATCCACTCCTCCTCCCAGAGCAGAGAGAGGGCTTTTAGCCAAGGAAGAGCAAGGCACGGGAGTACAGGGCTGCTTCTTCCATGAATTCAGCACCAGTGCTGCAACAGGTTCCATCTGCCCCTCAGCAGGGGCTGGTACTTGAGCTGTACCTGTGTACCTATACCAGCCCCCTCCTCCCAGAACAGCAGCCTCTTCCTCTTCCACACAGTGACTCCCTGGCTGTCCCCACCGGGTGACACCACACACACAATGCCCCCCTCGCTGCCCACCCTCCACTTCCCGACCCCGCACTGCGACCTGCGGACACGGCCCCATTTTTTCCCCGCTCGCTCCTCCCGCCTCACTCCACACTCCTTCGCCCCTGCCGTTGCTCCTGGCTTGTGTGGGGGGCCCCAGCTCCGGCCACAGGCTGCATCCAGGGGTCACCCCATGGCCACTCTTTCCCTCTGCTCCCCCGCCCCTCCTGCGGGACACCACGACTTCCCCTCTGCGGCCACCCTGCCCCACAGCACCCGGGCCATGGGATGGGACTGCCCAGCCTGGGGTGAAAGGACGTTTATAAATATGTGCCTCTGTCTCCCCTTCCACGGGCACTGCCCACGCCCTGCTTCCTGCTGAGAGCCCCAGTCCGGATCCACCGGCAAGTCCACGGTCTGACAGGACAGAGCATCTTCCTGGTGCCTCAGATCTTTGTCTCGGGGCCGTTGGGACTCAGCGCTGGGAAAGAGTCTCGGATCCTCACCAGCTCCATGGCACAGAGGTGGCCAAAAACCCTGTTGTACCACTCGGGAGACCGGCCCCTGGAGAAGGGAAGAGGCAGGAGGGGGTGAGTGGGCAGGAGAGACCCTGGCAGAATCATGGAGCAGCACATCCCGCTGCTCCATCCCCTCCCCGGAGCGCCCCGTTACCTGAGGTCAGCCCTGCAGATGTGGGTCACCCGGGAGCGGCCCATGGCGCTGGGCTCGATGAGGTACTGGGACGTCAGCACGATGGCCTTGACGCCTCCCTCCACCGGCACCTTGTCGTGCTGCACCGAGAGGGAGCTGAGCAGGCAGGCTCCCCGCGGCAGGTTCGTGCACCAGCGCCTGGGACAGAGCGGGAGTCACCGTGTGCCCACCGCAGGGTGCACAGCGGGATCCGACAGTGGGGGACCCCACACAGCCCGCGAAGGAGCAGAGGGGATGCACCAAACTGAGCCTAAACCCCCCGCGGGTCCCGGCCGCCCTCACCGGAGCACCATGCAGTCCCTGCGCGGGTGCGGGGCCATGCTGTCTGTCACGTAGTGGTACACCTCCATGTCCTTGTCCAGCGCCTCCACCACCCGGCTCTGCAGCAGGTCCTCGTCCCACAGGTGACGCTCCCGCAGCACCCGGTGCAGCACCGTGGCGGGAGGGGCCTCAACGTCCGTGGAGACCTTCCACAGGCGCAGAGGGTGCCCGTCCCCGACCTGAGGGGACAAGGTGAGGGTCACACAGACTGTCCCACAGAACCCCCAGTGCTAACCCCCAAGCAGCTTCACTGATGGCTCCCACTGCCACAGAGCAGCACAGTCCCATCTGCTGGCTAGTGAGAGATGGATGGGCTGGGACCTGCTCTGGCTACTGGAGACATCACCCCATACACAGTTCCCTGCATGTTCTTAAGCCCCTCCACACAGTGGCATTTACCTTTTTGCAGGACAGCTCTGTGTTCAGGGGCCCCGGCGTGCTTAGCCACCCCTTGAATTTCTCTGATGACTCTTTGAGCAGGTTCTGGACACTCTGCTCGAAGTAGGAGTGTAAATCCTTGCTCACCCCCTGGCACACCAAGTCAGCCAGGGGGTGGGGATAAGCGTCTGCGGCCATATAGGAGCTGCTCAGCTGCAGCAAGATGTCCTGGGAGACCTGCAAGCCGAAAGCACACGGATGTTCAGCGAAGCAGAGAGATCCTGTGAGGACTTTGTGAGTGGTCTTGAACAGAGAGAGAACCATAACTCACTCCCCAGGGAGTGGGCAGGATGGACATACAGCCTGCACCATCTCCTGCCCCAGGACATGCAGCAGGGCTTGGCCCCAGGGTGATTGGCTGGTGGCTGCTGTCCCACTGAGGGATGGGTGACCTCAGCTCGTCCCAGGACCAGCACTTGCCGGCCAGGTCACACCTCCCGTGGGCAGCTCTGGGCTGGGACAGCATTGCCACCCACCTGGAAGAGCTTCTTGCAGTCGGTGATCATGTGGGAGAGCCCCTGCGTCGCGGCCATGTTCTCATTGAGGTCCTTCTGGTCCGGCTTCCCCATGGTGCCCCTCTTGTGTATGGCCCTGGGGGGGATCAGGCAGTGCTGGCACCGGGGGGCACCTCTAGACCCCCAGGGCTCTCATTTTTGTCACAGAGCAGAGCCAACAGCCCCCCGTGTCTCACCACTCCCTGCTGGCCCCCTCCTGCAGCGGGCAGGGAAGGGGCACCGGGGAGCCAGCCCTTACCTGGGCGATGTGCTTTCCTTCTTGGACACGTTGAGGTGGAAGATGGAGGGGGCCAGGCACACAGCCAGGTTCCCCGCCGTCATCTGGTTCTCCTCGGCCGAGGCGATGTCGCTCAGGAAGTAGAGCAGGGTCTGCAGCACCTCCCGGTTCTCGTCCGGCATGAGGATGATGGCAGCCTGCACCGCCTGCAGCCGCTGCTCCTTGGACACGACTGCGGGCACGGGGCAGCGTCAGCGGGGCGTCCCACGGCCACCACCCACCCGCTCCCACCACCCCCGCCCAAAGAACACAGGGATCCCTCCTCCCCGAAGACCCTGAGCTGCCCCCAGCCCGGCCCTTACACTGGTAGATCTGCAGGAAGGTGTCGGTCAGCTTGCTGGTGAAGATGGGCTCGGGCAGGTCGCGGAAGTACTGCTTCAGCAGGTCGGCCACGTCGTACGCGGACTGCCCCGAGTAGTCGACGTTGTCGGGGCTGGTCTCGTTCATGTGCCGGAGCGCCTGGATCCGGGACTTCACCCCGGACTTGCGGAAAATGCCAACCTGCCAGGGAGAGCAAGGGGTGAGCGGGCGCCGGCCTGGGTGGGCACCCCTGGGACAGGCAAAGGCACTATGTCCCCAAAGGGCTCATCCCTGAACCCAGAGGAGACACTGAGTGAGGAATGGCCAAGGGGATGCTGCACAGACAATTCCACCCTCCCACTTCAGCAGGTGCAACAAGTGGTGAACAAAAGGACCCCTAAAGCTTTTTTTTCCCCCAAATCCCAGTGCTGCTGCCCAGCAGCCACGGCCTCACCTGGTCCAGGCACTGGCTGCGCAAATAGCGCATGGCCTGCTGGATGCTCTGCGGCAGGGGCTGCCCTGTCCGCTGCACGTTGACGATGGGCGGCACCCCAAAAACCATCTTGTCCCTGTAGTCAGGGACTTTACTCCGCTTCATGAACTTGGGGACAGTCCTGCAGAGTGGGACAGAGAGACATCAGTGCAACGATCGGTGCCCTCAGCACCCCTTCACAGAGAGAGCAGGATCCTGGGAACACTCACACAGACACATTTCCACAGTATTTAGAATACAAGCAAGGCAGCTTCCCAGCAGGAATGGCAGCACCTTTTATTAAGCCAAAATGTTTTGATGCTTGGCTATGAAAAGAAACACTGTTCCACTCTCCTATGTTACTGCAGCACTTTTAATGCCCCACGAACACCTGCAGCCCCCACAGCAGCAGATGATGCCAGGAGCCCCCCTGGATGCCAGGATGATGCCAGGAGCCTGGGGCTCAGCCCCGGCTCACACTTGCCAGAGCAGACAGCCCTTGGTTTGGTTTTTCCCCCTGCACGCCCCAAAGCTGCCCCAGGCGGGGGGCACAGCGTGAGCTGCCACCTGTGGGCCCCATCCCGGTCCCCCTCGCCCCAGCTCACCACGTCCAGGCCTGCTTGTGGGGCACGGAGTACTTCTCCATGATGGCAGTGAGCCGCAGCAGGGAGCACTTCTGGAGCAGGTTGAGCTGGGCCGATGACTGGCGGTTGATCTCCAGGGAGGCCGAGTTCAGGCTGGGCCGGTGCGAGTTCTGGAAGCTGTGCCAACGCAGCTTTCTGGGGACACACGGGACACTCCCAGCTAAGGAAACCCCCACTGCACTCCACTCCTTCATGGTTACTGCCATGTCACCCTCCGGCACCGGCTGAACTGGGTGAGGAAAGCCACAGAACCCGGCAACAGCCCTAGCTCTCCTGGGGAAAGCCCCAGGGAACACTGGCACAGGGGAGGCACGTGCCTCCTGCGTTCACGCTTGTCATTAGCTAATGAAAAACCTTCTAATCACGGGTCTGTGCAAGGGCCGGCAGCGGCGGCAGTGGGGTCCTGCGGCCACCAGAGCGCACCAGCGCCCCGCGCTGCGCTCCCCTGCCCGCGCCGTGCGGCTCCGGCAGCGCTCCCCTCCCTCCGCCCGCTTCTGCCTCCCGGGAAGGGACGATCATCCAGCCCGCCGAGGAGGGGATCCGGAGCTGCTCCCCAGACCCATGGGCTGTGCACCCCTCCCTGCTGCAGCAGGCCCACCCCTGGGAGTGTTCATGACCAGGCTGGATGCGGCTTGGAGCAATCTGGTCTAGTGGGAAGCGTCCCTCTCCACAGCAGAGGGCGTGGAAGGAGATGGTCTCTCTGGTCCCTTCCCACCCCAACCACCTCGGGATTCTGTGATACCTGCAGGGTCTTGTGAGTGATGCTCCCACCCCCGAATCCCGGCGCTCCCGTGTCTCGATTTCTTCAGCCTCGTTGAGGGAGTTCCCGGTGCTACCAAAGTCACTGGCAGAGGTGCCAACATCCGACATGGACTGTTCTTCAAAATGCAGGTTGGAGGGTTCCCCTCCCGAGTCCGATTCCTCGTCATCCTCCTCTTCCTCGCCCCCTTCCTCCCCATCCAGGCCAGGGGAGACAGCTTTACACCAGAGCTCCACCTTCTGCTGCAGCCCCCACACGTGCTGCAGGATGTCGTCGAGGTTCTCGTAGGTGACCTCCTCGTCCTTGCAGAAATCCTCGCTGCTGCCAAACTCCGGCACGTTGTCGTAGACGCTGACGCGGCTGCCCAGGGAGCTGCAGGAGCCCCGGCGCCGGCGGGCAAAGCCCCTCGGGGAGGACGAGCCCTCCACGCTGCTGCTGCTGCCGCCCCCTCCCAGCCCCACGGCCGCGCTGCCTGCGTTCCAGTGGGTCAGGGAGCTGCCGCCCAGGGGACACAAGCTCTCGATGGAGAGGGATTTGGGGAAGGTGCCCGGCTTGTGGTCACAGGGGATATAGACCAGGCAGTCGCCATGGCGAGCCCGGCACTCGGCAGCAGCCCAGGCACCGCCGTTGGCAGCGGCCGTGTCGTAGTCCTCCAGGTAGACTCCACTGCGTTTGGGGTCAGAGCTCCCCTTGGTGCCGCCGGGGCCGAGCAGGCGGTTAGTCCTGTACGACACCGAGAAGAAGTGTTTTTTGCTGTGCAAAGAGGCAGGTATCTCTCTTTTAGAGGAGTTGGTCCTGGTGGCTGCAAGGTCCCCATTACTCTTCAGGGGGCCCCATCCCGGTGGGAGAGTGGCGCTGCTGTGTGGAGCCACCCTCCTGTCTGGGCTGGGTATCTCCTTGTCCTTCCTCCGCAGGGACTCGATCCGCTTCAGGAAGCTGCGAGACCGTCGCTTCTTCAGCTTCTCCTTAGAGCCCTGTCCCTGGCCCGAGGGCTGTTCCGGCGCAGAACTCTCGCTCTGGCTGCAGCTGGAGGCGTTGACAGTGGCACGGAGCGGGGACGGGGGCTCGGATGGCACGGCCGCAGTGCCCAGCGTGCCGCCCGTGCCACCCACGCTGCCCACGCTGCCCGTGCTGTGCAGGGACGTGGCCTCGGGGTTGGTGCTCAGGTCCGTGAGGACGCTCTCGCGGCTGGACACCGGGCGCACGGTGCAGCTCAGGGCCTCCGAGCCCTGGGACAGGACATCGGCGGACCCCACCCGGGACCACCTTTTGCTGTCCCTCTGGAAGGCCCACCGGTTGCTGATGGCACACTGGTGTTCCTCCTCAGAGTCTTCATTCTGTGGGCGGTTGAGAACAGGGGGTGATCAATCAGTTGGAGCCGAGGAGGGTCAGCACATCCCCCCACCTCAGAGGGGCACAGCCACCAGCACGGCCCCAGGTGGGGAGGACAGCAGTGCCTTCACCCCCTTAAACCAGCTCGGGACCCCTCTGGCAGCAGAGGCCTCCAGGAGCCGCTCTGTGCCCAGGGCAGTCCCAGAGCTCACCAGGACACTGCCCCACCATCGAGCACATGATCCCCTGCACCCCTCAGCCCCTCACCTGCCTCGAGCATCCAGGACTTACCTGTTTACGCTGAAAGTGAACATCCAGCTTCATGGAGGCACAAGTGTTCAGGGTCATCAGCCTCCTGCAAGAAACAGAGCGGTTTTACCCAGGTCCCAGCCCCTGTCCTAGCCCTGCTGCGGTCACAGGGATGGCTTTGGCTTCTTTTAATTTTTCTGCCTTAAAACCTTGGCTGTGCCTGTCACCTGTCACCCGCTGCTGTGGCTCCACGGGTCAGAGGGACACCCGACTAACAAGGGGACGATGTCAGCAGATGGTAGCCCAAGCCAGGCCATGCCCATGCCAGCTGCTGGGCCACTGGTTCTGCAAGTGGGCAGGGGTGGCCTGCTCCAGGCTATTAAAGCAAAATCACCTCAGAAGCTCCTGCACCCCAGACAGGGCATGACTTAAGGAGCTGAAAGCTCAGAGAGGGAGGGACAGGCAGAGACCTCCCATCATCTCCTGCCTCACTGCACCCAGGAAACAGCGCAGGAATCCCCTCCTGCCCAGCACAGAAGCCTCCCTGCTGGGAAAACAAATAAGAAACAGACCCTGTTCCCACCTCTTCTCTGCTCTGGGTGGGAGGGACAGTGTGGAGCCAGTGCAGGGACACGGGTGTGATTACGCGTCCCAAGAGCCAAGGCAGGGCTGAGTCACCTGCAGCACCGAGTGACCTGTGGTCCATCCAGACTGACCGTCCGGTCAGTGCCCTGCTTTGGGTGCCAGCTCTGGTTTGCAGTGCCCAAGTCCCTCACACGCTGCTCCCTGCACACCACTCCCAGGCAGCTCCCAAACCTGCAGCTGCAGCAGCGCCGTGCCCAGGTGGAAACGCGCGGCCGGGCTGCATTGCCTGGTACCGGGACGACCAGCATCACACAGAGCAAAAAAACCTGTTGTTTCCCTGGAGCAATCCAACACCAGCAATGTTCCCTGATCTAAACAACTGAGTTCTCACTGCAGAGGGAGTGACAGTGCTGGAGCGCGCTCTGAGCCCAGCCAAGGGGCAAGGCAGGGACCCCACTGAGCCCACCACCCCATCAGGCATCCCAAGAATCCCACCATGCCACTAGGCACCCTGCAATGCCCACTGCCCCATCAGCCTGAGCAGCTGCCCTTGTCTGTGGCACGGCCCCGTGCTGATTCCATGTGCAGGGGCGCAAGGGAGCGTTACCTGCAAAGGGATTTGAGGGAATCCTGGTCCAGGAAGCTGTGGTCCTTCTTCACAGCACTGATGTCAACAGGGAATGACGACTCTGGGGAGGGAAGTGACATCAGTGACAGATCCCGAGCCAGCTGCTCCATCAGGGACAAAGGGCAGCAGCGGGCATGGAAAGAGCAAGAGAAGCCCAGGGTCCCTGGGCACGGCTCTTCCCAGGTAGGCTAGGTGAGGGTGATAAGGTGCCCAAGGGCCTCCGTTCAGTTCCCCACTCATCCCTGTGCAGAGACAGCTCTGCTGGGATCGTGCATGTGGGACCTGCACCCTCAGCCCCAAGGGTCTCGATCCATCTGTTCATGAAGCCATGTAGTGTGATCACCACGGGAAGGGAAACAGAGGGAAACACTTGGAGGATGTGGGAAGTTCTGTGGACAGAGGCTGGAGAAGGGTTGGTTCATTCATGGACTCCAGCACCAGCAGCACTCCTCACTGCCCAGCTGTGAGCACTGTCTGGGGCCAGCACCTGGGGCTGGGTGTCCCAGCAGGAACGCAGCCTGTCCTTGCACGTGGGGCCTGCCCCTCAAAATAGGCACTGGCAGCAAACAGGCTGCTCATAAAGCCATCACCGGGGGGCTGGTGCTGCGGGGGGCGGGGGAAGTGCCCGGCCGAACAATGGCCATGGCTGCGGCCGCCGGAGCCCCGCTTCCCGCTATTGTCCGGCCAGACAGGGCCGGCTGCAGCCGCTGCTCCTCGCACCGGCCCCGGCCGGGACCAGGATCCCACCACGGCTTCCAATAAACACAGCTGAGCCTGGGGCAAGAGCCACCACCGCAGCCACCCTGCCACCGCCCTGGGCGCCTGGCACAGGAGCTGGGAGTAGGAGCCCTGGCCGGGGAATGCTCTTGCCCCGTGCCTGGAGAGGCACAGGGACATGGTCTGCTCCAGGCAGGGCTCACTGAGAGCTCAGGAAGGACAGGCTGGAGCAGGGCAGGGGTTGTGGGAGCAGGGAGGGACGGAAGGAGGGAGAACATGCTCGCTCTCCATGACACCTACACTGGCTGGCCCTATGCTCCCACCCACAGCAAACACTCCCTGAACCTCTTCAGAGCTGATGGCTCTCCAAAGCCTGGCTGCCCTTGGCCAAAGCAGCCGCCCCTGGATTCCTCAGAGCCCTGCCTGAAGGGGAAAAGTTCAGGAATGCAGGGAAGTTAACTGGCTGGTTCTCCAGGCCATGACCAAGGGCTCGAAGTGTTACACACAATTATATAATCAGTGAACAATCCCCTCTGGCCCCTCCTCTCCCTGGAGCTGTGGGCGCTGTCCCTGCAGCCCCCCCTTGGAATTTGGATGAGATACAGGCTCTGAGCAGGTACAGAGCAGGGTCAGTGGCAGGAGGCAGCTCTCACCTTCGTACAGCTGGGCATACTGGGGGAATCCCGCTGCCCGGAGCCAGTCACACGCTTTCTTGGCTTCGATTTCTGGAAGAAAAGCAAAGAACCAGCCTGAGCATCCTGCCAGCAGCAGCAGCAATGCCCCCAGAAGACAGCCCACTCCCTCAGAGCCCTGACACCGAGACCCCATTCCACGTGCAAAGAGCAGAGGAGATGCATGGCTGCAGAGCTGGGGTCCCACCAGCAGCTAGGTTCTGGGCAGACACAGCTCAGCTGCAGCTCCGGGCAAAGAGCAGGAGGTGACAGTGATGCCACCTGAATGGAAGGGCCACAAGACGCAGTTTTAACCTTCTGACAAAACATTTTGTTTCCGAACCCACCAAACCAAACACAGTTCTTGGCCAGGCAGGAGAGGAAGATCTTTCTTTGTAATCATGAGTTCAGAGCTCGTCAAAGCTCAGGGCTGATCACTTCTGCAAACATCCCTGAGCAAAGGCTGCCAAAGGAGCCCTTCCTCCCCACCTCCTTCCCACCACCCAGCCCTCCCTACCTCTCCTTTCAAGCTGATGTTCGTCACAGTGGGCACCAAATCCTTGGTGGGGTTCTTCACCCCTCGCCCAACTGGTTCCCACCCCTCACACAGGGATCAGCCACCGCCCAGATGAGCCCATTCAGCAGCCAGCAGTATTTCCTTGGAAATTCCTCCAGTTTAGAGAACTTGAGGGAAAACAGCCCAGAGCTCCCACAGCCACAGTAAGTCATTGCCAAGTGTCAGCACCCATCGGCCCGATGACATTTCTACTGCTGAGGGTGACAACATTTGACCTCAAGGGTAGAAAATGCCTTGGCAGCCTCAGGGTCTGGTCTGTCCCTTCCGGAGGCACCACCCAGCACAGAGTGGGCTGAGACCAGACCCACCCAGCACTGGAATACCCTAATTCCATCCCCATCCGCCCACTGCCTCAGCCCAGAGCTCTGGCTACAGTTTGCATTCCCAATTCCAAACATACAGAAGCGAAAAAAAAAAGCTCCAAATAAGCAGCTCAATTCAGGACAGGACCAAGCCAAAACCCCGGACCCAAATACTTGGCAAGTTTTGGGAAGAAGTTTTGGAATGAGTGTCTAGATCTGGGTCCAAACCTCACAGCTGTCATTAGCCGTGCCATGAGTCCTGCCAAAACCCGGGGCTGACCCCTCCTGCCCCCAACAGGGCTCAGACCCAGCAATCCCAGTGCAGAACTCAACCCTTGAGCCATCCCAGGTCAGCTGGTCCATGTGGAGCACCACATCCCTCCCAAAGAACCCAACACCCCGTGGGGAGGGCACCCCATGGCTGCATCTGTCCAGCAGGACGGCACCAGGACTGGTGGTCCCTGGGAACGCTCTTCAGCCATGCCAGCTCTGGAAGCAGATCCCCCCCACACTCCTGGGGTGGGCAGGACCCAGGGACAGGCATTTCCCACAGCCTCTGCCAACAGACCTGCCAGTTCCCACTCCTGCATGACTCTGCTCCCTCTTCGCTCCCAATGGAAATTCCATGGGGCCAGAGAGTGCCCCATTCCATCCCAGCCAGAGACTGCAGCTCCGTGCGCCCCCAGCCACGAACAAAACCACCAACCTCGCACCTGTGCCATGGATCCTGCCCCAGGGATGGGTCTGGCGGAGGGCAGCAGGAGCGGGGCCGTGGCTGAGCTTCCCCCTGCCTGCAGCGGGGCTCAGCTGGTACCAGAGCATGGCCGGGCACCGACTGGGGCCACGCTGGAGCCCGGTGACACCCGGCGTGGCCACAGCCACCCCGCCAGGCCGGGAGCAGCCGGGAGCAGCCAGGGCCCAGGGCTGCAGCAGGATGCTCTGTGCTGGACTGGCCACCCACCATCCTGGTGGAAACGCGGAGTCAGAGCACGACATTTCCTTCCCTCCGCCGCCGCCCCCACGCACGGGCTGGCGGGGAGCCAGGGCCCTGAACCTCCACCTCTCCTCTCCTCTCTGGGAGCCAGGTCCCAGGCTCTGCCTTCTGTGGCAAGTTCTGCATCCCCCCAGAGCCCCTCAAACAGGGAGAAGCCCCCTAGAGCAGGTGGGGCTTTGACCAGCCCAGGCTGAGCCCTCCTCATGTAGAAGTGGTGTCACAGAGAAGGTTTCCGAGTGTCCTGTCCCAGAGGGAGGAGCAGCCAGCTTCCTCCTCTTCCCGCCCTTCCCATGGATGTGCTTTCCCAAGGAAGTGCAGGAAAGGCCGGGCAGGCAAACACTCCTGCCGTGGGGCATGGCCGGACGCTGGGCACAGGGTCACCCATTCCAGCCGAGCTCCCAGCCCTCCCTGGCACCTCTCAGGAGCCTCACTGGCAGGGCAGGGTGATGGAACCTGAACCCACACACGTCCCTGGCTGCAGCCTCCCCTGGGAATGCAGCCTGACCCTGGGGATTGCTGCCTGGAGACCCTCCACCCTCCAGCCAGATCAGCCTGAGCCCCAGGCAGCAGCGGCAGAGATGGGTTTCCAACATCTCCAGATGCCAGGATTCTCTGATGTCTAATATAGGCTCATCAAACACGACACCCACTCTCAGCAGGGCACAAAGAGGGTCTCCCTGCCTCCACTGGTAAGAAAACAATTTCCAAGAGGCTATAGCAACTCAGTATCTTTGAGATCTGCGGTTTAAATGGTGCAGAACTCATCCCACTCCTGCTGCACAGCAGGAGGAGCAGGCGCAGGGATGTTTCTGCATCCCTGAGAAACAAGGGGCTAAATCCCACCAGCTTCCTGACTGAAGGCAGGGAAGGTAGACCAGCAGTCCCATTATATTTCATGCTGCAGATGAAGCTCTCCATGGGAGATGAGCCCTCAGGAAACGCCTGGACAACTACACGGGGGAAACCAGCACCAACACCCCCAGTGGAAAAAGCTCCCAGTGGTGCACAATCCTATGAGCAACCAGAGAACCCCCTCCCCCCCAGCAAGGCCTCTGCCCTTGTCTAGCAGCTGTTGAGGCTGGATGGTGTTTCCCAAGGAAAAGGCATCCAGAGTTGCTCTCCCATCCCCTGCACCCAGCAAGGGGCAGAGACTGTAACCCAAGTGCCACCATGGTCCATCAGAAACACCCTGAATGGGTCCAGCCCCCCAGCCAGGGGACCCTGACCCCCCAACACCCCCAGGAAGGGGTGGAAATCAAAAACGAAGGAAGAGAAGAGGCTCCCATTGCGCCAGAAGAAAAGGATGAAAACCAACACTGAAGTGGAAAAAAAAAAAGGACAAACTTCCCCAATCCCCTTCCGGCAGTCACTGCACTGTGGCATTTCCCTGGGGCAACCCACTGGTGGCTCCAGCAGGAATGGCTCCTGGCTGTGGGGTGTCTGGAGCCTGACAGCTCTCTCTCAAGTGCTTTTGGTGCTCCATCCACCCCACCCTGCCCTGGAACAGGCGTGGACAGGGAAAAGCCCAGGACATTCCATAAAAGCTCTAAAATGAGCAACCTGGAACACCGGAGGCCAGCAGAATTACAGGCGGGAAAGCCACTTCCCAGAACCCCAGCTCTGCACTTCCACTTTAACAATCAAAACTAAGAAGTCGTCCCAGGCCAGGCTCTCAGCTTCCCACAGCAAGGTTCCAAATCCCCGTAAAACATCCCACACAGCCAATTAGTGTGTGAGGAGAAAACCCCGCCACAAAATCGCTCACACGTTACCTCATGGAAATCTGGAAGCAGCTGCCTGGCACTGCGGGGGAAGCTTCAACCCCAGCACCAATGGGAGAAAATTGCTCTTTTTTCTTTCTTTTCGGTGTGATTTCTTTCCATCCTGCCTGAAAGTAAAACTGCCTACGATAGGGACTTTCCTTCCCGGCTGTCAGCAGAAGTTTCTTGCCTGCTTTTTACAGGAATGACAGGAAGTCCCAACACCTCTGCTGAACCAGGGGGATGTGCCTTCACTGCTTGAGAGCTGAAGCAGGTGTCCCATGGGAAAGGTGTATCCAACTCATGCTGAAGGTACCGGGCCCAGAGTGGCCAGGGACAGAGGGAATTTCTGCCTGGAGAAGTCAGAGCTGCCTTCCTGAACGGGGCATCACTCCCACAGCAGCCACGGGCCAATGCCAGACCCTCCCAGGGGGCTTTGGAGGAAGCCCCCACGGTGCCCTCCCAGCACTGGGACTCACTGCCCACCCAGCTGGGCTCCTGGGGCAGGAGGCACACCACACAGAGCTCCACACAGCCACGGGCATCTCCCAGCCACGGGCACCTCCCGCTTCCAGCTGCCAGCTCCACTCAGCAGAGTGCAGAGATTTTGGAGCTGCCAGCACAGACATGGACAGGGCACACGGAGAGGAATGAGGAATGCTCTTGGATGTTCTCCCAGACACGGAGCATTTCCATAATTAACCTTCACGCAGTAAATAGGTCTCATAAGTTTTGGGAAGTGGTCCTTGCTATGTCACCAACCAGGGATTGCTCAAATGCCTCCTTCACCTCCAGCCCTGAAATGTCTGCTCCAAGGGCATCGGTCCCTGGGGATGGCACCTGGCAGGGGGGATGGCACCAGAGCCCTCTGCCAACCCGCTCCTGTCCCAGACAGCTGCTTTGTGGCACGGAGCATGAGGGACATTCAGGGGTAAAAATGATCCCAGAGGTTGCACGGGAATTGCTGCGTGGTGTCTGTGAGCACCGGCTGGTACAACTCAGACAGGAATCCCTCTGGTCACCGCAGGGCAGGAAGACTGTAGCTGTTGGGTGTCTGGATCAGATCTGGATCATAATCCATGCAGGGTGGGCATGCAGACCCCCAGCAGCACCCTCACAGCCCCCCAGAACACTGCCCCGCCTTATCTCTGCCCTGCTCATCCCTCGGCTGGGCTCCAGGGCTGTGTTATCAGCTGGATGTGGTAGCTCTCATTTCCTCCCCTCAAACGAGCCCAACAGCAGCCGCAGGTCTGGTTTATTCCATTCTAAAAGCTCAACCAGCCCTTTGCACCCGCAGCGTGCAGAGCTTTGTGTTACACAACACAGGAACACAGCTGCCAGGAAACCGAGGTGATGCTGCAGCACCTGCCCAGCCCAAAGCAGCTCCTGCCCTCGCAGGCTGGCACTTGGGAGAGGAGCTGGACCCAATCTGAGCAGGGAACACCTCTGCTTCCACAAACATCACTCAGAACAACCTAAATTCAGGTTTGCAGCCAGTGCTGTCTTTATTAAAGATGAGAAGAAAGCACTGAAGCAGATACAGTAGCCACAAAAAAAATGATGCTTAGGATCATGGAATTATGTAATGGCTTAAGCTGGGAAAGCCATCTCAAATCATCGAGTCCAGCACTGCCAAGGCCACCACTAACCCAAGTCCCTTCCTCACACCAAAACATCTTCACAGACTCCACAGGGGACAGCCACGCTCAGGGGCATGGGATGCACCAGGAGGGAAGGACCGGAGGGCTCTGGGACATGCCACGCAATGGACATGGGCAGCAGGACACGGTGGGGTGGCAGAGACCAAGTCAGCGTCCCCAGGCACTGCTGTGATGGCTACAGGAGTGTCCTACAGCGTATTACAGATTCCTGCTCCCCCAGGCAGCTCCTCGGAGCCCTGGAGCCCCTTCGGCCCACAGGACACCTCCTCCCAGCAGCTCCAGAGCACTCGGGAATGTTGTTCTGAAGGACACAGAACAACTGCTGCAGCAGCTCGGGGGTTACACGTCCCACTGCTCGGGCTGCAGCTGCAGAGCAGATGTCTGAGGGGAACAAGGGATGGAAAGAGAGAGGAACAGAAACAAAGGGCCAGGAAGGTGAGGACCCTGATCTGTCCTTGCCTCCCCCACCTGCATTTCTGCAGCTGCTCTGACCCCAGAGCAACAACAGAGAGGGCAGGACCGTCCCACCGTGCCAGGAGCACACAGCAGCAGCCCCCCATGTCTGAGGGGAAGCCCAGCAGGAACCTGGGGTTCCATCTCTGAAAAAACAATGGCAAAGCAAGCTCAGAGCAGAGAGAGTCTCTGGCTCCAGCCCACCCTGTGCACCGCCCCAAGGTCTGTCAGTGCCAGCACAGCCACCGGCCACCTCCATTGGATCTAGGCTTGGGGTCAAATTCCTGCCTTCTCTTTGGTGTTTGCTGAACCCAGAAGGACAAATCCAGAAGAGAATCCCAGAACAGTTTAGGTTGGAAGGGACCTTAGAGACCATCTCATTCTGGCCCTCTGCCATGGACAGGGACACCTTCTACTACCCCAGGTTTCCCCAAGCCCCATCCAACCTGGCCTTGGACACTTCCAGGCACGAGGCATCCACAAGGAGCAAGATGAAAACAGCTACTCGGATGCTGAAGAAAATTAATCCATCTTGCCCATCCTGTAGTCCACCCTTTCTAAAATTGCACCGCTTTCCTGTTGACCATCCTGTGGACCTCACACGCACTTTGTCTGGACAAGCAGACGCCGTTGCTCCGAGGGCAGCCAGCGGTGCTGGAGCTCTGGCAGCGCCGGGCACGGCATCCACCACCCACCACAGGCACCTGCCAGGCTGCACCTCCCGATGAGGAGCCATCACATCTCGCGTTTCTTTACATGGACAACAGCGAAAGTCCAGTTTTAACCACCCGGAAGAGCGTTAAACCCAGCATGGACTGAGGTCAACATCCAGAGTACTGCACGAGACCCAACACCAGCCACCACCAAAGGCCAAGGAAGGCCAAGTCAAAGGAAAACACCAACAGTTCTGCTAAGAAAACAGAACCAGCAGCAGCTCTGGCTCTGCAGGGAGCTCTCAGCTCCAATCACCCATTGGATGCATTTGCATCTCCTATGGATGTGACCTGCTGCAGCTGCTCTCCTGCTTCCCACGCCAAGGAACAACCCCCAGCTTCTACTGCTAAATTCAGGCACTAAAGAACGGTTACGTCCTTAATACACGAGGGGATTCCCTCCTAGTTTTAAGCATTTATTTAGCATAAACACGTGTGTTACCAGAGGAACCCATGGAGCAGAATTCCCTTATGGTCTTGCTGCAGCTTTTTCCACGTTGCAGAGAATCACAAACCCAGCCCGTTCCTGGCTGAAGAATGCTCAGGCTCCAGCAGCTCTGGTGGGAGCCCTACACGCCCCCAGGGACAGGGAGCCCAAAGCACGGCTGTCACACCCAGCCAGTGGCCACTGCCACATCCCTGGCATGGGCACAAGCCCTTGCCGGAAGGAACAGGCACTGAACTCCCAGCAGAGGCACAAAAGGTTACTTTAGGGCTCTCTTCTTCCCTTTTTAAAGGCTGCAATACCAAAATAACCCCAAATCAATTATTTCCCAGCTCTGCACAAGATCTTGTCCCCTTCCCCGCCAGCCTTGGCTTTGGTTTATCCGCCCATTCCTGCTGCCCGAGGGAAGCACAGGTGCCTGCATGTGCTCCTTGCTAAACTCCTGAAATCCCACCCCACATCAGAAAGATCTGCAAAATTCAGGAGTTTAACCCCAAGGAGTCCTGGATGTGCAGCGGAGCACAGGGTCCCCCTCAGCCCGCAGGAGGTGCAGGCACAGAACCCCTGTGCGTGCAGGGACCCCTCCGGGCACAGCCACACATCGAGGCATAGCCCAAACTCCGAGTTTCATGCAGCCAAGAGACATTTCTCAGGGGGACGCACAGGTCTGTGTGCACCAGGGCAGGACTGTCACCAACTCACAGGTCTCTCCCATCAGGACCCCCTTCTGCTGCACCCCAAATCCACCAGCACCGCTTGGGCATCACACCCCGCAGCTCCAAATCCCGCTCCCTTCTCATTCCTCCTCTCCGCCTTCCGAAAACTGCTTTTATATCCGTGAATTGGTGTCAGCAGGCGATGCCACATCCCAGAGCATGGCTGGCACCAGCACCATCGCACTCCTGGCCATTCCGGCTGCCGCCCTCACCGCCTGGCAGGGCCAGGGGGTCGGGCTCACACAAAGGGGTTTTGGCTCGGGCTCAGGAAACAATCGGAGATCAGGAGGAGCTGGCACGCGGCGCTCCCCGCGCTCCCACCGGCTCGGCCGGCTCTGGCAGGAATAAAACCCAAATATTGCCAGGGCCGCGGTTCTCTTCTACCTGCTGCACCTCCAGCGGGTAGCAGAGCGGGGAAGGAAAAGCGCCGTACTCCGTCACTGCCATCGCCCCCGTCATCCCTGCCGCGCTCAGGCGCATCCCCGCGGCCAGCGCCGCGTCCCGCCGGGGCACAACGCTCCCCGCACACCCCGCAGCAGCCCCGCTCCGGGCGGTACCTGCAGAGCACTTCAGGGGGGGAAATGGTGAAGGAAATTCTGGTTTTCGAGAAAAGATTAAAAAAAAAACCCCAAAAAACAAAAAACCCAAAAACTTAACAGCAACACAAACGACACCTCTGAACCCTGCTCTCGCCCCGCTGTGTAAAAGCCAGAGCAAACCGCCCTGCTGCACAGGAAACGCTGCTTCCAAGAAATCTCTAAAAAGAAAAAAGGTCATTTTACAGCCTTTCCCACCTCCCCCGACAGCGCTGGCAGGCTGGAGCCTCCCAATCCAAACACAGAGCTGGGACACGAGTAGACTCACCATGGCAGGAGCTGTTAATCCCGGCTTTGTTCATTGGAACCCGTGGATTAAACGCAGAGAAAAGCATCAGCATGACCCCCCAGCCTCCTTCACGCCCTCCTCGGCCACCCAGCACTTTCCGCCGGCGGCAAGAGACCTTCCCGCAGGCACTCCATGGCAGAGACGCCGTTCTGCCCCGCAGGGCTGTGCCGAGCCGAGCCGACGTGTCCCCGCCGCCCCGGCAAACAGGACATCCCGGCCACGGCGGGGGTGGGAGCGGCGGGGAGGGCTCCATCCGGCACCGCTCCCAGCCCCGCCGCAGCGCGGCCGGCCGGGGCTGTCCCGCCCAGCACGGGCCCCCGGTGCCGCCAGGTGAGCTGCAGAATTCCATCCCGACCGGAGAAACGAAGGGCTGAGGGCAAAGCGTCCCGCGGGGCGGCACCGTGCCGGCTCCAGGCGCCGGGGAGTTCGGCACTGTGCGGCAGCACGCCGGCACGGAGGAGAGGGATGGACACCCCAAAACCCCCTCTCATCATCAGACGTCAACTACTCAAACCACTGGCCGTGAGCCCCAGCTGAGGCTCCTCTCGGCCGGCTCCAGCACGTTCTGTGTGCAAGGGATGGGAAAACTGACAGCCAAGGCTGAGCCGTCATAAATTTCCCAGTCCCCCAAGACACCAAAGAGGACTAAAAGCTCAAAAAGATGGTTTAGGGACAAGAACAGGAGGAGCGCCTGCAATCTGAGATATTCAGACTAAATCATCCAATTCCCTACAAATTTCAGGTTTGTGCTGAGCCCAGTGTGCTCCACCTGTCCTGGGAACGCTTCTTCCCCATGCAGCAGGACTCGGCTCACCTCTCAGCCCAAAGCAGAGGGGTCAGCACGGTCCAAGCAAGAAGCTGTGGTTGACACAGGATTAGTCTCAGCAATGACAACCACATTCCCCGTGCCTGCACTTCCCAAAATGGTGCTTCGGCACAAATCGTTCCCAGAATGAGACCGATTGAGAGACCCCGCAGCTGAGCATCATCTCACCTTGCTTCTGATTCCTGGTGAGAAACACGACAGGTCTCTCATTCCTATCCAGGTATGCGGCATTGGAAAACGTCCCGCCCGCCCTCAGCTCACACCTGGCAGGTCCGACCCTGCAGACCCAGGCCCCAGGGGGACCCCAGCCCGTCAGACCTCGCTGTCCTGACAGGCTGTGGCAGGGATGGAAGCTCAGGTAACAGGCCCAATATCATCCCAAAAACATGGAGGGGCAGTGAAACCTGCAGACAGGGGTGGGAACACAGCAGGGACGTCAGGTTTAGGGAGGTCACTGAGTCAAACAGGAGAACATGGTCTACCTCAGTCTTTTTTCCCCTCTCTCCCAACTGGAAGGAGACATTGTTGGGGCTGGAGTTGAAACTCAAGGCTTCCCGTTCTTTATGGAGCTAACAGGAGATGCCAGGACAGCAGGACAACAGCATTTTGAAGAAGTCTTCAAGGATGTCACAGTTTTCCAAAGAGACGAAGGAACATTTAAAAAAAATACAGAAGTCTCCTTGCCAGGAATGTGGGGAATGTCAGGGAATATTATAAAACAGGATGCAATAGTTGGCCTGAAGCGATATCAGAGACTCTTGCCCTGTCCTGACGGTCAAGATGCTTAATCCTAATGGAAGACCAATCATGGGAATGGCAGAGTCGACTTACATGGTCCCACGCATCTGCCTCCCACCAGAAAATCCAGCACAGCCAGGTCTGCCTGTGCCCCTTCCCACAGCCAAGCCCACCCTGCACCCGGGCATAGACCAAAATGGGGCCCTTTACGTAAAAAACAGCATTTCTGAGGAGCCAAGGCAAGCAAAGCCTTGTGGGACACAGCGGAGAGCCATGGATTGGGAAGGATCCAAGGATGCACGAAGGGATCTGGGCTGCTCCGAGGCCAAAAGACAGTCCCAAATCCAAGACCTTTGCTGCAAGCCAGGTGGAATGCTTCCCAGAGATGGTTCAAACAACTCTTCTTCAGTTCAGGTAATTAACCAAGCATTTCCTGGCCTTCCGAGGGATTTACAGGCACAGGAGCTCACACTCCTGGCACAGCTATTCCGGCTCACGGGAAGTTATGACGCCGAACACACTGGAGCCGGAGCGGTGGCTGCCGACAGCGGGGTCAGAAGCAGAGGAACAGCTCCCGGGGTCAGGCCAAGGAGAAGCCCAGGGGTCAGCAGGCAGCAGGAAGCCCCAATTCCACACAGCAACCACTTGCAGTAGGAAGCAGAGGCCAGTTACTGGCAGAGCAGCGCCTTTGGCAGGAATGGGCATGTTTGTTCCAGCTTCCCTTCCATGTGAAAGCCCCTCTGTAAGGAAAAGATTTGTCACAGCAAGACCCGCTTGGGGTTTTCTCGTCTGGCCCTGACTGCACAACGGCCTCGCTGGTGCTCACAGCTGGACGGGGTGAGGATGGGGCTGCTGGTGGGTGACAGATCCCCTCCTGACGGCGGGCTGCTGCCAGGGCTGGCAAAGGCTCCAGCCTGTGTTCAGTGCTTCCCAGGGGTGATACTAAGAACGCTTTGCCCTAAAGACAGTCGTTCTGGAATAGCCACTGCGAGCACACAGGGAAGAACCTCCCCAGCCAAACCCCCACCACAGCAGCTGTGCACAGTGGGGGACCCAGCCCCAGCAGTCCCTGCTATGTCCTTCAGAACAACACTCTAAAACGCTCGTCTTCTCCCAGGCAGACGTTCCTGTCCAGTCCCAGCAGTGCGTAGCAGTTGCCCCACTGGTGTTTCCAAGGAAGCCTTTGCCTCAGCAGAGCTCTACCCCAGTGCTGCTGGCTGATGTGCTTGTGGCCAATCAGTCAGCTCACACCCTTCTAGAACTTTGCCCAATCTATTTTTACGACCACTGGTTTTTGACTCGCATGCGAGTTTTCAGAAGGGACCCAAAGCCCCAGCACACTTCAACAACCTCAGCATCTTCGGGGACAAGCAGCACCTGCCCCCAGCTGCCACAGCCGCCCCAGCCCCATCCAAGACAGCCTTGATTTGCCCAAAATCCCCAGTCCCAGTGCCTGGACGCACGGCTGCTCAGCCAACACCGCCTCACTGAGCCACAGCCACGCACACACGGCCGGCCACACTCCACAGCCCTGCCTGGCACGTGACAGGTGACACTGACCCGTGACCACCACACACAAGGACTCGCTGCTCTTCCCACCGGCTGCTCACCGAGCGTTTCATTCCCACCTGCCTGCAGGACTGTGGAGTGTCACAAGATCCCTCCAGGCTGAGAGCACTGAGAGGAGCCACAGGAGCTGATCTTTGCTCTCCTCGGTCTCCAGAGCATTCCCAGAGAGAGATGTGGGATATGGCATCTCCTCTCACTTTCACTGCAAAACAGCCCTGTGCCCATCCCCACCCAGGACCTCGGCAGAGCTGGAGATGAGCTGAAGGGGAGCAGAGCTGGAAAAACAGGGAAAGTGCTGACAAAGCCACCGGTGCATCACTCAGTGCCACGATGGGCTGAGGAGCCTGGCCAAGAAACACAAATGCTCAATAATCCATGGAACCCAGTCTTACGCAACACCCTCCATGCTGCCAGGAGCCCTTCACGGCTCAGTCCCTGCTCAAGGAGCAGCACGAACCACCTGAGAGCAGGTAAATCCCAGGTGAAGCAGCAGGTGACTGGCTCTGCCAGCACAGCCGGAGAACAGCCCAAGGACAGCCAAGATTTCTGTGGGTGCTGGCAGTAAGGAGAGACTGGGATCTCTGAGGATTTGGGTTCCACCCCAAGCCAGCACTGAGCACTCAGGGGGACGTGGCCCTGCCAAGACAGATGTTCTTAACTCACGAAGTTTCCTTCTGTTCTCGGAGACCACTGATAAAATACCAGTGAACCTTATCAAACACCAATCATTGAGACTCCTGACCTCGCTATCTCTGCCTTCTCCAACCACTGTGGCCAAAGAAACAGAGACACGAGACTCAGGTTCCTTCCTCAGAACCCTGCCAGGGGGACCCCAGCCCAACCCTCAAAGCAAAAATTGTCACCCAAAGCAGGGAGGGAGCAGGGGCTGAGGTGGGGGCCACGGCACAGCAAAGCGAGCTTGCTTTGCTGAGGAGGGCAGGAAGGAAAAGCGTCAAACCACAAGCTCAGCCAAGGGTCCGGCACTGCTTCCTGCCACGGTTCTGCAGAACTTCATTAACGAGGCAACAGCTGCAGCTCTCCAGTCTGTAACAGTGCTCACAGAAACAAAAAATTCATTAAAAAACAACCCCTGCTGCTCAAGCAGGTGGGAAGGCTGTGGAGAGCAGGAGAAGAGAGGCACCCTCACAGTGTGGCTGCAGTGGGGTGCCCGAGCTCCAGGGACAGCGTGACCCCCGCCACGGCTTCCTCAGTCAGAGGAAGAGATTTGGGCACACCCAGCTCCTCTCAAAGCAGGCTCTGCCGGTGGGGAAGGGCGATCCACCCAAAACTCGCCAGGTCCCAGCCTGCTCCTGCTGCACCTCCCAGGATCCTGCAGCCACCCAGAGCCGGCTGGAGCCGCAGCTGCCGGACACTCGCCCAAGGTCAGGCTGGCAGTGGCCGTGTGCCCACGGGGAACGTGAGGCACGAAGCTGCAGCTCACCAGCAAACTCTGGCTGTTACCACTTCTCGAATCCCACACCACATTCCTCCCACCACCACAGGGATCACAGAATCGTAGAATCTTGGAACTACAGGATGGTTTAGGTTGGAAGGGACCTTTCAGCTCATCCAGTTCCACCCCCTGCCATAGGCAGAGACACCTTCCACCAGACCAGGTGACTCCAAACCTCATCCAACCTGGCTTGAACCCTTCCAAGGATGGGGCAGCCACAGCTTCTCTGGGCAACGTATGCTAGGGCCTCAACACCCTCACAGGAAAAAGTTTCTTCCCAGTGCCTCAGCAGCACCTGAGGGTCACCTGAACCCTCTCTTTGCATTTAAACACTAAAATAAAAAAAATTAAAATTAAAAATGTGTGCTGCTTCTTTTGTGCTGGGAACTTTCCTCACCACACTAACCAGCACCACCTCATTTTATTTAACCCCTCTTCCCTGCTTCCTGCCATGCAGACACCAGTGCTACCTCTGTGCCTGGCCCAGCACACAACGACCCCGGTTTGCAGGTGATGTTTGCAGCCAACCGAGCCAGCACCCTGCCAGCTCACTGCTTTTAACCTCAGGCAGCCCAGAGAGGCCCCCAGGTGCTTGCAGAGGCTGCCTACAGAGCACCAGTGCTCCCAGTCCAGCCATTCCGTGGCTGGGACCACCGCTCCTCCGGCTGCCAGAGGGAGCGACACCCCAGCGCTGCCGGGGCCAGGAGCCAAGGCAAAACAATGGGAACCATTTACAGGGCAGGAAGCTGCATCTGCTGGATGAAACGCTATCTTCAAACAAGACGTGTTTGGATAACTCCAGTTTCATAACTCGCCTCTTCCGATGTTAGGAAATCACGGTAATAAAAAGAAAACAAAATGGGGGAGAAGAAATTTGGCACGGGAACGTCGGGGATCAGCTCGAGCCCCAGCGCTGCCTGGGGGAGCCCAGCCCGTGGTGTCAGGGTCTGGCTGCAGCTCCCTCCCCAGGATCAAGGTCTGATCAAATATCCTCGGGGAAAGAGTTAAATCTGCAGCACCGACCCCAGGGGCACCGTGAATGTTGATGATCCGGTGCATTACCACCTTGGCTTGTTTGACTTCTCGATGGAAATCAAAGCCATCCTGGGGGAGGGCAGACAGCCACACCAAGCGCAGGATACGGGGTCCAGCAGCTCTTATCTTCATCATCTTAAAGATAACGGAAGAGATGGCCTGAAAGCACCCTCGACACCCCGTGGATGCCAGCTCAGCCTCACCACAGCGGCAGCAGGGCTGCCACGGCACACGTGGGACCCCTCAGGACCCTGCTCCTCGCCCTGCTGTGACAGCCAGCCCGGCCCGTGCCTCCCGCAGCTGCCACCTCCACAATTCGGGACAAGGAGCCAAAAGCTGAGGTCACCCGGCTCAGCCACGGACCCTCCCCAGCACCCACCTCCTCTCCCCACCCTCCCCAGGCCAAATATAAACTTGCTTACAGGAAATGCCTTAAAGAAAAGGAACCTCCCTGCGTCCCGAAGAATGCCCAGAAAATAAACTGTCTCTGGACATGAAGGAAATGGCTTTTTTTTTTTTTAAATCACATTGCAAAGCAGCTTTAACCCCTTCAGTCCCTGCTGCAAATGCAGCCCCCGTGTGCTTCAGGGAATCTCAAGGTGTCTGGACTCTGGACATGAGAGGAGCCTCTTGCCAGAGGCCACCTGGGGCATCACCAGATCCTGAAAAAATGCCACAAAATCCAGAATCCAAACGTAAAATCTCTGTCTGGCAAGGAAAGCACGGGACCCTCGAAAGGGGCTCATAGCTGGGGACCCACTCTTGGTTTCACAAGAGCGCTGGCTCCATTCCCAGAGCCATTGGGCAGAGCGGGAACTCGCACAGCTGCTGGCATTGCTGGAGGTCCTGCATTGCAGCCAGGGGGGCAGGGGGCTGCACCTGTGCCCCCCTCCCCACCCTGACCCTTTCTTCAAGGGCCCTGAGTGGGGTGTGTCAGTCACTCCCACCTCTGAGGGTCCCTCAAGGGCCGTGCTGGGATCTCTGGCAGATGGAAATGCGGATTCCCAGCTTCCTGTGGAGGGCAGGGATGGGGAACCCCAGTGATGCAGACCCCTGCAGACCCCCCCAGCAGCTCCTGCCCTGTGCCAGCCCAGCACTGCAGCTGCTCCAGCCCAGCAGGGACACACGTGGAGGCTTAGGCAGCACAAACGCTGCCTTCACGCCAACGTCCTGACACAAGGCACGAGAAAAGCAAAAAGAGAAGAAATACAGGAAATCCAGGACGTGGAGAAGCAGCTGCCTCAAACAGTCAGTCAAGGGCAGAGCAAAGCCAACAGCCCAGTGTGGAGAGGAGAGAGCTCGCTCTCCCCGGTCCCTCCGCCACGGGACAGCACAACAAACAAAACAATAAATAAGCTCAGTACCAGGATCTGGCAGTGTTCCCGTGCACTCACAGGTCACAGCCACAGAGAGGGTGATTCCATTCTCTCTGTACAGAGGAGGACACCGAGGCAGGAGCAAGGCCAAGGGCACAGCCAAAGCACTCCCTGTGTCACCAGCCCCCCAGCACCCCCCTGAATGCCCCCTTAATAACCAGGCACTTGGGGCTTTCGGCCTCAGAGGCACTACGGGGTTTGATCCAACTCAGCTGCTGCTGCAAAACGCCTCCAGTGCCTGCTGTGGTTTGGAATTTCTCGGTGCAGCAGCGGCGCTGGAAGAGCAGTGTGGAGGTGTGAGGCCAGGCGTGGGAAAGGGAAGCGTGGGGTCAGCTGCCCCTTGGCTGGGAAGTAAATGTCTGTCCAGAGCAGCAGCCAGGGCTCAGGGTTCAGCAGGAAATCACCTGCCTGGAGAAGAGAGGCAATTTCTGCCTTGCCCCCGATTTTGCACTTTGTGTATGCCCATTGTTTTCAGCTGGGGGAGAACCACTGCTTCCTACATCCTTGCTACTCCCAAGAAAGCAGCACCACAGCTCACAGGACTTCATCCCAGGAGAAATCACACAGCCACAGTCCATGTGTGGCCCCCAGTGTGTCTGCGCCCAGGGGGGCTCATGCCAGTGGCTCTCACCATGCAACAGCCACCCTGGAATTTGCTCAGGAAGGTGTCCAGAGGCCACGGGGCAGCCCTCTGCCTGGAAAAATAGAGCTGGAACACCAGGCCTGGCTGCCCAGACGTCCTGCTCTTGCCCAATGACACTGATGAAATGAGGTCAAGTGCACTCTGCGTCACCACTGTGGGCACCGTCCCGCAGCCTTGTGACACCTCTGCCCGCCCTTGTCCTGGGTCAGTTCCAGTTTCAGCAGAAGCAGCAGGGAGAACTGGCCACCAGCCAACCCTCCCAAACCCCGCAGAGCAAACCCCCACCTGCAGCCTCAGAACCACCTCCACCTCCAGCCCGGCACACTGCCCCAGCCCACCCTTCAGCACTGGCAGCAAAGCCTCGTCCTCTTCACTCCTTTTCCTTTTTTCTTCCTTTTTCCTTTAAATGCCAGCTTTCTTGTCCTCTCCACCTGCAGGGCAGGAAATCCCCCAGCACACCCAGGCTGGGGGACACGGGTTCAGCACCAGGATGCCCTGGGAGAAGCCACCAGCTCCTGCTCCCACTTAAGCAATGGGACCAAGCCTTGGCTGCAGCACCCACGGACATCCAGATGTTCATCCCAGGACCACGCCAGAAGCCAGGTGTCCCAGGACTTATCCCGACCACCCCACCAGCCTCCTCTCCCCTGTACACCCCCGGGCTTTGACACTGCACCCCTGCTGGGATTCCATGTGCCTCCAGGGCAATGGGATAAGAACCGGCCGAGCCCCTGGGAAGGTCCCCTGAGCTGTTAAAGCTGAGCTGTTAAAGCTGTTCCCAGCACCAACCGTTAACGTTTTCTCTGCCTGTAACTGGCACGGGGTGACAAGTGCCCCGTGCTGATAAGGGCTCTGCAAACAGCCGGGCCAGCGCCCACGTGGCACGAGGACCTCTCAATGATTAACCCAGCGGCCGCAGGGGACAGCAGCAGGCTGGGGATACGGCCACCCATGGGTGTCGCAGCACCCAGAGACGGGGGGCACATGGGGACCCACTAGGCAGCGGCAGCCGTGGGATGAGGGTCAGCAGCTCGGGGGGAGCATCCGGCAGAGGGTGACGAGCATGGAACGGGGCAGAGTGAGGCCAGCACAGCTCCACACCGACAACGGTCCCCATGCAGAACACGCAGGTAACGCGCCCAATGAATCAGAAAGCAAACAGCTAACAAAAATCCAGAAGCCATCACCTTCCCGCACCAGAAAAGTATCCTCTTACTGGAAATGCAGGGACAGACCCTGTCTCTTTAAATCCCCACGCCCAGCCCCGCAGCCTGGAAAGGTTCGCATGTTCCCGAGGTGCCTCTCCGAACGGCAGGAACCAAAGGGCCATTGCAGCTCAATCATTAACCCTGCGGAGACCCCCGGCCTCGCTGGAATGTGCCGCCGCTGCCGGTCCCCTCCAGAGCTCTGCTCGAAGGTTCACAGGCGCTCCTCTGCCCTGGCCACCAGCCCCTGGAGGTTCCGGCCGCTTTCCAGCCCAGCTTTCCTCCAGTGCTAAATCCCACCGAACACCTCTGTCACGCGTCCCAGCAGGGCTGGAACAGCATGTGCAAGAGGGGAAGTTGAGAAACAAGAAACCTCAACTTCCAGGGAGACAATCCCGTGTTCATGTCACCTGGGACATGGTTTGGGGAGCTGTGGTTCCTCTTGCCTTGGAGTACCATTGCTGCTGCAGCAGGACCGCTATGGGGATGGCGTGGGATGGGAAGACTGGCAGGAGCAACAGCATCCCAGCTTTTACAGCCCCCGCACCACTTCTAAAGCTTTTCACAGGCACAAAAACAGCTCAGCTTTCATCCCTGGGCTCTGGCAATCCTTGTCACCAAATCCAATGGGCAGAGGGATGGAGCAACATCTCTGCTATGGTGTTGGGGGGAGGGAAGGAGACACACGTGTTCTGGGATGCTCTGCTGGGCCAGGGAGATGAGCCCTGGCACGGGGCAGGGGTCCCACCACACCACAGGACCCCCCAGCTCTCCATGCATCAGGGCAACCGCTCCAAAGGCATTCCCTTCTCTGCAGCCCTGCCGCCAGCACGCCGCCTGAATTTGGGGATTAAACTCCCACAGATACCAAATGCAAAAGCCCTTCCAAAGCCACACCGAGGGCAAAGGCAAATCCCAAACTCCTGCAAAAGGCAAGCTGTCTCAGGTTTTTCATGGGGTGATCCCTTGAAGGAAGGAGACTTGGTTCTTGTCTCTACTGGCAGTGATTTACCCTGGGCACCGCCTGCATCCCTCAGTGCCAGCCAACTTCCCAGCTTGGTCCTTCTGCCCAAAGTCACGCAGCAACCCCAACATGCCCTCGGGGAAAGGGTGACCTTTCGTTCCCCCACTCACTTCAATTGACTTTGAGAACCTTCAAGTCTTTTTGAAATTAGTGCAAAACCAAAGGGAAGTACTGACGTGCCCTTGGGCACAACCACATTTTGTTCTCTTACGAAACTGAACCGCTGGCAGCCTGTCCTGTGAACACACACTGGGGTTTGGGCACTGGAGGCGATGCAGACAAGGAATGCTCAACGGAAGCACGGCTGGATTTATGCAGTCAGTCTTTTATCAGAAAAGGATTTCTTGGAGGAAGTGCGAGCACATGGCATGAACGTGAGCTGCTCCTCAGGAGCAGCTTTGATACCTGCTCTGTGCTGAGACTTCGTGTTTTGCCACACATGGAAAATACTGACAAGCTTTCAGGATAAGGGTGGGAGCTGATTTTTCCCTTGAAGAATGGAGGGAGACTGATGGGATGCGAGCTGATCCATGGCCCCTGCTCCTGTTGGCACACACGTGCCGAGAGTGGCAAGTGGGGGCTGCACAGCCACCTCTGCTGCTGGGCTTTGGTGAGAATGCAAACAGAAAAAGGCACAGCCATTGATAACAGTTCACGTATGCAAGTGGAAAAGAGTGTGGATTTCTGCCAAAAATTCATGATATGCACTCCAACACCCAGGGACTGTACAAAGGTCTTTAAGTAGAGGAGGCTCTACTGCCCTCGGCACACAGAGCATTTCAGAACACAAACTGCAAATCCAAACGCACAAAGAGCTGGTGTTTGAGCTCGGCACGATCAAAGAGCCCCTGAGGAAGCAGCCTCTCACCTTGGCAGCACGCTGCTCCAGCGCAGTGCTGGGTCCCAATGTGACAAATGACACATGCACAGCAAACCCGTCCGGCCCTACCAAAGACAAAGGGATCCCAAGGAGCCGATCCGCTGGAAACGTGCCCGTGGCACTGAAAGCCAGGACACAGAGCCCAGCCTCCCCCAGTGCAGTGAGAGGGCCTGATCTGGAGTCTCCTGACATCTCCAGCACGGTTTCTCCCAAGAACTCCCCGACTCTCTGAATCAGACGGCAAATCCGTGTTTTCCCAGACACCGGGTTGGTTGTCACTAACCCCAGGTAGAGGAGGCGAGGAGGAGCCCTGGGAAAAAGCAGGTGGCCCAAACCCCACGCCACTCCTGAACCCTGCTGGCAGCATGCAGGTCAGCGCGGCCGAGCCGGGAGCCGAACATGCACCAAACCCAAACCCAGCCACTCCAACGGCAGCAGCGGATCTTCACCCCACACACTGCCGTGACTCAGCCCAGGAAGGACAGCGGGGGATCCAGTTACTGCACGAGGCTGTCAGGAGCTGTGTACCAGCTCCAAACTTCTCATCCTCCTCGGCTGCAGCAACAGCCCCCTCATCCAGGCACCGTGTTGGTCCTGACACGGACACCGGTGCCGGAGCACACACGTCCCACCTGGAGGCATTCTGGTGCTGCGGGAGGCAGCGGGGCTGAGCAGTGCTCTCTGGAGTCACAGGTGAACCACAGAATCTCATTCAGGTTAGAAAAACCCGCTGAGACTACCGAGCTCAACTGTTCCCCCAGAATCTCCAAGGCCACCACTAACCCACGTCCCCAAGCGCCACATCTACACAGCTGTTAAATCCCTCCAGGGACAGTGACTCCACCATTACCTTGGGCAGCTGTGCCAGTCCTTTCAGGGAATAAACTGTTAATATAATATCCAACTAAACCTCCCCTGGCACAACTTGAGGCCCCTGCATCTCTCCGTCACCTCCTGTCTACTCACTCCATTAGACAGAGAGCTGTAAGTGATTTCAGGAAGGGATTCTGTCGTGTGTGTGCAACATTCGGAGCACAGCCCAGCCCGAGCCAAGGAGCAAAGCCAGCAGATTGCTGGATGCTCTCTCCCGAAACCCACCTCCTCCTCTCCCCGCACCCAAGCGCAGGCTCCCGATTTACCTTCAGGCTATGCCCCGTCCAGCCGCGCTCTCGGGGGACCTGTCGGNCGGGCTGCAGCTGCGGGGGCTCCCCGCTACCGCATCGGCCGCTGCCGGGGAAGGGGCTGCCGCGACAGAGGAGGGACACGGAGATGCTCCGAAGGCTGGAAGCCCTCTGCCATGGAGCCCGGCTGGGAGAGCTGGGGGAGATCACCTGGAGAAGGGAAGGGTCCAGCGAGATCTTGGAGCCCCTTCC
>VZTG01000551.1:141807-170297 GCA_013397845.1 Melanocharis versteri | reverse complement strand
GAGGGGAAGGAGAGAGGGGTCTGGAGGAGGACGGGGGGTGCAGAGGGGACCCCCGGTGCCCGGGCCGCCGCGGGCAGCGGGCGGGCTCGGGCAGTGCCAGCCGACGCTCCGGCTGTTGTCGGTGTGAGCGCGGCGGCCGCAGGTGCGGGGCTGCGCTGCGGGGACCGCCCGNGGACAAGGGATGGAGGGACAGGACAAAGGGAATGGCTTCTCACTGAAAAAGAGAAGGGTTAGGTGGGATATTGAGGTGAAAATCTTCCCTGTGAGGGTGGTGAGGCGCTGGCACAGGGTGCCCAGAGGAGCTGTGGCTACCCTCTCCCTGGAAGTGTCCAAGGCCAGGTTGGATAGGGCTTGGGGCAACCTGGGATAGTGGAAGGTGTCCCTCCATGGCAGAGGTTGGACTGAGATGAACTTTAAGGTCCCTTCCCACCCAAACCATTCTGTGCCACAGGTGAAACCCAGTGGAACCCCAAACCCCGTCCATGTCCCGCACTGCCCCAGGCCCTGTCCTCCTCCAGCTCAGCCATCCCCCTCCCTCTGCTCCCAGACCGGCAGCAGCAACTGCAGGGCCTGGCCTGGCCCGTGGGACTGCAGGACAGGGACACCAACAGCTGCCACCTCCCTGCAGGGCTGAGCACCCACGGGGATTCCTCAGGCTGTTCCCCCCACAAAGAGGCGCCCCAGGACAATTTCTGGGCACACCTGGCTGTCCCCAGCTCTCCCTGTCCGTCAGACCCAGCGGATGGAACAGCTGGGGTGGAAGCCCCAGCGAGGCATTGAGAGGAGCAGTGGGGCTGCTCACAGGGACTCGTGTCCCCAAAAATCCCCTTGCCCTGCTCTGTAGTTACTATTCCAACAGCACAGCGTGAGGAGGACCTTCTTCACGGCACACACACCTCACAACCTGGCTCTGGACCACAGAATCCTCTCACACCAGAGGGGCACAGCCACAGGTGATTTGCATGAGGGAAAAACAGTGTTTAAAATGGACTTGAAGGAGGAAATTTTTTGTGAGCAATGAAAGGGGAAAGGGCTGGAGGTCAGGAAGCACCAGCCCGAGCATGGAGGGAGAGGCAGAGGAGGAAAAGGGTGGGATGGAGGCAGGCAGCAATCTGGGGTGGGATGATGAAAAAAGCAGGAGAGAGACCAGGTACGTTGCAGGGATGCCAGAAACCAGCTTTCCTCTGGAAACCACTGCGTGGAGGGACGCCCAAGCTCCCAACATGGGAGAATCAAGTTAAAAAACAGGATTTTTTCCCATTGTTTTCATAGTCTGAGAGGCACATCTCCTTCCTTCCTTCCCAAGCTCCTGACTCTCCTCCCACCAGCCTCCCTCCTGCCTCTGCCCCGCCGCAGCCCCCCCTGCCTTGGCTCTCACCACGGAGGGAAGGGACTCCAGCACAGGCTGCTCAATGCAGCCCTTGTTGGCTACAAAGTCCTGCCGCAGCTTTGTGCGTGAGAGCCCCTCACCAGCTGGAGCCCAGGGGCGGGCAGGGGGCGGCAGGGGGGTGACAGCAGGCAGCCGGTGCCCCCCCCCGGGGTCAGCCCCAGCGCAGGGAGCAGCTGTTGATCTGGGGGGATCACTGGAAGGTCACTTAAGCGCGGTGCTGTGAGCACCCGCGGGCAGAGGACGGGTCAGGGGGATCCGGGTGTCAGGACCCAGCCGAGCCTTGACCCCCACAAGCCCCAGCCCCGCCAGAGTCCAGTTCCCCAGCTCATGGGGAGGGCAGAAAAAGGGACAGAGGACGAGCAAAGCCCTGGAAACGCGATGGGTGCAGAGCCTTGGCGTGCTGACCGAGCCCCGAGCCAGCACCCCGGGGGACACCCGGGTGGCCGCAGCACGGTGACGGGCGCTTTTCAGAGATTTCAGGCGTTTTCCCGCTCGTTCCTTGCGCGAAGCAGGAACAGGGAGGGTGTGGGAGCAGAGAGCAGGAAATCTCGCGGAGACGCTGAGCTGGAAAGGGGCGGCGGCGGCGGGGGCAGCGCGGAGCGGCCGCTCCCACGCCGGGCCCGGGGCTCCCCACGCGCGACCCCCCCACGGGGACACGGCGCCCTCTGCTTCCCCCGGCACATGAACACCCCCCGGAAGAGTCACAGCAAGGAAACGGCGTAAAAAGGGGGCAAAAACTACTCCGAGTCCACGGGAAAAGCACTTTCGCTCCGGCTGAGAATCCCCCGCAGAAGGGGAACCCACGCACCCCCGGCGGGCGCGTCCTGCGCCAGCCCCACGGCCGTGCCACTGCTGCTCTTTTCCAACAACCAAAATTAACGGGGAGGGGGAAAAAAGGTTACTGTTTTCTTTCAGGTGTATAAATACGAACAGAGCCCAGAAAGGTACCCCGAGGCGATGGGGTCTGGGGCTCGTGTGTCACACCCAGCTGCCGGGGGACTCCTGCTCTGCTAATGCATTATCCGTGGCTCCTGTTTTTCCACTGCTGTGGATGGAGAACAGGAGAAACTCGTGGTTTTTCCACATGAAGGGTGTCACCCCCTGGCAGAGCTGGCCCAGCCTGTTCTGGCACCTTTGCCCACCTTGGGATGCCCCATTTATCTCTCTGTCCAGCAGCCCTACTGCAGAACACTTGTTGGCTTTTCCCAATCCCCAGGCCTAAAAGCAGCACCCAGGTGCCACTGCAGCCCTTCCAACCATTGTGTACCCAGCAAATCCCACAAGGAGCCCCAGGCCCAGAGGGCATCCCCAACACCCCTGAAAATTGTGAATCTGCAGCACAGAGAGCCCAGAAACCACCTCTGCCCCATCCACCTGGAGCTTCCAGGACCACAGGGATGTTTCAGCACTGGCCTCAGCACTGAGCCTCACGCCAGCGGGAAGTGAGGAAACCAGCTGCAGCCAAGAGGAGGAGGATGGCTTCAATACCCTTCATGAGAGGAAAATCAGGGGAAAGAGGTCGACTGGCACACCCGAAATGGCAGCTGGAGCCGTGTTGCCAGCTGCACGAATACAGCAGGCGGGATCTCAGCAGTGCTGAATTCCCTGGCTTCCAAAGGAGGAGGGCGAGAGGGAGGAAAAGAGAAGCTCAGAGACACACACAACAGCATCATTCATGGGAGCCGGGTTTGTGCAACAAGGGTCCTGTGTCTGGCTCGGAGCTCCGGGCAATTAAAACAGCAGCCACAGATCTAGGAAAAACAGCAGGAATTTATCCGAGGAATCCGGATTATGTGGCCGCTGCTGAAGCAGAGCAGAAAGCCCCCAGCTCCTGGAAGGCGAAACGCTGGCAAGTGATGAGCAACCAGCTCCATTATCCAACTGTTCCTGCCTCACCCACCCGAGTCAGAGCCTCCTCTCGCCACATCGGGGGTGAGGGGATCACTGCTACTGGTCCTGCCTCCAGCCAGTCCCCCCAAGGGGAGGGTGAGGACCCCAGTCCCCAGCCCACACGCGGACCTGGCTGCAGCTGGCAGAGGCAGTGGCTTTGTGCCTGTGACTTGGGAGCACGAGGGGCTCGGTGCTGCAGGGCTGCTCGGGGGGCACGTGGCAAACCAAGCGTTCTGTGGTCCCAAAGATAAGGGCGGCGCTTTGCAAGTCTAAGAACGTGGTTTTCCATTCTGGTCACTCCCCGCAAGAACGCAGGGGGTTACCAGCATGTGTGAAAAGTGACAGGATACTGAGCAATTTCTTGAAAATCTTCCTGGCAGGGCTGGCTCCTGTGAGCAACCACAGATCCCCCAGGAGACCCCAGAGAGGATCTGTGCTCCCTGCTCTCATGTGGATGATCCCCAAACAATCTCCTGTCCCCTGCAGGGACTCTGTCCCCTGATCCGTGGGGCCAACAGCCCCTGGCTACAACTTGCCTATGGGCCAGCACTGAGCGGGTAACGTTGCTGGCACGGGGTCCGGCAGTGGGAGATCTTTAGAGAACTCCACTTCCCCCTCGCCTACAACAAACTAAGCTTATCTTCTCATCCCTGAGGAATAGCCCCTGTCCACCCAGCGTGTTTTGGGCCGTTCCTGACGGGATCATTTATCAGCAGAAAGAATGAGTCTCCAGGTGTGAGGTGGAATCGTTCACTAAGCATCACAGCCAATGGAGAAACCAGGCAGAAGCAGCTCCTCCTTCACACAACCCAAAATAAATGGCTTTCAAGATCATTACTCACACCCTGTTATCGCAGGCATCTTTACAAGCCACATCAAACCAGGTTTAGCACTTGAGTCCCAAATGAACAAAAACTCCTTAAGCATTTTCACAGCCTTGACAAGATGACTGATACAAGCATCATTAAAACGTTACCAAATACAAAATAATGCTCTTTCTTTGATGAAAAGTGGAAGTTCTTTTCGCCTGACCGACCCTCGGGCGGGTGATCTGCTTTACCAGTCGGCTCAGGACAGTCCCCCCTTGGCTTTGGGACTGGGATCACTCAGACACGACAGACAGCCGCGCACGGCCCAGAACACCACCAAAATCGCTCGGGTTTGGAAGGAAAGCAGAGCCCGAGCCCCTCAGCCGCGTCCCCTGCCCGTTCTCTGCCCTTTGCATCCACCGCACCGACACGCACGGAGCCCGCCCTGCGCCAGCCGNCCGTCCCGGCGACCCATCGCTGCGCTCCGGCGGGACGGGCGAGAGCTCCGGCTCCTCCCCCGCCGGGATGCCGGCACGGGACCGGGGCCGCTGCCGGGGAACGCCCGCTCCCCTTCCGCCCGTTCCCCGCAGCCCCGGCGGAGCCTCCCCGGCCGCGCCTCCGGCCGAGGAAGCCGCTCGCCCCGGGGACGCTCCCGCACGGCGGCCCCGCTCTCCCCGCCGGGTCCTGCAGCACCCCCGGGACGCGCTGCCTGGGAACACCGCTCAGCCCCTTCCCCCGGGCTCGGGCATCACCAGGGGCCAAGGTGAAGGTGATGCTGAGCCACGTGCTCCACCTGCATCCTCCCAAAACGGAGTCACCCCCGCGCCGGTGCCACCCCGCGCCTGGGCGCGCTCGCTGCCGCCTCCGCTCCCGAGGACGGGCGGGTGTTCACAGCCCTGCGGACGCCCCGGGCAGGGCTCAGGGGCTCTTCATTAAGAAGAGAAGGAATTAACGTGATCAGGCTGGCCTGCCAACACCTCACGCTGCTTTTTCCCCAACTGACCTCTCAGGCTTTGAAAACAAACCCCCGTGAGCATCACACAGCCCCAGGAGTCTCCTGCAGCCCCATGCCTGCTCCCTTTGCACCAGCTTTGCCCAGAAGGACAGAGGGGCTTTTTTCAGGCACAGAAAACGTTACCTTCCTGTGCATGTTAAGGCCGTTTGCATGTCAAAGTTCTGACCAAAGGAAAACCATTGCCCGGCCAAACCTTTCCACCAGTTTTCAGTGTATTTTCTCATGATAATTTCAGGGAAATGACCACACTCGGAACTTCCCTCTCGATCCTTTCAGTCTCATGCAAACCACCCGAGGATGCAGATAGAAATGTACTTTCCTGCCTGCAATTTCTTTCCAGTCAGTCTCAATCGCTCCTTGCTGCCATGGGAAAAACTTGGCGACACTCCGGGCACGAGGTGGCTGAAGGGGCCTTTTCCCAGCTCATTCCCTGCACTTCCCACGTGCTCTGCAGCTCACCAACACAGAAAAACCTTCTCTCTAACCCCGGCTCTTCCTTTCTGGCCTTCAAAGAAAATCCCCCAACCTGGGAGCGGATCCTGCTGTCCAGAGGGGGGAATCTGTATTTTGTTAGCTACAGGAAACGGGAAACTTCCAGCTCTGGAATTAAAGCCCAGAAGGAAGGAGCTGAGCTGGGGGAGGGGGCTCTGTCACTGCAGCAGTCATCAGGGGGTCAGAGCTACATAAATTTTACAGGCAGAGGGGCACAAGAATGAGAACTGATGATTCACCAGCCAAGCCTGAACCCAGGAGGGCAGAGAAGAGAAAGGAGAAGGAGCAGCACAGAATCCCCTCATCACATGTCCCACCAAAACCACAAATAATCACATTCAGTTCAGCTTTTCTACTTCCCACCTCTCTGACCCACACCCAACCCCATGACTGCCTTTTCCACCATGCAAGAGCAGCAGTTTCCCAACGAGCTCCAGAAGTGCCCAGAATGGGTCCCTGCTGCCACGTCCAGCATCCCACTCACTCCATGGGTCCCCTCTGATCTCCCTGGCTCCAACGCCACAGCCAGAGCGTGGCCCCAGTGCCGAGGGCAGCAGCACTGGCCCCTGCACACCCACACATCCCAGGACAGCCCCCTGCCAGCCCCCAGCCCCTCTCCCTCCCAGCACATTCAGGCAATGACAAAATCAGATCCCATTCTCTGTTTCTCCCCCCAAACCCAGAGAACCACACGCATGGGCACAGGTCAGGTGAGGAACAGGGGCCTCGTGCTCAGGCCACAAACCCACCGAGTCAGTGCAGCAGATTTTTGTGCGAGGAGACAAGAACAGCTCAGCTGTGACAACACATCAACAACAGCTAAATTTAGCTGGTTATTTTCGGTAATCCAGATGCTGGGTAAATACAACCTTATTATTCCATGCAGGGGCAAAAGTTCAGCCTAGTCCCTCGTGCTGCTTTTCCCTGTTAGTTCACCACATCCAGCCACAGGAGCCCACCCTGAAATGCTGCAATGTCACCACTGTCTGGCTGTGCTGACAGGAGCTGCCAGTTCCATCCCTGTCCTTTAGCAGCAAGACGAGCCACTGCTCCGCGACATGGGCAGAGCACCTCCCAATCCCTTTTGGAGGGGCCTGGTGCTGCTGTTGGTAGGAATTTATTCTGAGAATGCAGTTTCAGGTGCATGGCCAGGCTGCGAGCCTTTCTTTTCTTCTCCAAGCTTTTCCTTTCTGCTCAGTCCAGAACAATACACGGGAAGTGAATGCTGGAGAGGAAGCAGAGGGTTAGGAAATCCATGGAAACCTGACCCAGCTGGGATTGTTCCAGTGGCTCGGTTTGGGGCTGTGCAGGGGCTCTGTGTCCCACCCAGCCGAGGGTGCTGCCCAAGGGGACTGCAGGGTGGGCCAGGGTGGGTCCTGCCACGGAGCAGGGCAGCGGGAGGGAGAGTGGGGACACAGGAGTCCCCATGTGCTCTACGGCTGAAACATCACCTCCAAGCATGCAGGTGAAACCCAAGTTGTTTTCCACCATCACTGCTGCAGGAGCTGCCATGGCATACCCAGGTATTTTAATGCCGGGGGAAGCCACAGTGACCTCATCCAGCCCGTGCTCAGGGAAGGGGATGTGACAGCACAACCATAGCTCCAAACAGGGGGCAGGGAATGGGTCTGTGCGTGCCTGGAAAGCAGCTCAGGGAGTTTGCCAGGTGTGCTGGGAGAGCAGCAGGGCTGAAGGGGGAAAGGCAGAGGCAAGCTCTGGGAATTGATGGAAGAGACACTTTGCCAAGAGCTACTGGGATAAACCAGATCCAACTCCACCCTGCCTCATGCCACCGTGTTGGGAGCTGAGGTCCTCGTGCCACCCATCGAAAGAGACTGAAAATCATCGTAAGGGAAGGGAATGGTGTCCCCCAAGCCCACGGCCTGAATGCCCCCTTTGTCCGAGCACCTTCTGGGGACAATGAGTGAAGGAACAGCAGGCACCTGTCCCACTCCATTCCCAGGGGAGGCCACAACCCCCCTGCAGGCTTGCTCCCTGTCCAGTGTAATCCATGGGAAAGGGACAACTCCAGCCTGCCCCAGGCACTGTGCTGCTGCAGGTCACAGTGACACCAGGAGCCGCTATGGCCCCGTCATCACATCAAGCCACAGGCGACAAATCCCACAGTGAGAAACCGTGCAGCTGCTCAGCACACGAGGCTCCTGCTCGGGACATGAGACTCCTGCTCCTCCTGCCCCCGGAGCCCATGGCCACCCAGCATCCCTCCAGAAGCCAGAGCTGGGACAGGGACATGTGACAGGCAGGTGTCAGCTGGGGTCATGTGAGTGTCATTGAGCCTTCACCAGGAGAGACCTGGATTCTACAGCCAGTTTTAACCAAGGGCAAAACACCCGTAAACATTCTTTGCCCCAGAATCCAAATCACAGTGTGATCCATAGGAGCCTTCTCTGCCCCTTCCCTTCCACAGGGCTCTTTAACTCTTTTTAACAAGCTCTTGACATTTATGTTCTTAATCTCTCCTGTGCAAGGGCCAGAGACCACCCAAGATACCTCTGGGGCTCCCTCACAAAGCACCTTTTGTTACCCAGAGCTCTCCTGTGCTCTGGGCTCTCGCCGGCCACACTCAGAGCTCACCTCAGCCTTACACGCCTGAAAACAAGAGGCCCTCAGTGCATCACCCTTCGGGCAGGGAACTGCCTGGAGATCCCCAGGCACATCCCATGGGCTCCCTGCACCGTGGGTTTCCCTTTTCACGGTGCCAGGGCTCCAGCCAGCAGTGTGGGCAGCCCCACTCCCCCCACCTCCAACACTGGAGCTGCCATCCACAGGGCCTGTCCTGAGCCCTGTGCCCAAAGCAGCGGAGCCACCCCGGCTCCAGGTCCCTCTGCTTCCAGGGCCACCAGAGCCAGTGGCCCTGGGCCACCCTGTGTGGGATGGGACAGGTTTGACTCTGGGGGTGTCACTGCAGAAACACGCCCACGGCACCGACCAGTGGGATGATGAAAGGCGGGACCTCCACCCCCTGCCACAGCCCCGTCCTCATCTCTGGTTCCTGGCCCTGCTGGCACACACACCCTCCTCCTCCTCTTGCTCCCACAGACCACCGCCAGCCTCCCCAGCAGCCACGAACCCCTCACGGCAGGGCAGCCCCAACCCCCAGCCTCTGCCCCCACCTTGGCAGAGGTTTGATCAGGACAGCAGCAGCCGTGCACAATCCCCATGGATCAGCCTGCAGCTGCACTGCGAGTCCCTCCTGCCCCACAGTCACGGGTGAGACACTCCAGTCACACAAAGCTGAGGGGCTCCAAGCCAGGGGTGACCTTCCTGCCCATGGCACTGCAGTGCCAAGGCTCTGGAGCTCCCCATGAGATTGGCTGCTGAGCACAAAGCTGCTGACCACAAAGACAAGAGGAATTGAGGAGGAACCAAGGTCCCTTTGCAAATACAACCCCTTGGAAATAACAGTTTTGGGGGAAAATCACACTGCTGGCAGAAGAACCCAGCAAAGGGGCATTCCTCATGACCCCTGCTCACCCCACAGCAAGGGCACTCCTGCCCCCCAAAAATATTGCTGCAGCTTACCTGCATCTTTTTTATCTTCTAGCAACGTGAATTTCTGCGAAAAGAAAGAAAGAAAAGAAAAACAGAAATAATTTTTTTATCATTTTGATTCTCATATTTGTGGAATGCTACCACTCACATCTGGGCTCAGTCCCTGCTCCAGCCTCCCCTCTGCCCAGAGGTGACCTGAGACCAGCAGTGCTGATCCAGAGCTGGGACCAGCAGTGCTGCTTCAGCTCCCAAGACAAGCAGGGCCCTGGCAAAGCCTTTTCCCAAGGGCATCAGCCTCACTAGTTTTAAAACACCATCACCAGTCCCAAGGGCCTTGAGCACTGGGCAAACATGGTGTGCCCAGCACGCATCCACCACCCCAGCTCCTGAGGGAAGCCACGAGAAATGGGATTCACAGCAGCAGAGCCTCGGCAGCACTCGGGAGACAGCAGCAATTTGCAGAGGTGGAGGAGCAGCAGAAGGTCCCCATTCCCAGTCCTGAGGTGAGCACAGAGCCCGGGATGCTCCCCAGTCCCTCTCTGGGTGCAGATGAGCCCCTCCAGTGCCGCAGCCCCACAAACGGGCCAGAGGTGCCCGTGGTATCACTGCAGGAATGCGCTGCGCTGCTGAGCCGGACTTTCCCACGGACCCCCGGGACCCCTCTTCCTGCCAGAGCAGCAGGGCTGAGGATGACCCAGGGAAGACAGGCTTAACCATGTCCCCGCTGCTGTGCTTTCCGCAGCACTGCTCCAGGGGTGCCATCACCAGGGCTGCAGTCATCGCTGTCACCTCACTGCGTGCCCGTGTCCGCAGGGGAGGTCACCTGGCTCCTCTGGATCCTTTGGCATCGCCCAATCTATTCCTACACTTTCCTTTTCCCATGAAATCTTCCACCAGCCACAGATCCACCTAATTTAACCTGGAAAGCTTTAATCCCACAGACAGAGCGCAGCACGTTTCTCCCTCTTCAAGAAATTCCTCAGCAAGGTGGGTGAGAATTCCTCGCCTGTTGGTGGTGAGCAGCTGAGCAGCACTGGCATGGGGAGGAGAGCGGGGCCAGGCTGGAGCAGAAGCCTCAGCCCTACAGGAGGCCACTGGTGTGCACTGAGGGCAGCCAGGAGGGTGCTGCCCTGGCCAGCTGGGCCACCAGACCCCACGTTGGGCCAAAGAGATGGGCTGAAGCCAGTGGTCTGCCAGGTGCTTCCGAGGAGGCTGAAACCTGCGGGCACTGGAGTCCGTGCAGGCCAGGCTGGAGCCATCCCATCCCAAGCTGCAGCTCTGCCAGTGGCCATGCAGGACCTGGTGTCCCTCTCTGTGCCACCACCAGTACGATGGCAATGCCAACACGCAGCACGCAGGGACGAGCAGGGTTAATGAGGACAGCTGAGCTCTCCAGAGACAGCGGGGACGAGACAGCAGGGACAAGACAGCCACTAATATTACCAATGAATTTCACAAATGTCATTTTTAGACTCAACTATTTTAAGCATTGCACTGAAAGCCCGGGGGACAGCGTGCATTCCACATCCATTTCACCACAGCAGATCCACTCACCCAGCACAGCCCGGTGTACAGCACTGCCTGTAAAGGGATTTTACCCCTTTTCCCAATCTGAAATTCACACTAACTATAACTCCACAATCTCCCCAGCTCATCTCCCACCACACTGCATAGGCTGGGACACGATAAATAAACAATGGTCAGCAGCAGGCAGGAAGAGTCACTTGCTATTAAGGTGACAGATGAAGAACTAAACCCTAATGAAAAATCTCAGATGCCACGCCATGAGAACTGCTGCTGCAGGAAATAAAAAACCGGGGGCCCTCGGCCTCGCTGCTCCTTTGTCATCCTGCTCACAGCTGCCCTGACCCCCCCGGTCGGCCGTGGTCCCACAGCCACGCCACGGGTGACCTGAGCCTCGGGGTTCAGAAGGATGTCCCAGCCCGGCCACACCACGCAAGCAGGCACGGCAGGACCCTCTTGGCATGTGCTGACCACCTCGGGGGGCTGCGGGTGCACACACACATACAAACAAACACAAACACACACACAAGCACACACACAGAGCCCAGCGCTGCGCTCGCCGGGCACAGCCCCCCGCCCGCCCAGGGCTGCCGCTGCCAGGACACGGTGACCCAGTAAAGGGCAGCGGGCGAGCTTAGGGCACAGGGACCAGCGCGCCCGCACACGGCCCAGCCAAAATTAAAAGCCTTCACATGCACGTGGGGCGCGGGCACGACAGCCCCCGAAACACACGTCGACACCGTGAGCAAGCTGAGCCCCGCCGGGGACGCGTCCCCAGCGTCCCCTCCAGAAGCTTCTCCTGAAACCGGAGGGTGTCGGGGACGCACAGCGCGGAGCAGCGCTCCCTTACCTTGGCTCGTTTGAAGCAAGCCCAGAAGAAATCCAGCAAGGGCATGATGTGGGGCGGGGGCCCGGCAGACCCCCCTAGACCGCGGCGCTGCCCCCGGCCGCGGGGAGAGCCCCCCCCGGCACCCCCATGGCAGCGCTGGGCGGCGGAGCCGGGCAGAGCCCCGTGCGGGCAGCAGCGGCCGGCGCGGAGGGAGGAGCAGGAGGCAGCGGCGGAGGCGGGCCGGCATTCAAACCCTGCACCGTTATTCAGTTGGTTGGGAACGGGCTTGGGTTGAAATTCCCCGAAGATTGCGAGTTTTAAACAGCTCCAGGCTTTCCTTCCTGCCTGGAACGCACCGAGCTGCTCCCATTCTCAGGCAGTGCGAAGGGGCAAGGGGTGACCGACACCCCGGAGCAGGAGAAGGAGGAGTGTGGCTGTCAAAGGCACATGTAGGACGGTAGAAACTCAAACCCTGGACGGTTCAGATTGTCACCCCGGTCCTGCCCGAGCTGACTGGCAGCTCCCGGGGCTCTCCTCTGCGAGGCACAAGGTGTACCCAGGCACGGTGCCACCCCCGGGTGCTCAGGTGCTGCTGGCCACACTGCGGGCACAGCTGGCACCCATATCACAGAGCAGGGGCACCCAGGGCCAGCCTGCTGGTGGGACCCCAGCGGGGCGAACAACACAGGGGAATCCTCCCAGCCGTCAAATACGGCTGAGCCCTTCACTCCAGCAATTCACAGCTCCTGATTTGTCTTCTGCAAACATCATTCGCTCACAAGCGCCACAATAAAAGGTCACGTCACAAACATTTGTGCCAGCCCCCCACTCGCAGCCCCCCGGGCCAGGATTCTTCCTGCAGGCACATAAGAACACCCCACAAACTGGTGATTTGTGTCAGCAGCTCAGAAGGAGCAAGGGCAAGCAGATCCACAGCGATGCCTGGGCTCAGCCCTGCTCCCACGGGACCCTCGGTGGCTGTCACCCACCCTGGACTGGCATCAGGCTCTCCAGTGGCACCCATCACCCACCGCCCATCTCAGGCTGGTGTCAGCTCCACTCCCATGGGACCTGTGGGTGGGAACATGAGCCAGAGCACAATGGCTCTGCTCGGGATGTGACACGTCTGTACCCAACCCCCAGCAGTTGGTGCCTGTGGCAGCTGTGTCCAGGGCCACGTGTCAGACAGGGCAGGCCAGGATGGGGTGCTGGGGCTCAAAAGCATAAGGATAAGGGGGATAAGGCAAGGACAAAAGCACGGAAGGCCACGGCACAGCAGAGATGGAGCAGATGTACCTGCTTGAAGATGATGGCATGAGGCACTGCCAACACCGCAGCATCCAGCAGACCTGACCAGCACCAGGGCCCTGGATGGGCAGCACTGCCCCAGTGGCACCGGCACAGCTCTGCCATGGCCCGGCACAGCCCCCCATGGCCCCAGCAGCAGCTCACAGGCAGCATCAGTCCCAGCACCGGCTCCAGCTGCCTCCTTCCATCTTCCCCTCACTCATTCCTCAGCGGGCTCTGGCACCACTCCCGGCCTTGGCACCAGCTGCAGCTCCTCACCCTGTCCCCTGCGTTACTGGAGTTACTGGGCCAGTGCAGCAGGGCTGGGGACACCAAGGCATAGCACAAGCTTTGTACATCAATCCCTTTTCTCCTCCTTTAAAAACCCAGGGCTGGGAAGACAGTCTCACCTCTGTGGCACGTTGCCCACCAGGGTCACCTCTCCTAGCAAGGATTTTCCCCACAGGATTTAAAGCCCAATGTTGCTGCCCGACAGCTGCCCACCCTCTGTAACTCACCCACCGCTGCCTCAAGGGCTGTAGTTTTTACCCCAAGGACTTGCAAATAGTCCCTTGCAGGGATGAAGGCAGCTGGGGCACTGCCCACTGCCAGACATCCCCATTCAGCTCACTGGGCACTGCTGCCATAGGGCTGAGGCTGCCAGGGGACCACCACTGGGGCCAGGACATGGAAGGGCACTGCCAGAGCAGGGTCCTGTGAAAGGCTCTGCCATCGTCATTCCGGGGAGTCCAAGAAGACTCTTCAATGATTCTACAGGCTCTGGGACATCTGGGCCTGGGCTGGGGCTGAAGGCAGCTCTCACAGGAGGGACTGTCCCTTCAGAGAGGGTGGCACTGCCAGGCTTGGTGGCACTGGGCTCCTCTTCCCATCAGGGGCTCACCCTTCAGCACCTTGCATTGTTCTGGAGCAGGACAGGCACCTGCCTGCCCCAGCTGGCACAGGGAGCACAGACATCTGACCATCCGTGTATACATCTGTCTGTCCATCTGTCCATACATCCATACACCAGGCTCTCAGGACAGGCCAGGGGAGGTGGCTCTGTCCTGCCCCAAAGCAGGCAAGCCCTTGCAGACAGGGGGGACAGCCCTGCTGCTTCAGCCATGACCCTGCCAGGACCCAGAGAATCACCCCTGCTCGCTCCAGGGGCATCGGGTCCTTCTCCCACTTCCTCCAAAAGCCAAAAAAGCCAAGCCAGCACAAATAGAAGCAGGCTGTCTCCTTCCCAGGCCTGGGAGACAAACCACAGCGGTTTCTGCATACTTGTGTAGCTTCTTCCTACCCGGTCATCCCAAAAGCATTCCAGTAATGCTACATCTTGGATCCTTCCTCAGCGTGCCAGGACACAATCCTCGGCAGGAATAGCTCCTGAGGAATGGATCCATGGGGAAGTGGCAGAAGCTGTGCACACCAAATGGGTATTTCTGCTGAGTGGCACAGGGACGTAGACCCCACTGCTGCATTTGGCTCTTCCCAAAATTCCTAATGTACCTGATCCGCAGACAAGCTACAGGACAAGCAAAAGCAATATCCATTCATTCTATAAATAAATATATATGTGTGTGTGTCACTATCCTCCTCAGACCCACACGAGAACCCATTTTAAACTTGAGTTAGCCTTAAGAGGCTCATTCTAAGGAAAACTTCACCCTGTACACATTCACTAAGGGCTTCCCACTGCTGCTCACAGTGTCTGGAGCTGGGACAGACACCAGGATGTCACCAACCAGCCCCAGCACTGCCACACACACCCTGCGTCCTCCGAAAGTCTCGGGACGGGGCCGGCATTTTGGAGGACAGGTACAGCCTCTTCCCACCACAGATCATTCCCTGGAGGATCCCGTGTCCCCACGGCCGGAGTTATTTCTGTGTGCTGATGAGCTATTGCTGTCCCGGCTGTCGCACAGGATCAGTGACAGCTCAGGCTGGTGGCGGCCGGGCCGTGTCCCCGCAGCCACAGAAGCCCCCCTGGCATCGCTGCGGGGCTGGAGCCGTGGGGTGAGCGCAGGGGTGTGAGCAGGGGGCTCCCCTCGGCCAGCCGAGCCCCGGGCCGGCGGCACACGGGGATTTTCCACTCGCGCAGGCATTTCCCGAGGCTGGGAAGGGCGCAGCTCCCGCCGAGCTGGCGTTTCCCCATTAGCATAGCGGGAACAGGGACCCTTTTCTTCTCCCGACGCCGGGCACGGGGCGGGTGCTGGCGGTGCTGGGGCTGTGACACCACGAGGGCGGTGAGAGAGGGACGGGAGGAGGGACAACACGTGGAGCCCGCATCCTCCAGGAGCAGCAGCGGGGAGGAGAGAGGGCAAGGACAGGGCTGGACCCCGCCGTGTGCCCCCGAGCGAGGGGCTGCGAGGCTGTGCCCGGGACACAGAACCAGCACACAGAACCCCACGGAACCCCACGGCTCCCCAGGGCTGCGGCTCCGCTGTGGGGCCACCCCTGCTCAGACCTCGGCGCCCGGCTCCAGCCCAAGAGGCCAAATATCTCGGCTGCCGGACCACAAGCAGCCAGCTGAGAGATGTGAATGCCCAAGGGCAGCAGAAGACATTCCCCAGCTCCCCGCAGTCCCACAGCTGCCCCATGCCACCAGCGAGCCCCCTGCCCTCTTGCCACCACCGCGTCTCCATTAAAAAGTTCCTCATTTTAAAATAATCCTGGTGTGCTGCAGTCTCCAGTGCCTCACAGGTGGGATGTGCTGGGCATGGACACTGCCTGCGAGGGAGCAGGACACACGGGGCTGTCGGGATGCCACACAAGCCACAGGCTGCAGCGGAGCCCCAGCGCTGAGGGAAAGCTTCTTTCCGGGATGGACAATTAGGCAATTACTTAATCCCCATGTGCAGCTCTTGTGGCAGAAGGAAGCGCTCGAGTGAGCAGGGCAGTACTCTGGAGAGCCTCCTGGGGCCAAAGGCATCAATCCCCTCATCCCACAGGGACGGAGCAGCCAGCCAGTCCCACGGCATCCCCTCAGCATGCCCCTTCCCAGGGGCTGAGGTGGCACAGTGGGATGTCCCCTCTCCCAGCGCTGGTGGCCCTTGTGTCCTGCTGAAGCTTCACCCTCCAACACCAGTGACACTTTTGCTTAGCCCAGATGTGCACTGGACTCCCAGAGACAACCCAAGGGCTGGTGGCCTCAGCCAGGGCTGCAGGAAGCCCCCTGTGCTCCCTGTCCCCAGAGGGGCTCCTGGCACAGACAGGGCTGTGCATTTCCCCACACAGGATGCTCCAGTTTGCAAACACCAGGGAGAGAATTCACAAACACCGACTGATTTAGCACACACACAAAAGCCAAACAAACTTTGCCGCTGACTAATCCTCCCAGACTGGCAAAACCTCCCAGTTTCACTGGAAAAAAAAAGCCAGTCCATGATAGTTTGGGGGAATTTCTGCTGCACCAGCTGGGGGGTGCTCCTGCCCCCATTCCCAGAGCCAGAAAGCTTGGGGAGTTCAACAGGGGCTTGGGGCTGTGCTCAGCATGGGGCTATTTAAATGCACTTAGAGCATAACTGATTTGGTGACATTTCTGAGATACTATAGACAAGATCTGCAAATTACAAATAGACCCAAGTGATACAGAAGGAAACAGAGGGGGTTTTTTTTGAGAGCCATATTCCCATTCAATTTTAACTCCATTTGTATTGAAGCACCCAAGAGTTGCTGTCTGGGGCCATCTGCAGAGACTCCCATGCAGGACAGAACTCCAGCAAAAGCCTGCTGCTGCTGCTCTCTAGTTCTCTTCAAGATGCCTTTGTGAGAACAAGAAATATAAATCAGGCTGCATTTTTAAGTACAAAAGGGGACATAAGCAGAATGCTCACCAGGCAGTTTTTCCTTCCCCTGGGAATAGCATTGGAGCTGCTGGAGCCTGGCTGGGACATTAATCCTGGGACATTAATCCCCTGCCCCCAAGGCAGGCACCAGAGAAGCCCAAGGAATTGCAGCAGCTCTTATTATTAGCTGGAGCACGGAGGCTCCCGTGGCAAAACGCCCGAGCGCAGCACGGGGTGGGCTGGCAGCACACGTGTGTACTCACACTCACACTCACACTCACACTCACACTCACACACACACCTGGTACCTGCCATGGACAGCGCACTCAGCAGCTAAAAAACAACCACAGGCAGCAGGGGCACCTCCTCCTCTGGCTGCCAAGATGAAATGCCATTTAATAAACTGCGTCTGAGCTACTTGGGTATTTTTGCACATAGTTCTGGTGACAGCTGCTGTCTGGGGAGGATCCCAGCCCTAATTCTGGCCAAGCGTTGGGATTAACTCCCAGGACAGAGGAATCTTGTCAGGTGCAGTGCTGGCTCCCTGCGAGGGCAGGTGCCTGCAAGCTGAATCCCTGGCATGAATTCACACCAGCCTCCTCTCACTCATGGAGGGTTGGGCCATTCATGTACCAAGTTTCCCACACCCAAATCCAGAGGTAAACCCTGTCCAGTGCAGCTTCTCAGGAAGAGCTGGGGACATGGAATCCGGACTGGGACACGGGATGGGGGAATCAGCAGTTCCTGGGTGCCAACAGCCAAATCCCCTGATGGCTCCAGGCATGCAGCCCCAGAGCAGGTGGCAGCATGGAGGTGACAGGACCCAAGGGTCTCTGCAAGCCCACCGGTGCCCAGTTTGTCACACTCCGGCACTCTGGGGACTCGGGAGGATCACCACCATGACCCACTGGCTGGCTCCCCCATGGTGCAGACACCAGTGGCCAGGAGACCCTCCCCAGTTGCTCTCAAGAGCCTGAGGTTGCTGCCAAACCCCACCAGAGCCAGGCTGGTGTTGTGGGCACCCCGAGAGCGGAGCACTGCAAAGCTGAGGGGGCTCAGGGCACGGGTGGGCAGCAGCAGTGGGGCTGCCAGGGACATGGTGCTCCTCCCTGTCAGGAGCATCAGAGCAGGATTTACAGCAAACAGCATCGGGCACATCTTCCCTTGGCACCTGTTCAGTCAAAACCACTGCCCAAAGATGTCTTTCCCTTCAGGCATGGACAAGGAGAGATATTCCACGCCCAGGGACACCGAGTGCCCATCCCGTGCCCATCCCGTGCCCCTGGGCACCACACCCCAGGATATTTCCAGGCTGGACAGGAGCCACGTGCCACTGCCAGCCTTCTTTGGGGACGCCAGGAAAGGCTCTGAGGCAGCTTCAGAAAACCCTTTCTGCCAACCCTCACACGCACAAAGCCTCATTATGTGACAGCGAATTCTTTTCGCCCCCCGCGGCCGCGGGGGCTGCCAGGCTTGTCCTGGAGAGGGATCCTGCTCCCAGCCCCGTGCCACAGGGCTGAGCTGCAGCCACGTGCTTCCCCACTCCAAAGGGAATCGAGAGGTAGAAGAGGCTTTTCAGGGACAGATCCGGGCTGCAGGCAGGGTGCAGACCAGGCTGCCCCCACGCCCTGTGCTGGGCTGTCTCAGGCTTCTGTTCCTGCTGCTGGAAAGAATTCCAAAGCCCTGAGAAAGACAAGGCAGCAGCCCCAGCCCAGACCTCAGCCCCATGGGTTTTGCTATGGGAGGGCTGAGTTATGGGGAGGGGAAGGTATTAAATCAGTGCCCAGGATAAATAATTACACGCTCTGTTTATGATCCTGAGACAGTGACACAAAACACTAGAAAAAGACTTGAAAAGAACCAGAAAACACAATCCCGGTGAAATCCAGCAGTTCTTGCTGAGCTCTGAAATTCACCCTCTGCCTTCCTCCTGTAGATATCAATGAGCTTATCAGGCTCCTGCCTTGCAGCAGCAGCAGCTGTGGAAAGCACGAGAACAGAGAGAGGGATGGGGAAGCACCACGAGAAGGCAATAGGGACGAGGCTGATCCCATGGCTGCACTGGCCCCACGGCTGCTCTGCTCCAGGGGCTCTGGAGCCTGGAGCTCTCTGCAACCAAAATAACCAGGACCAGATGTCTCGAGGGCTGCTATGTTCACACGAGTTTCTTGTAAGCACAGGGACTCAAAGGGAGGATGGAGATGTCATTGGGACCCGACAGACAAACAGGTTGCACAAGGAGCACAGACACTGCAGTGAGGGAACCCAGCCAGGAGCCTGCGGGTCCACAGGCGCAGGAGGAGCTGAGAGAAAAGACCACAATGCCCAGACCAAACACAGAGGAAAGCAGCCAGAGCCAATTCCCCTGGCCAGGATGGCTTGTCGTTCCTGCAGGGCCTTGGGGGAACACATTCTGCCCTCAGCCCCTGGCACACTCCCTGCTCCACTTGGCCACCGCCCCAGGGTGAGCAGAAATCCAGTTCTTATTTGGGTAGAAACCCCTCAGGGTAGTAAGATCAACTGTTAAAGGATACAAAGGCAACTCAACACACTGGATTTGAACTGCACATCACCAGCCTGAAGCAGGAGTTTAGGGTAAAAGAGAGACAAAGCATCCATGTCTACCAGAGCATCCCAACCTCAGGACTAGCTGGGCACCTCAAGGGAGCAGAGAATGGGGCACAGGGACCAGGTACCCACAGCCACTGTGTGAAACACTTACCAGCTGTCCAGGACACATCTTCACTTCCCCAGGAGACACAGAGAAGGCGTTAACCTCACCTTCCTCGCAGTCCAGGGCATTGTGGGCCCTTCCCAGGTCTGCCCCGAGCAGCCCCACCAGATCTGTTTCGTTGTGCCTGAGCATGTGCTCAGGCTTTGTCTGGGAATGTTCATCAAAGGCCAGCACTTCACTGCTGCTGAAAAATTTATTGTGGCCTGTAACATCCCTGCTGTGCCCTGCAGGCCCCTGTGGGAGGCTGATAAATCTTGATTGGTGCCTCCTGGTTCTCCTGGGAAAAGATCCCCACAGGAACGGCAAGGATTCGTCATGGATCAGCTCATAATCAGGCTCATCATCAGGACTGCTCGCTGCTCCTCGGACAGAGGAAGCCATAGACACCTTCCTCATCTTCTGCTGATGAGGAAGAGCGTGGGGTCGGGAGCTCATCCTGCTGGCCTGGAGATGCCGGTGGCTTTGCTTGGTGCTCAGCACTCCTTGGCTCCATCTTCCATGGATGGAATCCTCACCACCACTAGCAAAGCTGGCAATGCAAAACCGTAACTCATCAGTAAGAACCACACAGGAGACTACATTTATTTTGCTTTTCCTCATTTTCCTTTCCATTCCGTTTGCTTAGAAAGGGGTGTTATTGTCCTTGCTCCAGGAACATCCATGCTTTCCTCACCAGAGCATGCAGGCCCACGGTTACAGCTCGACCAGCTGGGTTTGTATTCTTCATTTCTCTCTTAAAATACCAAACTCCCTCTGTACTTTCAGAGGAGGCTGTGCTTCACATCGTGCCCTTTTCACTGCTAGCAATGCAGTGCTGGGGGAAGAGGAGGGGTTTGGAGAAGGCTGGTTGGGATGGATTTCAGGTGCTGTCTGAGGTGTGTTCCAGGCTCCTGGGAAGAGCTGGGGCCGAGCCTTCTGCACAGGCAGGGGAAGTTTGGCTGAGGCAGGGAATCGCTCCGGCTCCTCCCACCTGGACACGGCAGGGAAGGACAGAGTTCCCAGGTAGCAGGACCTTGCCTGGCCATGTAACCCACTGTCCCCAAGGCTCTGACAATGCTCCCTTGCTTCTGTCAGCAGCACAAACAGCAGCTCCTCAGACACAGAGAGCTCAGAGCGCAGATTTGCAGAGGTACCAGGCATGGGGAAGCCGTGGCACTCCAGAAAACCTGCCCTGTTCCCTTCCCTGAAACGTGGACAGAGAGGACAAGGTTCATGGAGGGTAACCGAGGGTAACCAGCCTGTCCTTCCCGCATCAGGAAGTGCACTTATTACTGCTTTTTATTCCAACTAGGATCCAAAATAAATAGAGCAAGCCTTCGCTCCTGTCTCCCAGAGACCCTGAGCCCTCCAGCACAGGCACTGCCTCCTGACAAGGTGACAGCAGAGCAATGCAGACACCCTTGTGTCTGTCCCAGCAGCTGCCCCCGGTGCTGGGCTGTCACACCTGCCCTCGGTGATGCTCTGCCCGACATCTCCACTGAGGAACCCTCTGTGCTGGACACAGCGTGTCCCGTCCCACCCGTCACTGCCCTTGCATTGAGTACCTGCAGCGTGGAGATTCAGCAGCCACCAGCCTGACTTCCAGCTCCTGCAGCCATGTCACCTAGTTTCCTTGCCAGGAAAGCCAGAGTTCGGAGGTTCACAGTCCTACGTGCCAAAAGCTGCGTTGTATGCGTTACTTCCTGATTTTACTGGGCAAGTCCTTCCTTTCCCTGACACCTGCCCTTTTCATTTGCCCTAGGGTACAATGCAGCATGCAGAATATTTGCCTTAAAAGATTTGCTTTGGGGGACAAAAATGCTAAATTCAAGCTTTATCCAAACAAAGTGTAACTACAAAGCCCAGAGCTGCACTCGGGAACACCTCTTCTGAGCGGAACAGTTACATTTCCAGGACTGGTAAATTGTCCTTTTTCTAAAAAACAAAAATGCCCCTTGTTGTATGAAAGTGTCCTCTTGCCCATCACTGAGCAGGCAGAAACCCTGCAGCAGGGGCGGGTGAGGCACCACAGCCCGAGCTGGTGGCTGGTGGTGGCGGCTGAGGCTGGCAGCTCACGAGTCACCTCCTCACCTGCCTGCGAGCCCGGTGCTGGCCGCGGGACACCGAACTCACCGGCTGAGCTCCCCGCAGCTCCCGGGGGCGCCGGCAACCACGGGGAGGTGACAACTAAGCTGCAGAAGGCTGCCAGGGACAGCGCGGTCCTGCCGCCCTCTGGTGACCAGCGGGCCACGGTGGCCGTCCCCACCCCGCAGCCCATGCTCGGCACAGGGCAGTGTGTCCCCGCTGCCACCAGCTCCGGGCCGAGGCTCCCTAGCCAGGGTCGTGTCATGATGTCCTCGTTGTCAGCCCACAGCACAGCGCGAGAGCGTGGACAAACTGCTGGCCACTGCCTCAAAGCCTGCTGTGGCTCAGGGATGGTTTTAATTGCCGTTGGCTCATCAGTCAGGGCAGGAATGGGGGTTAATTGCCATTGGGTTCATGAGCCGGTCAGGGATGAGGCTTAATATCCATCGACCCATCAGGCCCCCTCCTAGCAGGCTTCTGCTCCCCCATCGCCCCCACCTCGTGCAGCCCCTGGTGATCCCTGGCCAGCGCCGCCGGGGCACACACAGGTCCCTTGGGTGGCTCCCGAGACCTCTGGGCCCTGAAGCCACTGGAACCCCGATTTTGGGGTACCCCAGCACCCCTGCTCCTTCCCCAAGCAGTCTGTGAGCAGTGGCAGGATCCGAGCCCGGGCAGGGCGATGTCCCAGCTCAGCCTTCGGGGCTCCGGCACGTGTGGCCCACGTGTCCTGTTCTCTGTGTAGGGCCAGGGGGACACGAGGGTAGGGACTGGGGAGCTTCCCCCCTTCCTACCCCAGCCAGGCCAGGGGAGCTCCTGGTACTGCAGGTGTCACAGGTACAGAGAGCACAGAGCTTCCATCCACGTGTCACATTGCCCACGTGACTTTCAGCTGGTTTGAATTTTTAAAGTTAAAACAAATAAATTCCTTTTTATTGGTATTAAATAGATCAAAATTAAACTTATACAACAACTTCTGCTGATATACAGTATTAAAAAAATCCTAGTAGGAAAGAAAGCCTGGATTGTGCATTGGAAAATCAGCCATGTCTCTGCAGAGCAGTTCAAACACTCTATTATAAGCAACACAGCTGCTTCTCCTTGTCGCCCTTCCCCAGCAGCTCTAAACAAGAAGGAAAAGCCTTCCCCCTTGGAAAGCACAACAGTTCTTACCACAGACATTCCCAGCACAAATTAAACCTCTCTGTTGTGGTGCAGGGCCCTTGGGACGCACACCTGACTGGACAGGATGAGGGACATTCAGGGAGCACTCAGCACTTGCAGGTGACACCAGCACTTTAAAGGACCAGGTGCATTAATTCTAGACATCTGCAAATATCAAACAAGCGCGAGGCATTTTGTTTCCCTGAACCAGAATGGTTTGGTTGTGTTTGATGTGCCCATGTCCCCTTGGCTTTGGGACCACCCGCTCGTCGAGGGACAACTGGTTCTGTCACAGCAGGGGCTCTGCAGGACCTCCAGAGGTGGCTGAGGAACAAACCCCAGTTTGGGCTTTTTGACTTTCTGAAGTCATAGAAAAAATTTCAAAGTATTACTGGATCAATTAAATGCTACTCCAGTTATCCTTCAGACAGAACAGCAGGTCAAGTCACGAGACCCAGAGAGAATCCAAGGATTTCTTTGAAAGTGTGGTTAAATTCTTGCAGGACAGAAAGATTTGGCTCAAGGAATCCCACTGTACCCATCAACAGCTTTATCATCCACTTCCCTTGAATGCTTATTTTCAGCTTCAAAAAGCTGAACTAACATTTAAATTAACAAAAAACTGCACACTTGAAAGAAAAAACATATTCCATACCAGCAATAATTTAATGGAAGCTTTAAAATTCCCCTTTCCATGGTTCCCATGTCTACGAACCACCACAGCTCCCCTCCAGCCCCTTGGTGCCACAGCCAGGCTCTGCCACACACAGCAGCTCATTATCCACAAATGCAAAAATGCACTTTTAATCTGAAATTCAGCAATTTCCATCCCAACTCCCACCCGCCGCCAGTGTTTACAGCACAGACTGCTCTTGCACATATAACTAGAAATTAGGCACGTTCACACCTCAGCAGAACCCAGAGACCTCAGTTTCAGTCTATCTGCACAAATGTAGGAAAAAGGACATTTTACAGCAGCTTTTTCACCCCAGATATTTCATGGATTGCTGACCGAGAACAACAGACAACAGGAATCATTTCTGTACAGTTTCCAAAAGCAAGTCCCAGCTCCCAATGTCTGTGCCAAAATACACCTGACTCTTGCACACCTGTACACAGGAGAGCTACACAATGTACCTGCAGTGACTGGAGGAGCCCCCTCCCTTTTTTTAAAGTATTAAGCAAAACCAAAACCCCACGAAACAGCCCACAGAACAGTGTCTGACATCTCATGGGAAGTACAAGGGAACAAAATGCACATTTGCACATATTTCTTTGCTGTCCCCGTGAACAACTAAAGGAACAGTCACATAGAGGCAGGTGAGAGCAGAATCCACATCCTGCTTCAGAGCAGCCACCACCTCTAATACCATTTACTTCCCTTCCTTCAAGCTGTTTTAACACTTTGGGGCCCAAGCCCTGGCACGGTTTTTCAGACCCAAACAGCCCGCGCAGCAAAACCTCAACTTCCTGCACAGAACCCCTTGTTTTTAACATACATACACATTCATGGTACTTTCCAGGGAATTTTCCCTTCCCAAATGCAGAGCGAGAACCCAGTCCCTGCTACAAAGCAGTCTCAGCATTTCTGCAGGACTCTGAGCTCTGTCCCCTGCGGTCACAGGTCTGTAACTTGCAGAGAGCCCACAGTCCCCTCACAGATGCAGTGCAGAAGGCACCAAGTTGGAACCCTCCTTCCTGCCACATGAAGGGATGGACACACGCAACACACGGATATGGGCAAAAGCAACTGCCTGCCACCTGCTCCAATTCCCTGCAAAGGGACCCAGCTGACTTCTGGCTGAACTCTCCTTTCCTGGGAAAGCCCCAGTCCCACAACGCCCTGGGTGCACATCCCACCACTCTACAAGGGAATGAAAAGGAGTCAGACACGTCTCTTTCCTCTCCGCACATCATTGCAGTGAAGTTCTATGGTTTGATAAGGCATTTTTATCTTCAGTGAGAATCCAAGCACAGGCAGGAAATCTGCCAAGTCGTGTGAACTTCATCTCCCAACAGCTTGAAAATCCAGGATCTCCCGCTCTCTCCTCAGATGGAACAATCCCTGTCCCAGTGGGCATTGTTTATTTAACACCAGTACAGAACAGGGCTAAATAAACCCCTCAGCAGCTGGACCTCAGTATCTTTCACAAAGAGGGACACACAAATGAGCACTTTTTGCAGCTCTCTGGCTTTATCCCACCACCTGCCTTTTTACAGTATCCCTATATATAAATTAGAAAGAGATAAAGCCAAGGGTTCACTGCAGCGTCCATGAAAAAGCCCAGTCCGTGTCCCAGTCCCTCGGGATGGTGGGGGGTGTCACTGGGGGGTGAAGGTGAGGATCATCCAGCTGATGACGAAGTAGAAGAGGAAGATGGGGTACACGACGAGCGCCTTGCGGTTGGGGGGCTGGCTGTCCGCCAGGAACGCTGTGGATGCTGTGGAGACACAAACACGTGGAGCAGGAGCAGCAGAACACTCCCAGCCCCCCCTGCATGGAACACACTGCAGTGGGGATCTGCACTGCAATTGTGTTGAAAAAGACACCACTGCTCCAACCAGCCGGCTGTAGTCACCAAGTGCAACTTCCTTTATCATACAGAATGACAAGTCACAGAATCATGGAATCACAGCACGGTTTGGCTTGGAAAGGACATCCAGTCCCATGCCCTGCCACAGGAAGGGACACCTGCCACTAGCCTAGGTTGCTCCAAGCCCTGACCAGCCTGGCCATAAATGCTGATTAACACTGCACAATGAGAGCCAGACTTACAGATGAAGAACAGGAGATACAGTGCAAATGCATCTCTATAAAATCAGCATTTTCTAATAGTATTTATAACATAATTATAGGATAAACCACCAAACAGTCTCACAGTTTAATACTAAATCATCACCCTGCTGACCAGGGGCAATGACCAGTTATATTTGCATATAACCGTGGAAATTACCAGGAGCACAGGCAGAGTCTGAAGCTCTGCCAGCTCGAGGATTGGAAGAACTATTTCTACAGCTCTTCAGCAGCCCAGGGACACCTTAGACTAGAGCACCCCTTGGTTTTGCCCGAGGGAATGAACACGGATCAAGCTCCCCAAGCACAGGGCACACATGAGGGACTCACCCAAGGTGGACCAGCCGAACATGGCCCCCACCACGATGAGGCGGATGATGAAGCTGACGGTGCCCGCGCCCGCCAGCAGCACCAGCCTGCACACCAGCATGGCCACGGTCAGCGGCATCACGCAGTACCCCAGCACACACAGGCTCTGGAAGAAGGAGCTGCACGGGGACACAGCAACAGGGAAACAGCAGTGAGGCCAGGCAGGGCAGAACTCCGTGCACAGCAGCGTGTGAGCTGCCACGGAACAAACCCGCACTCACATGGTCCCTCCCAGAAGCTTCGAGTTGAGCGTGATGACAACGGCCCCAAACCAGATGATGACAAAGACCTCGGCAAACTGGGGCCCTCCATCATCCTTGCTGTCTGCAGAGCCACCCTGCAGCATCCTGGAGAGGGGAACAGGGAGAAGCAGCTGCACTGGGGAACAGACAGATGGAGGCATCAGCACTGACAAGAGTTTTCCTAGACTGGGGCAGGCGCCAGAGCAGGAGCCCCAACACTGATCCCCAGTTATGCTGCAGGCCCATAGTTTTTCTTCCATTTTTTATTTTCATTATATCTTCAGTTTTGCACAGGAAAGGAAAATGGTTGTGGCTCAACTGAGGTGATTTCAGTCCATCTGTTTCCCTGTTTTGAGGGCTGTGAAAGCATTCAGAAGGGAATCAAGCCATGGACACCAGGCTGAGATGGAAATTAAAGTACCGAAGTTTTGGTACCTCTCAAAGCAGCAGAGTAGTGTGTGACTGAACAAACCAGCCTCAGAGAAACCTTGGAATAACTATGGGATGCAGGCACCACAGCCGAATCAGGACAACTTGAGACACCTTCAGTAAAACCATCCCTAGGCCAGGGGACCAGGAAGAGTTCATCCTTAAATCCTAAATTTAAGGACAGGAGGTGCTAATGGGCTTGAAGTGTCACAAACACATTTTATCAGAGAACCCAACCAAGCAGTGCTTGCACAAGACAGACAGGGATCAGATGAAGTTGATCTTAACACATTAATTAGCAATTTTTAACATATCATTTCCCTCAGGCTACAAAACCCCAAATTCCCCCGGAATACTCACAGAGCCAGGGAGACACACAGCACTAATGGGCCCCAAAGATCCCCTGCAGGGAGAGGGAAAACACATCACAAAAGTCACAGAAACATGTCAGTTCCACTTTCCTGGGGGTGACAAAGCCCCCTGCCCAACTCCCAAAGTGCCATTTTCCACATCTCACTGCTTTACAATTTGCTTACTCAGCATCTTACACCATGATCTATAATAAAATTCATTCAAGACCCACCAGTTGCTGAAGCTCCCAGTTCCACCCAATCTGGCCCACGCCACCCTGTCACAGAGCCCTGGTGACACCCCAGCTGTCACCTCTGCTGCTCAGAACATGTTCAACACTCCTCAATCCCTGCCCCACTGGATTCTGCCTCTCCCCTGGAGGCAAAGCACCCCCTGGAGATCAGGAAGGCCCCAGCACGTACAGTCCCTGAGGAGCGCGCTGCTCTTCCTGGGATACATGACATGGACGAACTTCTTCCCAACCGCCTTCAGGTCCCTCATCTGAAACAGACACAAAACACTTTTTATTTATCCCCTCACAACAATTACAGCTCCCAGCCAAAGCAAAGAGACAGAAGTAAAGGAACATTGATGGCAAATCAGGAGAGGATCCAACACAAGAAGTTCCGTAGCATCCTCTGCAACAAACAATGACTACTTTTCCTACATTCCTGAAAAACCACAGCATCACATCCTTTTCTTTAACAACCACAATATTGTACCTTTTAATAACATCAGAATATAACCAACAATTTGTTTGTTCCTCTAGGAAAAGAAAATAAATGAAAAATACCTTCAGCCAGTAGAGTTTCTCGAGAGCTCCCACTGAGGCCTCTGCCCTGACAATGATTTCAGGATCACAGAGAAACTTTGGGTCACAATTCAGACACTTTTTGACCCACACAGGAATTTGTTTTACATGACGAGTTCTAAAACAATCCCTGCCAAAGTACAGGCTGAGCAGAGCCGTGCAAAACCATGGGTTTTTTAACATCTCATTTCCCTGAGTTTTACCCCAGCCATGGGCTCAGACTCACAATTGTGTCCTTGACTGGTTCGTCCAGTGTGGAGTAATCCTCATCAGGAGAGTGTGATCCCACAGGGACGGTGATCTCCCCTTCCACTGGGATATCCTGGGATATGGACACATCTGCCAGACCTGGGAACTGAATGGGTACAAACCTTTAGGAAGAAACACAAACATGCTCGTGTGCACCTCAGATGGGTTGGGGACGGACAGAGCTGCTCAGAATTCAGGGATAAAATGAATAAAAGGTTCTGCAGCAGGGCCAGGCTGTCGCTGCCCGATGTGAGCAGCTCACGGCCTGAAGAGCTGAGCAGGTGTGTGGGAGGCTGTCCCCTGTCACCCCCAGAACCCGCCCCCTGCGCTCTGTTCCGGCAGCAGTAACTGAAAGAAGCAAAAAGCTGCGTTTTAAGGGAGGTGACGGCTGAGGGCTGCACAGCCACACCACCCCCGAGTACCCGCCTCTAACAGCCCCGGGGAGCTGCACGGACACCCCCGGCCCGGGCACACACCGAGGCTGCTCAGGGTCCAGGCTGAACCGAGCTGATTCCCTCCCCGCCAACCGGCGAGGAAAGCTCTCGGGTGCCCGGAGGTGAAAACAAACAGGGCACAGCCCGACCGGATCTACGGCAAACACTGGGGCAGGCGGGGCAGGGGGGCCACGGCGGGAGGCCGGCGGCTCCCCGTCCCTGCTCCTGACCCTGTCCCTTTTCCTGTCTTTTTTTCCCGTCGCCTTCCTTCCCCCCTGTCCTCGGCCCTGTTCCCCGTCCCCGCCCTTCGGACGA
>VZTG01000551.1:46252-141497 GCA_013397845.1 Melanocharis versteri | reverse complement strand
CGGAGCCGGGCCGAGCCGCGGCCATGGGGCACCCGCCGCTGGAGTTCAGCGACTGCTACCTGGACAGCCCCGACTTCCGCGAGCGCCTCAAGTGCTACGAGCAGGAGCTGGAGCGGACCAACAAGTTCATCAAGGAGGTGATCAAGGACGGCAACGCGCTCATCGCCGCCATCCGCGGTGAGCGGGCCGGGGCGGGGGTCCGGGCAGGGCTCGGCCGGTCACCGGGGTGTGTCCCGTTCCCTGGGCATCGCCTGCAGCCCCGTGCTGGAGCCGCTTTGGGCCCGTGCCCTGCATCGCTCTGGGGAGGGCTGGCGTTCCCCGGGCAGCTGCCACCGCCCCCGCCACCCCTGGCGTGTCCCTGTCCCCGCACTGCCGCCCCCGGGGCCGCCCGCAGCTGTCCCCGTGCAGGGACAGGCCGGATCCCCCGTCCCGCTGGGTTGACACCGGCGGCGGGACCGGCCGAGCCTTCCCTGGCGTCTCTCTGCTCCTTTGGGGACAGTGATCCCGGTTCGGGGAAGGTGCTCCGTTATTCTGCATCTCCCAAGCGCGGGGGGAGCGTGGCGGGTTCATGGTTGGGCATCTCGTCGCCCTAGGGGACCACTGTGGGCACGAGAGGGGCTCTCCAGAGCCCTGCTGTCGTCTTCCTTTTGTTGTCGTTGTTCTGTCGTTCTTTAAATCACGGTGAGCATTTTTGCCAATGAAATACCGATTTCAATGTTGACTTTGCGGGAGTCGCCTGTTCAGAAGTGCTGACGGATCACCAGAGCACCTGAAACCACCAAGCCCCACGTGGTTGACACTGACCTTCTGGCTGCTTAGGTCTGTTTTCCTTCCCCAGGGCTGTAAATACACCTTCATACACACCTTCCCTGTGTCGTCTCTCATGCCTTCCTGGACTCAGTGATCTTAAAGGTCTTTTCCAGTCCAAATGATTCCATGGTTCTCTGCTGTTATCGATGCAGTAGAATCCAGGCCCAGGCCAGCAGAGCATCCATGGGGGCAGTGGAGGGACACAGACAATCCACGCTGGTCACACGCGGTTTTCCTGCCAGCTGGTTGGTTTCAGTTGGTGTTAATAGGTTTAGCTGCTGCCCTTTTGTTCAGAATAATTCAGAGCTTCCTTGTTATCGAGGCCGTGGCTGGAATAGCCCGTGTTTGCCCATCTGGAAGCAGCAGAGACAAAAGCTGGTGTAGCTGAAACTGCCGATGTCACAGGGCTGTGAGACCTAACGTGGGTACAAAAACCCGAATCTCTGCGCAGTCCGGGGCAGAAAAACACCCCAACAAAATGGAAATCAGAGGGATTTAAACAAACCTGCTTGCTAATGGAAATGCTTTTCTTCATCACTTTGTTCAAAACCATTTCCCTTTTCAGTGTTTGTAGTGCACAGGGATGTGAGGGATTTCGCTGGGTCAGCAGACCCGGCCCAGGGAGTCTGGCCAGGGAGGAAGGGCAGAAGCAGAAGAAAGCAGAGCACACCCAGACAGCACCGAGAACCCCCAGGGCTGAAGATTTCTTGCCTGAAATGCTGTGGGGTGTTTTTGCAGCCGATCCAGCAGGCTGCCAGGGAGGTGCTGGGACCAGCCCTGCCTGGGTTTCCGTCAGCTCCCTGTGTTTAGTTAATAGATAACTTAAAAAAATAGATATACCTCTGAATCCCATCCACGTGGAGCTGTGGGTGTGAATCTGGCGTACTCACTGGCTGTGGCCTCACCATGACCAGCTGGCAGCTGGCGGATCCCAATGTCCACTCGGACAGCCACGGCTGACAATCCCTCTGTGCCCCTTGACAAGGTGGGACAGAGGTGCCCTCAACCACTGGGATGCAAAGGTGGTGGTGGTCTCGTCAGGAGATTGAGATCTGATGAGGATAGAGGAGGGAAGTACCTGAAGGGGCCTACAAGAAAGGTGGAGAGGGACTTTAGACAAGGAATGGAGTGACAGGACAACGGGGGAATGGCTTCAAACTGAAAGAGAGCAGAGTTAGATGGGATAATGGGGAGAAATTCTTCACTATTAGGGTGGTGAGGCCCTGGCGGAGGTCATCCAGAGAAGCTGTAGCTGCCCCATCCCTGGAAGTATTCAAGGCCAGGTTACCTGAATGAGGGAGGCACTTTGGGGGCATTTAAACTCCTTTGGCCTTTCGTGGATTAGGAGAAACGGGTTCCATTTCCTCCACCCAACTGATGTGTCACCAGCTGGAACAAATAAAATCCCAGGGGTGAAGCTCTTCCAGGGGCCTGCAGCCCACCATATCCTGGTGAGGGTCGTCTGCAGTCACAGCCCCACCAGTGCTGCCTTTGAATGTGGTATTTTCTCTTGTTGACTGACATCCCCCAACAGCTGAGTAGTCACAACTACGTGGGACACAATAAGGGGACAAAGTATAAGGTATTGCCAAGTGGGGAATTAAACTGACTAAAGCAGAGAATAAGATCGTTCATTTTTGACAGTCTTTTGTGTGAAAGTCAATAATAGAAAATAATACTTTGAGTCAGAAATGGGAATTATTTTTGTTGTAAAGTTGGCTGCGACCCTTGTTTTTTGTGCCAGCAGTGTGGAAAGTCAGTGGCAGTGCCAAATGACAATGCTGGTCCCACACGTTGTACTGGCAGTGCTGAGACCACCGTGGCCTGTCCCTGGTCAGGGAGGGAGGGGGACTGGGAGGTGTCTGTCCCTTTGTGTTGGTGCCCATCCCCTTGGGCTGGCCAGGATCAGGGCCTGATGTAGGCACTGAGGATTCAGCTCCGACAGCATCTTGTCCATGCCCAGAGGTCACTGTGGCCAGCACTGGTGTGAGAGTCAAGCCTCGCTCAGGGCACACGCTCGAGGCCACCAAGGTGTCAGAAGTTGTGACTCCATGGCGTCACTGTGGCTGTAAGAATGGCTGCTTCACAGCAGTTTCCTTCTGTGCTTCAGTGTGGGTTTCTTTAATCTCTCCTGCTCACTGCGCTCTGCTGTGTGTGTGATAATGCAAACCCACCTGTTTCCTCTGGTCTTTGATCTTCTCTCCCAATTAAATATCAAATGGAGTTGGAGAAATATCAGATCGAGGCTTTTCTCATTAGTACCTGTGAGTGCTGTGGGGGTGAAAATTGTCCTTTGAAGCTCGAAGAGCTGTGAGTTCTCATGCAAATGTTGTGTACGTGGTTTTGCACTTGATTTCTGTCCAGCGTGCAGCTCTGCAGAGTGCCTGGGACTGTGCTGGCAGTTCCCAGCCTCCCCCAGTGCTGTGAGCACTTCATTCTGAAGGATAATGTGATAAAGGAATGTGTAGGGACTGTGTGGGCTTCTCCCCACGTATGGGGCTCCCTGGACGCCCAGGGAAGGTCCTGCTGTCATCATCATCCCTGCAGGTCCTGCAGCGCTGTTTGTGGGAACTGGCCTGTCCCCTCAGGGAACTCTTGTGTCCCTCAGCGTGGCAGACCTGTTCTGGGCAGGTTTCTGTGCTGTTGTTGGATATGGTGCCTGGGGGGTTAATGCTGTGGAGTGTGGGAAGCAGCGTGGCATTGGAACAGGTTATTTTAATGGGATTGAAGCCACCCAGAGTGGCCTGTCTGCCCAGTTCCCCAAAAATCCATGTCCTGGCTCATAGGAAGGCTGTGGGGACGTGTCTGGGATCTATTCTTGCAGCATGTTACAGCCAGATCCTGTGTCCAAACAACCCTAAAGCTCCTCTGGAAAAGGGGGAAGAAGAAGGAGTCTGTCCCACACCAGGAGGGGCTGCAGCTGTCCAGGCAAGCATGGGCTTTGCTGGGAGGCACAGCTGGGCATTGAGGCGCTGCTGTGACGACGTCCTGTCCCACAGAGACAGCTTAGCCATGGGACCGTATGGAGCAGGGGGGAAACGACCTGCTGGAAAATACATCGCTCTCCTCCAGCAATAATGTGATCTCTTGTCGGCTCCTCGCTTGTCTTCCCCATCCTCCCTGGGGATTTCAGCCAGTAAGGGCACCAGTTGCTGCTGGTAACTTGTAAAATTGTCTCCTGACTTCCCAGCTCTAATTGTCTCAAGAGACATCACACCCACAGCCAGACCCCAGCTCTCCCTGGGAGCATCTGTGCCCTGCAGACATCCTCAGCATAGGTGGGCAGAGGGGGTCTCTGCAGCCAACAGCCGCTGATGAAGCAGCTCCTGCGCCTGGGCTGCAGACTCTGAGCACAGGACTAGGGCCCCAGTTGGTGCAAATCTAAACCAGACACGCTTTAACCAGAGACTAAAACACAATAGCAGAAAAAAGAACAAAAACCCTCCCAAAAGCCAACTAACTCACCCCTAGCGCCAGAGCTGTATCCTCAGTGCAGGCGGGAGAGATGAGGGGCCGGCACAGGATCTACCAGATCCAGCTGCGAGGCAGATCCCACCCCGTGTTCCGGGGCTCGGGGATGTGTTTGCTGGGTTTTGCTCTGCCTGGAGCAGCTCTCTGGCCGGGCAAGTTGTCTGTGTTGGGTTTGCTTTGCCAGTGGCTGAGGTGCCAGGCTGGGCACAGGGTGGTTTGGCCATGCTGTGATGGCCCTGGGCCCAGCTCTGTGTCCCTCACTCCCTCCCTGCTGTGGTCCTGAGCTGCCCAGCCTCCCCCCCAGGAACCACTGGCTTCTGCTGGTTACAGCTGCTCCGTCCATGCCCAGGTGTGCCCAGGGCTTGGTTTGTTTTAGGAAGCCCAGGGCAGGAATGTGGGCAGGGGCGGCTGGCAACAGCACCAAGCCAGCCCTGTCCCTGCCAGCTCGGGGGCTGGTGGGAGGGCTCTGGACCAGCCTTAGTCCAGCCTAAACAAACCAGTGTGCAGTATTTTGTGATGGCTTTTTCCAGCCCAGATATACTTCCCGAAAACTCGCCTCTGTACAGCGGCACAAGGAGCCAGGACAAGAGGGGAAGTTGTTTTCATGTGTTGAAGGATATTTTTTCTTGTGCTGCACATGAGGCGTGCAGGGAGCTTTTCATCCATCTTCTACTGCCTTTTCTGGCTCCTTCCCTGGGAGGATGTGGGTGTTATCCATGTCCTGTGTGTCTCACAGCCCACGGCTTGCAGCAGCGCTGCTGCTGACCTAAGAGTTTCCTCTTGAGTCACTGTATGAAGACTCAGCTTTTCTGGCTGTTTTCTTGAGATATGGTTGGAATATTCTATTTCCTAATGCTGTTGGTGGCACACTGATAACTACGGATGTGGCATCCCATGCTTGACTCTAGGCTTTTCACAGGTGGCTTCTGTGCTGCTGGGAAAAAAACTCTGGTGAACAATCAGCACCATTTACAGGTACCGAGCCCCAAAATGCTGCAGCTTTGGAGCCGCTGGAGAAGTTCAGCAGGCAGCGGTTGTTTTTCCTTACTCAGCATTAAACGAATCTTCCAAACACGCAAAGCTTCTGTCTGAGGTTCTGACACGTGTGAGTGAGAAAGCTTTTGGAACCTTGTTGTTTCTGTTCTGGGGATGGTGGGTTGTCCACACTGGCCTGTGTTGTGTCTTGCAGCCTCGTCAGCACCGCCGGCCGAGCTGCTCTGCTGGGAGCGGCGATCCCAGGCCGTGCTGGCTGTTTTCTACCGGGGCACATTCAAACACTGCCTCTCTGCCCAGTGTCCTTCCTTGTCACCAAATTCTCCATGCAGGTGAACGTGCGGTCATGAGTTGTTCAAGTGATGATAAGAGCAGCAGAATAGCCTGAGATAAAGTCTATAAATATAAGTACAGCCCAGAGGTCAGTTGCTCTCTCAGTCTGATCTCTCTCCTTTTTATCCTGTTCCCCCAGCCAAGCCTGATTTTGAAGAGCCTGAAGATGTTTAAAACAAGAATAGATTTATTAATGTTAGTAAACCTTGTAGCTGTGAGAATGGAGAACAAGGGACACAACCTGTTACTGTGCCATCACAGGATGAACTGGGGACCTGCAGAGCATCAGGGAGTCCTTTGAGGTGGAAGCATAGAGCCAGACCCCCAAGTCCTTGCAGAGATGCCCAGAGTAGGGGTAGCTCTTGGCAAAGCCCCCCTAAGTGTGCTCTGCAGGTCAGGCTGCCGCGGTGCTGGTCAGGTTGACGGTGCCCAGGAGTCACCCAGGAGGTGCCAGCTGGTGCAGGACAGGCCATGTCCACGCTGGCATCGTCTCCCAGCCTGGATCAGGAGGGATGCGCGTTCCTCCCCGCACCAAACCGCTTCGGATCGCTGGTGAGCTGCCGGCGATCCCTTCCTGGCGTGCTGTGTGACTCAGCTGGCCTCCTGCCCAGCCCCACTGCGCCCTTTTCGAAGGAAACTCTGAAATCATGCGTGCTTGGAGCAAGCACGGCTCCCTCGCCCGTCAGAACCTGCCCTGCCTGGGAAGGGGGGCTGCAGGGAGATGCATGTGAGAGCTCTGCAGATCATGAGATGTCTCTGTGGGGATTGCTTGTGCTCTGCCCCGGATAAGAGTCCGTTGTTTTCATGTTTGTTTTCCCTGTGTCCGTCCTGCCTGTGCAGCGGGGAGCTGCGGATCTTGGAGCACACCCTCTCCTGCCGCTCACGCCAGAGCACCGTGCCAAGAGCCTGCTCGGCTGCTCTCGGAGCCGGGGGCTCTGGGTGGCCTGGAGCACTGGAGGGATTTCTGCAGCTCTGCCCTCACTCTCCTGATGCCCCTGGGAAAGCGGCTGCTGCCCCTCCCTGACAGCTCACTCCTCCCAAGGGAGGGGAAAATCCATTTGTTTTCCATGGCTCAGCTTAGTGTATTTTTATTTTTCAGGATCTGTCCTTTATTCCCCAGCCCGAGGACCTGCCCGCAGGCTGGCATTCTGAAGGTGGTGACTGGCTTCTGCGGGACAGTGCTGTAAACAGGTGCATAAATAGGTGCAGCAGCCAGAGCCACCTGCCAGCCTTACCCTGCTTCCAGCTGGCTGCCTGCTTGGCTTCCAGCCCCAAAGTGTCACCTGGCTGCCGCAGCCACAGCTCACCTGGCCCTGCCATCCCCAGGGCTCACCTGGCAGCACCATCCCCACAACTCACCTTGGCCATCCCTGCTGCAGGGACAGGCATCCAGCAGCCTCTGTGTTGGGAGTTCTCAGGAAAGCTGCCGAGTGTTGCTGCCCTTGGAGCCTCCCGTGTGGGGTTTGGGAGCTGCTGGCTGCCCAGCACAGGAACGCTGGCACCACCTCCACCAGCAGCACCAGTGCCCACAGAGCCAGGCACTGTCCCCAGCTGTGGCTGTCCCTCCTATGCCTGGGTTCAGTGCACTCCAGGGCAGTGCTGAGCAATTCCCTGGTGTGCTGGCAGTCGGATTGGGACACCAGGTGGTCTGAAATTCCTGCAGGTGTGGCAGCACCAGCCTCGCCGTTGAGCTTGGTCCGTGGTGAACCAAAGAACTATGATGGCGTTTCCTCCTTTGTGACTCTGCCTCTGCGACCCCAGGAGCATTTGTTTAAAAAACAGTTGCATTATTTCTTACTGCGTCTTTCACCACTTTTGCTGATTTCTAAGGCCTCTCATCTTTTCTTAACTTCCAGTTCAGTTGGCCACGTGTTCTGGGCCGGCTGCCCTGTGTCTCTTTCCAGTTTTGCTGAAGCAACTCCTCCAGCTTTGCAGGGCTGCAAGGTTGATTTGAAAGGCCAGCAAAATGCCAAAGGGGAAAAAACTGTTTTCTGAGAAGTTCAGGCTTCCAAAGTGCAGTTTTACCCATGGCTCATCCTGAGGAGCACTGAGGGAAGTGCTGATGCCAGCGGGAATTTTGCTGCTGTGTGGAGAGCAGGGGTGCCCTGGCTGAGCTGAGCCAGGCAGGAGACTGTGCTGCAGCGTCTTGTGCTGCCCTCATGTTTCAGAAGCAAAAATCATTAAAAAAAATTCATTTAACGCACTGTCCTTTATGAAAATATTTAACACACAGCCCAAAGTGCCACTCGCTGGGTAACCAGTACAAGCCAGTGAGTGTCACTGGTGTGTTCCACATCTTTGCTTTGAAATGTGGCTCTGCTGCATGAATCTCTTCCTGATCAATGGATCTGTCACTGTGGAGGTCTTGGGAAGAAGATGCTGGATAACTTAGTCTGAGAGAGGGTAAGAGTGCGTCCTTCTCCCAGAAGCTGTATCCCATGTCACTCGCTCCCAGTTTTCTCCAGAACAGACCAATATACCCCAAAACTTTGTTGTCCTTCCAGTCTTACTTGGTTGCTTTGTGTTTTGGTTGGGGTTTTGCGCTGATACGTTGCCAAACTTCCACGCTGTTGGTGAGGAGACCCGTGGTCTCTCTGCTCCAGGCATCCAGGAAAGCTTAACTGCCTTGAGCTTTGGGTGCAGCCTTGTAACCCTTGCCAGCTCTTCTGGAGCATGGCAGGTTCAGCAGAGCCAGTTTCCATCAGGCAATGAGGAAGATAAGGCAGGCGTGAGAATTTACATGATGAGTGTGAACCATTGCTGTCTGGGTCCTTGGGTATTTAATTTAACAGTAAATAAGAAAATAAGCCTGTCAAGCGAGTCTGGGCACTTCCTACAAGGCTGGCTGGGCAAGGAGGAGAATTCATGAGAATAAAAGATTGAAGTTTAGGACAGGAAACAGAAACTGTGGAGGGTGGAGGGAGAGTGGGAGGGTGATGTGTGAGTGGAGGTGGTGGTCCAGAGGGCAGGTAACCATCTTGCAGAGCAAAAGGTCACTGGTTAGGGAGAGGTACTGAAAAATATCTTTTTACTGGGAGCACAGCTCTGCTTTTCTGCCTGGAGCCTGGGCTGGGCTGGCTGTGAAAGGGAAGCGGCAGCTTATGAAACAACTCAGTCAATGAAGGGCTGATTAGGAGAGGTAAATGTGTGACAGCGTGTGAGACATCCAGTAAATTCCTTTGCAGGAGATTTGTAAAGCACAGCTAAATATAGCAAGTTATTTTTAGCAGTTCATACTAGCCACTTACTCCTGGCAAGTGGAAAACCCGTGTCAGTGTGGGAAAAATGGCCTTTGTCCAATGTGTCAGGATTTCTGAGTCCCCACAGAGCCTTCAGGGGCACTTGCGGACGGCTTGCCCTGGGTCAATGCCAGGCACTGCCTGTCCTGGGCTGTTCTGTAATTCCCTAGTGCTGAGCATCTCTCCTCTGAGCAGCACCGAGAGGGCTGGATTCCTTGCAGGATCCTGTGTGGATTTGGGACTACCTAGAAGGCTGACTGGAAGGTTATTTTTTTATCCTCACTGAGAAAATCAACATGTTTCTGTGTCTGAGGAGCTGTATAGTATTTGGGAGTGTTCCATGAGTCAGGGCTCAATACTCCTGATCCTGATGGCACATCTGGGCTCAGCGGGGGGAGCTCATGGCTTTCCAGGCTGAGGTATTTTTGTGGGGCAGAGATTGGGGATTTCATGCAGGTAGTACACACAGTGTAAATCCAACAGCTCGGAGCAGAGTCTGGCCCCTTGGCCACATACTTTGTGTGTTGGCTCTTAAAGCTCTGCTGCAAGGACAGAGAATTCCCGGGAAGCAGTGGGTCGAGTACTGTGTCCAGAACCTCATCCCCAGGGTGGTGATGGGCATCAGCTCCATCTCTTCAGTGGTGCAACTCCCTGGGGAATTCTTTGGCGGGTATTGGTAACAATGGGCACATTATTTTCCCCTCAGGAGTCACAGCCCTCTCTCTGCATGCTGGGATAAGTGGCATTTCTCATGTTGTACGTTTGCCATGCACAACTCCCCACCATCCAGGAGAAAATCATCCATAGGGACCATAGGTAGGAAATATAGGTGTGTCTTCAGCTACTGTGTGTCAGGGTCTTGCACAGTTTCCCTGACAAAAATGGATTTCCAGGGTTCAGATCCTAACCCGAAAATTTCCATGTCTTAAAATGCTCTTGTTTAAGGGCAGAGTGAACTTTTATTGTCTTTTGTTTGCTTGGTTGAAAGGAAAGCGTGTGGCCGGCTTTGATAGTTCTGTTTTCAAGCTGGAGAAGAAGAAAGCAAAATGCGAAGATGGAGCCCCTGCTTACATTTGCTCTGGTTATTTGCACTGCCATGGTCAAACCCAGGTTGGGTTTTCCTTACTGATTCCTTCATGGGTTTTCCTTATGAAGCTGTGACTGAGTTGCCCTGGCACTGCAATGTGTGGGTCAGGCGGACGCAGAAGCTCAGGAATTGCTTTTTGCCCCATGGAAATCTCTGCTGGCTGCTCTTCCCTGAGCTGCCCATGTGTAGGTGCAGGCAGGGAGACCAGTTAAAGTCACTTCCCGCCTTCCAGTGTGGGCTGGGACATCCTGTGCCTTCCCAGGAACAGGAGCGGGATGCTGCAGTCCCATCGCTGCTCAGCTATTCATGCCTTCAGCTGGATCTGATTAAACTCAGGACTGCCTTTGCACTGGGAGTGTCACTGGCCAATGATTGCAAAGATGATGAGGTTGAGGGGGGATTTTTATTTTGCTTTTTCCTCCTTAATTTGCAGTGTGATGCCCAGGGAGCAGCACATGATGAGGATTAGCCAAAGGCCTGCTGAACCCGCTGCTCGCTCAGCTCCCAAGCTTCTGGAGGAGCAGCAATTCCCACCTGGCTTTTTCCTAGGAAGAAGTAGAGTGATGCTGTGTATACCAGCTGCTGCACAGCCAACGAGTGTCAGATAAACAGGGTCTGTTTGGGTGTGGATAGCAGGGGTGAGAGTGCTGGCAGCCTTGCCCTGGCTGATGTGACGTGTACCCTCCACACCTGCTCTGCTGCACAGTTGGAGATGTTCTGTTGGTTTTCAAAGTGTTTATTTCTAAAAATCAGGCCCGACGTCCCACTGCGTCCCTGTGGTGTTAAATGAGGCAGCCCAGGCACGGCCCTCCTGTCCTGGCTCAGAGATCCTGCTGGTCCCTAGAGCTGTCACCGCTTGGTTGTCACAGCCACTTCTATTTCCGTGTTCTCAGGGGCATGGTTTCCTCTCTTGGGAACAGAGGACCATTGCAGTCACACAGATTGTGACCCCTGGGTTGCAATTAGTGAAGCTAATTAAAGATGTGCACCTGTGACACGTCAAGCATTGCAGACCCTCAGTGGGCACCTCTGTGCCCCATTCTCTGGCTGTGTCTGCTCACCCTCTTCCCCCATGGTTCTGTCCTGTGGTGATGGTTTCCTTCTGGTTTAAATTCTAAGCACTGGAGGAGGAAACAGCAGCACAGCCTGGTTTGGGGCTCTGCTTGTGTTTGTGTTTTGTCGGAGACCTGTGGCTTTTGCAGCGGTAGCAGCACTCTTTTTTTTGTGGTTTTTGGTTACCTGTGGTTGCTGTGAAAGGTTGAAGTGAGAATCCTTCTAGGTCCTTACCGAGCAGGCTGTGAGGCACATCCTTCCAGAGCTGCTGGCTCTGGAGGTGTGTTTATCCACACAGAAATACAGCCTGGAGTTCTCTGTGTGCCTCCTGAGGCCGACACGGCTGGCACTTGGTGCTCTGCATTCCTGCCCCGCAGCCCGGCTGGGGCCACTCTGTGCAGGGATGGAACTTCGTTTTTACTAGAAGAGTAAATTACTGTGGCCACAAATGGTGAAACTTGGCGTTGATTCCTGGTGCTGGAAGGGAGAAGAGTCCTTGAGGACTCCTGAGCAAATTCATTTTGGTGTGTTTCCATGGAAACAGGCTGAGCAGGCAGGGTCCTTGGGGCAGTGCTGAGCCTTGGCGTGCTGTTTGCAGGGATATTCCAGCTTGGAGCATGGCATTAGTCCTTGAGCCTCGGGTTCTGGTGCTGGGGGAGCAGGACGGGCCCTGCAGCCACCTCTCCCTCCTGCCAGGCTCTGGGGGTGCAGAGCAGGAGCCTTTGGCAGCTGAGTGTTTGTATTGGGAAGGAAAACGTTTCCGACTGTTGAAACAAGGGCGAGTATGGACTTATCTCTCCCAGCGTGGGATGGAGCCCCGTTTTTCCACTCAGCAAATGTCTTCCTGCTGGCCCCTTCCTGTGGTCAAGCCTCTTTCCTGTGGCTGTGGCTTATCCCTTTCTCCCCAACCCCCTGTCCTGCCCCATATCCCAGGTGTCACCACACCGCCATCAGGTGCCACCAAGGGAAGGGGCAACGTCTCACCGAGTGTCTCTGATCACTGACATCAATTCTCTGTCTCAGGCCTTGGTGCTGAGCCCCGCAGGGACACAGCCCCCATGCAGGGGCATCCTCTGTTCCCACGGTGCCAGCGGTCAGTCAGCCCTGTGCTGTGCCCCAGTCACACCCCAGAGCTGTCCTACAGTGCCAGTGGTCAGTCAGCCCCGCGCTGCGTCCCAGTCACACCCCAGAGCTGTCCTACAGTGCCAGTGGTCAGTCAGCCCCGCGCTGCGTCCCAGTCACACCCCAGAGCTGTCCTACAGTGCCAGTGGTCAGTCAGCCCCATGCTGTGCTCCAGTCACACCCCAGGGCTGTGGCAGCCCCACGGCAGCAGCGATGCTGTCCTGTGCATGCACACAGGAGCTCTGTCAGGAGCCAGTGTTCAGCCAAGGCTCTGTACGTGTGGGAGTTGAGTTGCATTGGTCTGGAGGAGCCTGGTTTCCATTAAGAGCTCCTCCAGAGCCTGCCAGGCACGCATGGTGCGGGCTCACGCTCCCTCTCCCTCTCTCCCTCCTTCTCCCTTGGGCTGAAAGGGACACACGGCACGTGGAGACCCTCTGTCCCTGCCAGGTACCACTTGTGGGACCTGCGTGGGACCTGCTGTGCTCCCGGCTCACGAGGACACCAGAGCTATGGTGCCTTGTCACCTGCCTCCAGCCAGCACCCGTGGAGGGGACAGACGGACAGACAGAGAGACAGATGCTGGCTGGGGCTGCCGCTGCTTTCAGAGGGGCTCAAGGACACACACTGGGCCGGGAGGGGTGTTTGGAGGGAGGGATTGAACATCACCTGCGGCCAGCGGCAGGGGAGGGGCTGGATGGGGCCGCAGCAGCGTCAGGGACGGTGACGGGGTTTGCAGGGGGACGAACAAAGATTCCCCTGAGCGAGGGCTGAATGAGCCTCCGGCCTGGCCTGAGCGAGCGCTGGGGGACTGAGGGGGAATTATTTGCTGAGGTTTTCCATCAAGTCAATGACATCGTTCTGTGCAAGAGTTCACTCATTTACGTGCTCCAGCCCCTGGCAGCTGGGGCTAAATAGCGACATTCAGGCCTGAATCTGCCCATTCAGGAGCAAAGGTTTGACCCATCGGAGGGAGCTGCTGAACGAGGCTTTTGAGGGAGAAGAGGGGACTGCGCTCTGAGCCTGCACAGGGGACACGGCTGTCCTCCCACCCTTCCTGCCCGGAGACTTTGGGGAGGGTCGGGAGCTCTTGACCTGGGGACAGCGGAAGCAGGGAAGTCTGGGGACCTGCCACTATCCCACACAGGCCACTTGATTTCTTTTCCCCAGCATCCATTTCAATGTTGTCCAATTTTTCTCTCCCCTTCACAGCGGCATTTCAGAACATCCCATGATTGTGACCACAGTAGTAAGTTTTATTTTCAAATTAAAAAAACGCACGCACGTACACCAAGTTCCTATATACAACAGCCATCGTGCTGGTTTGGCAAAGCAGTGGTGGGAGCTGGTTGCACGTTAATGTCTGTGCTATCAGATCTTCCCCATTTGCAATTTCCTGGATTTCTGAAAGTGCCATCTCTGTGCACCGCCACAAAGGAGTCCAGGCTGGGACTGTGCCTATAGCTGGAGTCCCAAATTAGGGAAAATGGCAACATAAATCGGAGTATAACATTATTCCTTTGCTTTTCCTTTTGTCACCCACATCCTACTCCCTGAGGTCAGGCAAGTGCAGCCTCCCTCTGTTTGTGTCTCAGGAATTGTAGCTTTGTACAGTATGATGTTGTCAATCCAGTGAGTGTCACTGGTGTTGTCCCCACTGGCCCTGGGTCAGGCTCTGCTGTGGTGTCACATCCATCCCAGGGCCCCTCTGCCAATGCCAGCAGATGCCACCCAGACACCTCCTGCAGCCACACAGGGTGCAAAGACACAAAGCATCCTTTGGGCCAGAAACTTCTCTGGAAGGTCCAAAAATAATTTGGACTGAGTCACAGCCAACATCAGGCAGTGTCTTTGCTTCCAGCCCGGACTGTTCCTCACCAGGCAGGGCCATCTGTGGGTGCCCAGGCAAGCCCAGCTGAGACCCCTGGCTCAGCTCTGTGCTCTGTGGCACTGTCCTTCCCTCAGAGCCTGTCTGTGTCCATGACCCCACAGAGGGACAGTTATTTTTAGTCCTGCCTTTTTCCTCACATTTATTTTCTGACTCTACAGATTTCTCTCCCATATTATGAAACAATTCCTGTGAACAGTGGCCAGCCTGTCCGACAGCCCCTGTGCTCCGAGGAGCTGTGCCAGTGCACACAGAGCCCTGGAGTATCTCCTGAGTGTTTTCCTGCAGGGAAGTGTGTCAGTGTCCCTTCCTGTATGTGGCTGGACACAAGGCCATTGATCAGTTGTTGTACTGTGTGGTGCATCCATTAGTGCTGCAGAAGCTTTTTTAGAGAGAGGAAAAACCCAAACCCAATGCTCCCTGCAGCCTCTGAGGGTTATTAATGCTGCAGCATTTTCTGCAGGGCTGAATTTCCCAATGCATATGGATTTTCATAACTACCTTCCTATGGTCTTGTTCCATTCAGGATAAGTTTCTGAGAATTGCAGCCTCTGTAGAACAATTGCAGAAACCCACAGCTGATTACTCTGTCCTTTTCCAGGGTACTCCTCAGCGGTGCAGAAGTTCTCCCAGACTCTGCAGTCCTTCCAGTTCGACTTCATTGGTGACACACTAACAGATGATGAGATCAATATTGGTGAGTTCTCTGCTTTTTGAAGCTGACTTCCAGTAACTGGAACAGTCTCCCTCTCTAGGAATTAGCCTGCCTGGTGGATTTTAAGCAGCCTCAGGAGCCGGGTTCCAGGCAGCTCTTCCACAGCTTACTTTATGAAGCTGAACAGTCACGGGTCGAGTTTCACATTCCCAATTCAGCGGATAATTTGCAGAGGTTTTCCATGGCTCTAGGCCTGCTCCATGCTGCCAGGTGCTGGGGAGGAGGCGGCGTGGTGCTGATCTCCCAGCCAGCCCCTCCTCCCGGTGCTGCAGTGGAGCCCAGCGGGTGCTGCTCGCAAAGCTGCCTTCGCTGTGCTGGAAAGGCCTCACAGGAACAAACTGCCCCACACTGCCCTGCAAAGGCACCAGGCTGCAAACTTCTGGGAAAAAGGGTTGCTGGATGTGTCTCAAATGGAAAACAATGGCCGTCTGTGCCCCGGGCAGCCTTGCAGGGCTGCTCCCTGCACATCTGTTTGGGGATTAGCAATCCTGGAGCTGAGTTACATCCCTGCCCTCCCCCGGCACAGCTCTGGGAGTCACTCAGCATCCACTCCCCACGGGCTGAACCGAAGGGCCTGACTGCCCCAAACCCTGTTCGTTTCACATGAATCTGCTCTTGGCTTAGCGGGGTGGGTGGACCCTGCAGGGGTGACAAGAGGCTGCAGGAGGGACAAGGGATCCTCAGCCCCCAAGGTTCTGACCCTGCCCCATCAGACAAACACTTGTGCCACCTGCCTGGGCTGAGGGTTTGGTCTGCCCATAGGCCCACAAGCAGGAGCACAGGGCATTTATGGGGTGGGGAACAGGGTCTTTTCCAGGCTGCTCCCAGGGGCTGCACATAGTGGAAAAGAGCAAAGCAAACCAGCTTTTGTCAGGCAGCGGTTGAAGAGTGGCAGCAGTGTGACATTGCTGGTGTCAGGTCTCTCGGCCGCTGTCAGAAGGGGAAGGAAGTAGAGCCTGTTCCTTGGGCTGTTGTATTTAAAGCCATGTGCAGCAGATTGCAGCCTGCCCCTCCAAGGCTTGTTTCCTTTTTGGAAAGTCTCTAGGTGAAACCCGCTGGAAATGAGTCAGCCTCCAAATCTAATGGCAGCAGAGGTGCTGAACTTCCAAACACACGTGGGTCAGGGAGGGGAGAATTCTGCCATGTAAATGCCCCTCCTGGGAGCTGAGGGGTCTGAGGCAAACAGTCATGCAAGGAAAGGAGTGTCCCTCCTCTTGGCTGGAAGGGACAAAGCTCCAACGACCAAGCAAGGCTGCTGGGAATGACAGAGGTTGAATAAAGGGATTGTGGGATGAGGGAGGGCAAGAAGAGATCACAGCAGATGTAAAACCCTCCGTGGTGAAAGGAGCATGTTTCCCTTCAGTTTTGCTGGGGAGTATTTGTTTTGCTTTTTCAAGAAGAGGTTCCCAGTTTCCCTGTGAAGAAGTCTGGGCTGTGTTCCTCCTCCCCCCCAAGCCCTGGTGTGCCTGCAGGAGTTGAGGCTTCCTTATTCCTGACACAGCAGTGGGGCGTTGACGTCTCCGTAGCAGCTTCCATCTCCTGCAAGGGTGCCAGGGATCTGCGTGGGAGTGCAGAGCTCATTTGATGTGCAGGATATGGGAGTGAAGCAGAACACTTACAGGCATTTCTTATGCGCTGCAAGAGAACGTGTTTGGGTTGTAAATAGAGCTAAAGTCACGCTGCTCTCTCGTTGTGTGGGCACAGAGCAGCCAGGCACCCGAGCGGGTGGCAGCAGGGACACGGCAGGTGGCAGTCAGGACGCTGGGTTGATGTTGTCTGTCGTGAGCAGCACCTTCCCCTGGGGATGTGAAAGGTCATGGATGCACCCGTGTCACCCCACAGCTGCGGCCCCTCCCGTGCTCCCTCCTGCGGCCCCTCCACTGTCACCTCACGGGACCCAAATCAGCAGCTCCTGCAGAGATGAGGGGGGCAGTGAAATGGGATGGCATGTTCCTCCCTCCCAGGCACGGGAACCTGGGATCCTCTGGCTGTAAGGACCTTCCTGGAACGCTTCTGGCTGCCCAGCAGAGTCGCTCTGGCGTTTCCAGGTGTCAGTTCCCAGATGTGGCTGGGCAGGCAGTGGCTGCTGGTGACCTCCCTGCTCCACACTGCCCTGCAAGAGCTGGCAATTCTGACCCAGGGCAGTAGCATAGATCCACCCTGCTGCTCCCAGGCACTGCTGGGCTGGCAGCAGGGTCTGAGCCTTGTGTGTGTGGTGCAGGGTCAAACTCAGTGAGCTGCTCTGTGGCTGGAGCCAGGAAACATGTTCCTGGGCTCTTCCTGTAGAGCAAAGGGGAAAATCCAGCTAGGGAATGTTTTAGGCACTGACATATTCCCTGTAAGTTTGGGGCTGGATTCTCATTCTCCCTGGGATAATTCTTTTCCTGGCTCAGGCCCCTGGTGTCTGTGCACTCCAGGTTTCCCATCATCCAGGGGAGCCACAGTGGCAGCCACGTGTGGCCCTGGGCGTGAGCACCATGAGCTGTCGGGCCATTGCACTGCTGGGGGCTGGAGCCCTCACTGGAGGAGAGCTCAGAAGTTCCTGACTCATCAGGAAGGTCTGTTGTGCCGCTGCCAGCTGATTGCCCGTGTCACGAGGCTGCAGTCATTCCCTTTTGTGTGTCCTGGTAGCTGCAGGATGAATCCTCACGCTGGATTTTAGCAGCACAGGTACCTCTCCCAAGGTGCCGCTGTGGATGAGGGGAGAGGTCCCTCAGCTTGCACAGAGAGCACAGCAGCACCCTCTCCCTGACCTGTGGGACAAGCTAATCCTGTGCCTGCCGTGCTGTACACCTGCTGTGCCCCCTCCTGTGCTGCCCTGCCCAGCCCAGCGTGCTGCAGGGAGGGAGGGTCTGTACTGCAGAGCTCTGGGGTCTGACAGAGCCACTCTGGGCTGTTCCTGCCAGGGTGAGAGCGAGCCTGGGACCCACCAGACCTGTCCCACGCTGTGCTGAGCAGGCTGGAACTGTGGGAAACGTTCCCAGCTAGCTCCCAGGTTGTTCCCAGGTACGCTGGGGTGATCAGGCTGTTCCCCCAGGCATCCAGCACACAGCCACACTACTTGCGTGGGCAGGTGTTTGCCCAGCCTTGCCTTGCAGCCCAGAGAGATGGGAGTATGGCTTGGCACTGTCAATGCACTGCTGCTGAGAGGTTTCCTCCCCTGGGACAAATTCAGCCCTTTCCCGAGTTCTCCTTTGATGGGCAGGGAGGGGGGCTGTATATTCCCCCTTGGTGTGGGGTCAGCTACTCCCACCTAGTCTTTTTTTTCCCCAGGCTAAACAATTCTTGTTTCAGTTTGTTAAAGGAAAGGTTTCATGCTATTTTTATTGTAGTTGGACTCCAACCGCTGATCAATGAGATCTTTTTGTTTCACTTCTAACATTTTGGGGAGTGATATCAGTGTCTGTGACCATGTCTACACCTGCTGCCTTCCCTCCTGTACATGGACTGTGATCTTTGTCATTCTAGGCCATCTTCATTTGACACACTTGTCCCTGTCCTGGCAAGCACCTGCAGCTCTTCCCGGGGCAGAGGTGCTGGGCCCATCCTGGTGCTGCTGGCAGCTGTCCAGGTGGGCCAGGCTCCCACTGTGGCAGGGCCTGTCCTGCTGCAGGTGCTGGGGATGGCAGCTGCCCCTTCCCTGTTTGGCCTTTTCCTCCATTTGCCCAGTCTCCGCCACCTGCATTGCCATCTCTATAGCACAATTCCTAATAAAAGCTAATTAACATCCTCTTACCTTCCCAGGGCCTTCACTCCCTCATTGCCCAGGGTAGGAGACCCTCCTCTCCCCTGCATAAATAAATACCCCTCAAGGCCAGCCTGCACATGGCATTGCCTCACACCGTTTCTGCCAAAAGGGGCCACCTCTTCTCGTTTTTTTTGCCAGCCCCTGCTGGGGGTGCAGCCACATTGGGGCGTCCTGACGTGTGTCCCACACTCTGGTGCCACATCCCAGCTCCACTGACCAGCCTCTTCTTTTCTTACAGCCGAGTCCTTTAAGGAGTTTGCAGAGCTGCTGCACGAAGTGGAGCTGGAGAGGTCCATGATGGTAAGGAGATGGGAACTGGGCTCTGTCATTCCTGATACAGCTAAATTCCAAATCACAGCCACAGCACCACGTGCCTCGGTGTGAGGCTTCTCATCAGAGGGAAGCTGGGAACACTGGGAATGTGCTTGGTACTCATCTGGTCCATGGTCCCGTGGCCATGGGCCCTGAGCACGGAGCAGGCACAGCAATAGGTGTGGAGGGCTCTGGCTCTCCCAGGCAGTACAGGCAGGCACAGAGCCCCAGGCCCTGCAGCTGGAGGGGCTGCAGTGTGTGCAGGCTGCTCACCAACTGCTTCTGTGGTGAAACCAAGGGTTAAAGAACGAGCTTTCGCTCAGTTTTTGCTGGGTGCAGGAAGGCAGGTGTCTCTGAGCCCATCTGTGCTGGCCCAGCTTGGCAGGACAATGTACTGCCATCGGCTTCCTGCTGCCATGTGCCCTCAGCCTCTCCAGAGCTCCTCCAGAGCCAGTGCTGGCTTCCCACTTCACTCCTAATTCCAGGAAAAACACGAAGGTTAGGCTCGGTGGAGAGCTTACAGCATGCCAGGAATGTGCTGCTTGGCTCTGCATTCCCCTGCCTCGTGCAGCAGCAGGAGCTCCTGCCAGGCTGGGCCGGAGGGTCCACGGGCAGGCGAGGAACAGCAGGAAACCAGGAAAGCACTGAGATACTTCTTTATTATTAATTACATCCCAGGTATAGTGGCTCCTTTGGCAGTGGGGGGAGCAGTGAAAGGTATTGTTTCAGGGATTATGGGCACTGTCCAATTTTCAAAGTTGGTGTTTTTTGCCCTCTACTTGTAGGACCAGTTCTCTTTTACAGCAGCTCCCTCAGGAGGTTTCACACTCACCATGTTCATCAGCTTTAAATTCCCTGGAGGGCTGTGACTGTGTGGTGTCCTGTCCCCTTCTCTTCCCCTCTCCCTTCTCTGGAGCTTGGGACAGAGCCTGTCATGGAAGTGGGGACAGGAGGACACATCAGGTTGGTCCCAGTGCCAGGATGGAGCTGGAGCCAGTGATACAAACTGGGATGAGCTTTCATGTGGATTCATGCTAAAGGCGTGCAGAGCACCGTGCAGGAAAGCATCTCTCAGACATGAGACGGCAGTGGAAGAGACACAGGCAGGCTTTCCCTTTTCCCTAGCTGTTCCTGTGACAGATAACCTTCTGGCTGAATCTTGAGAGAAGGGAAGTCCTTCCTTTATTTGAGGGCAGCCGTGTTAGATTGGGGTGGGGGACATCCCCTATCATCCCCAGGATGCCCCCGAAGCCTCCTGGGTGGTGGTTGGGGTTTGCTGTGTGTTACCAATGGGGAAGAGCAGGTACAGATGGGTTAAGTGACTTCACCTACAGACAGAGAAGTTTCCAGTCAAAAACATTAAAATCTCAGAGTTCTTGGCTTCTAGCCCTGTTCAGCCTCTGTTTAGGAGAAAATCGATCAGCATCCTGCAATTAAAATGCTTTTTCTTTGCTCTGTAGGTGCAGAACGCAAGTGATTTGCTGATCAAACCTTTGGAAAACTTCCGGAAGGAGCAGATAGGGTTCACCAAGGTAAAGCTTGTTTGTTTGTTTTCGATGTAAACAGATTTGTTTTCTCTTACTGTGTTTGAATTCAGATGTTTGTCCTGTTGTTGTTAACAAGCAGACAGTTGCTCTACTGCATTCTGTCTTCAGGCGCTCAGAAACTCCCTGTTCAATGCTGGCTTTCAGCTGCTGGCATGAGGGTTCGTGCTGTGACTTTTAGTCTGATTTTTCAATCATGAGAGGCTCCAAAATCTTTTCCTGAGTTCTTTGGGCTCTCTCCTGGCCTGATTCCAGCACCGCCTCTGTCCTGAGCAAGGAGTGCTTGTTTCAACCAAGAGATCCTCCTTGCTGCTTTCTCTCCTCTCCCCTTTGTTCAGTCAGTGCTATTGAGAATAAAATACTTTCTGCAGAGGAGTGTGTGGTAGAGTGGGAGGGAGGAAGGGAAGGAGGGAAAAAGTGAAGAAGGGAAAGCAGGAGAGGCCAGCAGGCAGAACCTGATTATAGTCATAGGGCTTTTGTTATGAAATATTTACATAAAGCATCTAATGAGTCTTTCAGATGGACCAAACTTTTAAAGAAACAGGCTATAAAAAGCAAATTCTGCACATGTGGAGCACAAAAGATCATTTTTCCCTTGTCTGCTATCAAGAAGTCCAGGTTCCACGTTACTCAGCGGCAGCTTAAAATGGGGCTGGCTCTGACCCAGCTCCGAAATGGAGATGTTTTGGAGAACACTTGGGGCTTGGATTCAGCCCAGCCCATCTGGAGGCTTTGACGTTTAGTAAATACAGGGTTTGAGAAGAGATACTCGATGGCCCTCCTGCCCTTTGCCATGCCCCGAGGGCTGGTGTGTGGAACCCTCTGAAGAGCTACAGCCACGAGCATGGCGGAGGTGCTGCCCAGGGCCCCTGCTCTCGTGTCCCTCGGGCCGTTTTCTTCCTCAAGAGCCCTTAAATAAGGGCTTAAGGTGTGTGAAGGCCACTTTGCCCACAGCTCAGAGTGTGCTGTGCCCCGAGAGCTGAGCTGCCTCCACCCACGGGCTGTGTGCCTGTGTCCTGCTCCGCAGTGGCCGTGCCCAGCAGGCAGGCACAGTCTCAGCAGGGCTGGTGCCATAGCCCCAGCACTGACACAGATTCATCTGGCAGTCTGCAGCCCTTCCTCAATCCCTGTGGACGGGCAGGGCCCTCCAGGTGGAAGTGTCAGGTGGGGACAGTGGCAGGACACTGCTCAGAGCAGCTGGAGAGGTGGCAGAGGGCAGGGAGTTGTTGCAGGTGGCTTAGCCATTGTGGTTTGGTTTGGGGTTTTGTTTCTTGTGAGGAACATGAACTGCAGGAGTGCCGGGGCTCCGTGGTGGGAAGAGGGCTGTGCTGTGGCTCAGCACAAGTGCCCCTCGCAGGAGCTCACGGGGCAGTACCTTGCACCGTGCCAGGATCCAGGTGTGCCCGCGCTGACAGGGATGCACAGGGAGGCACCACTGTCCCCAGTGCTGCCCCAAAGCCTTGAGAGGGTGCGAGTTTGGGAGCGAGCCCCAGCTGCTCCAGCCCCTTGTCCTCAGCTCTGATGCTTCCCTGACAGGAGCCTGTGCCTCACAGCTGGTGGGCTGCACCCTCGGGTATCACCTCGGGCACAGAGCCTTCCTTCACCTGCCAGCCTGCAAAGCATCCCCAGGTCATCCCCACCTGGCAGCAGAAGGTGTGAAGTACAAATGAGGCTCCTCACAGCGGGGCTCTGTCAGTGTGGGTTCCTCCCATCGCTGCTGGGCCTGGCATCCCCCTGTGGGCCCTTCCTGATCTGCACCAGGGGCAGAGGCCGAGGCCGGGCTGCGGAACAGGCTGGAGACATGACACAGGGAATTTGTGCCCTCTGCTTAGTTTCCGTATTTTGGCAGCGTCGCCTTCTGTGAGATGTTTTCTGTTCCCTTTGCGAGCTGCTGGAGCCAAATAGGAAGAGCCCTTGAATCGGGGCTTTGTGATGCCTCTGGCTGGAGCGCAGCCAGTCCGACCAACACATCTGAGTCTGCATTCACCCGTTTTCCCGGGACAAATGGAGTCTCCTTGGAGGGTGTGCTCCCACACGGGGCAGCCCCAGGCTGTCACTGGGACCCCCTCCAGCCACTCCCTCCTGCCGCAGCCCCGTGGGGTCACTGTTCTTCCTGTGACTTGCTACCAGTGTGGGTGACCTGCTGTGCTGTGATGTGCCACATCACAGATGAAAGGGAGGATCTGGGATCCCCCGTGCTGACCCATTTCCCAGCTCTGGCACTCATGGCAGGGGGTGAGTGTGGAAAGGAGCTGGCGCATATGGAGGCCCCATCCCTCCCTCTCCATAGCCCCAGGGCTCAGCTCCACACTGTGAGGCTGGGACACTTTGGGAAGGGCCTGGCCACACTTACTGAGTTGAGGAGGATTTGAATAGGAAAAGTTTCATTCCAGTTTCACTTGGAAGGAGACAGCTTTTTTTAAAAAAACACAAAGCAAACCAAAAAAGTCAGAGGGAGAAGCTTGTTTGGGTGTATTGTGAGGGCAGGAGGAATGCTGAATAGCTGCAGTGTTTGTCAAAATTTCTTCCATAGGAGATAACGTATTCCTAAAAGGACTTTGTTAATTCTGTTATTAATTTCTCTAATTATAATTTTAAAAGAAAGGGAGGATAGTAACTTCTACTTGCTTTCATCTCTGTGGGAGCAGGGCCTAAGGAGCATTTGAGAGAAACCAGTGGGTGAGGGAAAAATGCCAGGATGAACTGAGTGTGCTTTGATAGAACTGCTCTTTCTACACCCCTCGACTTTTTAGAAATCTGTTTTTGAATTAACTGCTGATGCCTCATAAAAATGAGCTATGATGATCCTCCATCCACTGCTCTTGCACCCGACCCCCTCAGGTGTGCGTGGAGCTGGGGGCTCCCAGCAGGAAAAGTGTGTTTCATTCCTTATGGAGAGGAGAAGTGGCCTGTGAGCTGGGCTTCTCACTTGCCACTCACTCCACCTCTCCTAAGATGGGAATTTCAGAGGATCCGAATCAGCAGCTAATGGTTAAGGGGGAGTTTTGGCAAGTTCATTTGCCCCTTTACCCTTGGTGAGCTGGACCCGAAGCTGCTGAGGGGCTCCAGTGTTGCCCCAGACCCGGCACACGCAGAGCAGCCAGAGCTGCTGCTGGATCACCTGCCACAGCAGGCAGGCAGTGCTGTCCCACGGGCTCCTGCTCGTTCCTGGGTACAGCCATGTCTGTCACAGCTCCCAGCGTGGGGTTTTTGCAGAGCACCCTCCTGCCTGCACTCAGTGGGATCTGCTCGGTTGCTCCCAGTGAGCAATAAACGGAGGATGGGTGGCTCTCCGATTTGGCAAACCTCAATGGGAACGTGGTGCTGCCCTTTGCTGAATATTCATGAGGAACTAATTCGTGCTCATGTTTCCAGATTGTGCTTCAGTCTGGGTGATTTTTTTGTGTTGTTTTTGTGTCTTGGCTTGCTCTGTTCAGCAGCCAACTCAGAAGGATTTGTAGGTCATCCTTCTGCTGTTCAGTTATATGCTAATTAGAGTGGGAATGATTGGCAAGCTCCCTCTTGGTGGCCCAAAATGCCATGCTGCACTGTGGTCCTGTCGCCCATGGGTCCATCTTGGACATCATTCCCAGTCCCTTCAATCCCCAGAAAGAGGTCAGTGCTCCATGTCCCCAGTGCAGCTGTGTGCCCCTGCCTGCCATGGGCACTGGCAGAGGAGGAGGCACTCCCCAAAGGAGTTACTGTCTGGCTTCCCAGCTCCTGCTGCAGAAGGAGCTCTGTTGCTCTCCCAGGCTTTTCCTTTCTCTTCACCAGTCTTTCCCTGAGCATAGGTGACCCCTCTGCCCCAGGACCCACCGTGTCTTCCCACAGGGAGCTGCCCACAAGCTGGTGGCAAAGCTGCTGCCTGGTGGTTTGTGGTCCCCCTGTAGCTGCAGGCTGTGGCCTCCTGTGGCCATCTGTGTGGGCGCCATGGCCATACACAGCTCGTGGCTGTCTCCTCCGTGGGTTCTTGTTCTTGTGGCCATCTGCACAGGCACCACAGGCTCCCACAGCAATGTCACCCCTCCTGGGGATGAGCCGGGAGCCACGTGCTGCCAGGCTGCTGCATCCAGAGGCACATCCCTCTGCCCATCCCATCCTGCTCCCTGCCCGTGGGCTCTGCTGTGTCTGGCCATGGTAGCACCAGGCTCCGGTGGGCAGCTGTTCCCTTGCTCTGTGCTTTCCCACAGCTCCTGGCACAGGTGAGCAGCCTCCCAGACAGAGAGTGGGAGAGGTTGGTCCCAGCTCTGGCCTAGAGTGTGCCTGCCTTCTCTGGTGGCCTCTCCACAGGGTGTGGACAGCTCAGTCACCCTACGTGTGCTGCTTCCTGGTGACAAGAGGCAGGAGAGGATGCCTGGAGTGGGCTTCAGCCCCTCTCCTGTTGCGCCTTCAGCTGCTCGCCCACAGCTCTGCTGAGGACCAGGGATGGCACCATCCCTGTGCTGCCACCACCACCTCTGCACGCCCCCTTGGTGGAGACAGCGGAGCTCTTAGTTGGGTTTGGAGCTAGCTTTCCATGGCAGCACCTGCTTTTCCATCTCAGGACTTGCTGCTGGCACAGCCATCTCCTCTGAGATGTGAGGAGGTGGCTGCAGGAGCACTGTGCCTGCAGCCCCACAGCTCTGCTTCCCTGCACTTCTGTGGCCTTGGGGTTTGGAGGCTCCTTGTTAAGGAAGTAGAAACAAGGTGAGTTCCTGGCTGTGTTAGGGCATTAATGGCATAGACAGCCCGGGAACGTGACCTTACAGACACAGGAACTGCTGCTCCGCAAACGCTTTCGCTGCGCTGGGTTTGGGTTTGCCGATCAGGGCGTTAGTCACGAGGGTGGTGGTTTGTTTTGATAGTCCTTCCTGGCCTCAGCCCCGCAGTTACTGCGCTGCTTGAATTAGGATTCACCCTTGGAGGACACTCTGCTCCTCTGGATTTGATGCAGATCTCTCTGTTCTGATATGTGAGGTTGCTAACAGGGAGTCACAGTACCTGATACTGCAGGGGGTGATTCCAGAGGATGCACTTCCCTTCAGGTGTCCTGTAATTCCAGGGTCTGCAGGGCAGGACGTGTAATTGCTGAGGTGAAAAGGTTTGCTGGGCTAAGCCTGCCCTGCTCCAGACAGTTTCACATCAGCAGGGGTGGTCGGGTTGGTGTCATTTCCCCATGGTAATTATGCTTTCACTACAGCCATGTCAGGACTCTTACGGGGAGAGAACCCTTTTCCCCAGAAGGCAGCTGGCAGGAAGGCTTGTTACTGTCATTGGGAGCCACCTGTGCTGAGCCCAGGGGTTTTGGGAGCCCCCAGGCATCCTGCTGCAGGACATCCTGACGGACAGATGGAATAGTCCGTGCAAGTGGAATGGGGAAGCAAAACTTCATGGCAGGGGAAGCTGCAGTCATTACTGAATTTGTGAGGAAAATTCCTAATACCCAGCAGTCTGGCAGAATCCTGCTCTGGTTTGTGGTGGCACTGGTGTATGCTTGCTTATCCACAAATTTCTGAGTGGGGGCAAGAGAACAGGATTTCAGGACTTTCAGGAGATAAGTGTTGAAAGATACCAGTAATTCCCCAGGAAGCTGGAACTTCCTAACTGCTTTCCACTTTCTTGAGTTTTCAAAAGCCAGACAGAGGGTCTGGACATCCCATACATACCTGCACTATGTGTACACCAGCTCTCAACTGCTTGGACCTGGCACTGAGGCTGCTGCCAGGCTGGAATTTCCTGATTTTAGTAATTTAGTTGCCTCCCAGGAATCCCTGGTATCTCAGATACCATCTGAATTGGGTATTTGTCAACCTGGCCCCTACTCTGGTTGTTTTGTGATCGCCAATGTCACAGTCAGTGCAAGGCAGAAGCCAACGGCCTGGTGCTCAGTTCTGCTGCTCCCTGCCTGCTCTCAGGGGCTCCTTCTGCAGTGCCTCTGTTTGCTGCTCTCATGCATTTGTGCTCTCTTTGCTGACAGGCAGATGAGGATTTCCTGCCCACCTGTCGACCTGCCAGGCTTCTGCTTTCCTTCTGGTGCTCTTCAGAAACAAATGATAAACTCTTTAGAACAGAAAGTTGCCAAAACCTAATGAACCTTTTCTTGACTTTGACGTGTCTCGGACATTGCAGTGTTTGCCCAGTTGTTTCTGGGCTGTGTGAACAGCACGTTGAGCAGATGGTGAACAGGTTTTTGATGTATGAGTACGTCTCCAGTTTAGTGGATATTGAAGAGATTGAGAGAGGGAACAGCACCTCATCGGGGGGGCTTTTGCCATGATGTTGGCATGAAAAAATACTTCATGTGCCACAGAGTATTGGTAGACTGGGTCTTGAGTTGTAACTGCATCCAAGGCAGGCAAGGGGCTGGGAAAGCAGAGCAAATGGGAAGTGGCCTCCTGTTCTCTGGCTGAGATGACCAAAATTTGTCCATGAGAATACAGAATTGCACAAAGGATCTTGGTGTTGATGCATGTTCTTATCTGGAAAATGCCAATAACTGGTTCTGCTTCAACCTCTTGCATCTACAGGAAAGAAAGAAAAAGTTTGAGAAGGATGGTGAGAAGTTTTACTCTATGTTGGATCGCCACTTGCATTTGTCTTCCAAAAAGAAGGAATCTCAGTTACAGGAGGTGTGTATGGAATTTTACTCAGAAGCAGCAGCACCAGCTGCTCTAGGTCTTAAAAAAGGGGAGGGGAATCATCTCTTCCAGTAAAGCGTGAAATTGATAATCAATTAAATCTACCCAAAGCCTGGATTCTCTGTGTGAGACCAGGGAGATCAAGCTCATAGTTCTCCTGTGTCTGTTGGATGCTGATAGTGGCTTCAGGCATTGTCATTGCTTGTTGTGACTGTGATGGTGTGGGGCAGTGACCAGTGGCACTGGCAGAGCTGGGGGTTGGCCACCCTTTCAGCTGGGGAAGTGCTCTGGCTGAAAAGTGACCAGTTATTACTCCTTTTGCTGGCCTGGCATCCTGCCTTGCTGCTGGTGCTTTTGGGTGGCTGTGGGGGCAGGCTGAGGAGGGGGGTTCCTGCCAGCTGGTGCTGCTGCAGGCATGTTGCAGCAAAGAAGGAAACCCAGCTGTTCCAGCCCACACCAGAGCAGCTGGATCTGGTCAGATCTGTCAGACCAGTTGTCAGATCAACCTACGAGCATCTCTGCAAGGCAGATTGTGTGTGAGCTCTGGGAGCATTGTGTGCTCCTGCCACTGCTGCAGCTCCAGAACTGCTGGTTCTGGGACACAGATGGAGTCAGGCAACAGCATGGTGATGGTGGCCTTGTCCTCACAGGGTTGTGTGTGGAGAAGAGGTTTGTGCTAAAATAGCAAATGAGCTTTGGGAAAGCCTTGTCCTTGCAGAGTGAGAAGAGGTTTTGGATCCTTGAATGAAAGGGAGCCAGAAATGGGCAGACTTAGAATATCCAATGTTCCAGTTCAGAGCTGGGCTGGACACCTGGCAGGCTGTTTCTAATGAGGACAGACCTATCTGTGGGCTGACAGACAAAAGGGAGTCAAATATTTTCAAACTACATGTGACGTATTTTCTTCTTCTACCTTCCTCTCTTTCTTCTAGGCTGACCTTCAGGTGGACAAAGAGAGACACAATTTCTTTGAGTCCTCCCTTGAGTACGTGTACCAGATCCAGGAAGTACAAGAAAGCAAGAAATTCAGTATTGTGGAGCCGGTAGGAGCTTCCTTTTCTCTCTGTCTCGTTGGTTGATGCTCAGATGTGCTGGCAGTGGCAGGAAGGGATGAGCTGCCAGGTTGGATTAGGTCCTGTAGGGCAGGAGTTAACCTTGCACCCTTGGCTTGCTGCAGCTGGACAGCCTTAGTGGTGCTTGCTGGAGCACTGTGACGCCCCAGCCGTGTTTATTCTGGCTGTCTGTTGATCCTGAGGAACAGGTTGGACACTGTACAGAGCTACAGGTCTTGTTATGGATTATCTTGGCCCCCTCGGGTTTGGTAAGGGCTGTCTGTCTGCAGAGGGACAGAGGTGTTACCTGCTCTGCTCACCTGTCCCAGCCTGGCCTGCAGGGCTCCCAGACTGTGGCTGAGTGCAGGGACCCTGCTCTGGGTGGTGGCTCTGCCCCAGTGCTGGCTGCAGTGGAGCGTGGGATCCTGTGGATGAGCACTGTGCAGATCTGCTCTGGGTCTCCCTGCAGGGTCTTTTGTTCTGAGTGTTTTATTCAGACAGATGTCTGGGTGGTAGCTTGGGCTTTAGGGACACTATGGTGGATAAGCTATACCAAGGCTGGCATTCCCAAGTTGTTAGGAAAAAATAATTGTATATGTAGTTTCTGAAACCCCACACTCTGTCCATCTTTCCTTTGATATAAACCCAGAAGTTCAGCGTGTCCCTTCTCTCCATTGCAGGTGCTGGCATTTCTCCACAGCCTCTTCACTTACAACAACCTGACAGTGGAGCTGACGCAGGATTTCCTCCCGTACAAGCAGCAGCTCCAGCTCAGCCTGCAGAATGTGAGTCCCTGCCCAGCTGAAGGACTTTTCTGTGTGACTTCTGTTCTCATTTGGATTTACGCACCTCTGATGGCAAGGTCTTTCCACCCAAGCAGTCTGGCCATGTTTGCATTGTGGGAGCTGCAAATACAGTTATTTTCTTCTCAGTTCATGTGTATTTTCCCCTCTCCTTCATGGGACAGTTCACAGGTCTACGAAATTTTTTTCTCTGGAAGGGGCTCTTGCAGTTGCATCATTTAACCTGGTGCATAAACAAGTCTGAGATTTTCTTTCAGTTTCATGAGATTGAAATTGTACTCTAAGAAGGCCTCTAACCTTGATCTTAATGGTACTGGCTTCCTACAGGCTTGCTACACCCTTCGATAAGCTCCTGTGCCAAGTGTGCTCATGGGGTAGAATATCTGAGTCCTGTTTCCTTTATCCTCAGTCTTTCCTGACTGGCCTTCATTCCTGTGGAACAAGAGCTGTAAATCTGAGCCAAGCTGGTTTTGCTGCTGGCTCATTAATTGGTCCAAGTAGTATTCCATCAAAATGCCTGGATTTTGTACCCCCTGTTGATGTGACTCTTTCATGCCAAGCAGTGTAGCATGATCCTTTGGGAATCAACACCTTTGGGAGGAGAATACACCTGTTACCCGAGCAATGGTGTGAACAGGAGCTCAGGTGCTGCCTCTGTTCCACTGAGCCTTGAAATGTGCTGAAGTTCCTTAATTAAGGGAACAAGTGGCCTGCCAGCTGTGGCACTCCAGCACCATCTCTGCACATGACGTGTCTCTTCAGTCATCCCTTAGAGCCCAATGGTTCTTATAGCCAGTTTGCATGTGGATTTGTGGAGTGGTTTCCATGTTTTTACCTTGGGAACTGATTCATTTCTGCTACAGCACCTCAGATTTATCTAGGAATAAATACCTGCAGCTCACTCTTTGCTCATGTTCAAATATGTTTCTGTTTGTTTTCTGTTACCAGACAAGGAATCACTTTTCCAGCACGCGGGAGGAGCTGGAAGATCTGAAGAAGAGGATGAAGGAAGCGCCCCTAACCTGCAAGCTGCCTGGGCAGCCGACCATCGAGGGCTACCTGTACACTCAGGAGAAATGTAATGGCTTTGGGATGCACCTGGATGCAATAGGGAACGTCTGCACTGACATAACCCAGCTGTGGGCTGTATTCAGCTCCCGTGCCCAGGCCAGCCCTGCTGCACTGGGTGTCACTGCTGCCAGGGCATGGCATGTCCAGGCTGTCACCTTCTGCTAATGCCTGAAGTGCCCGGGGTGTCACCGCCTGCGGTGCCTGCGGGAGCACCGGCAGCCTCAGCTGGCAGCTTTGTCAGCAGTGGCACAGAGCTTTCTCCAAGTGACATATCTGTGACAGCACAGGGCTAATTGCCCTGCGCTCCGATGGGATGGGATTTATGACTCCAGAGCCTGGAGCTCTGGCAGGCTCTGCCTTGGCTGTGTTTTACCAGGATGAATCTGGTGTCCTGCCCAGCCTCCCTCTGGCAGCCTCTGCAGGCAGCTGAGCACAGCCAAGGTGGAACCAATGCTGAGTTAAGCTGCTGAGAGCAAAACTTGTAATTCTGAGCAGAATCAAATCAGACCAAATACAGCCTTTTCCAAAGCCTGGTGGCAGCTCTCCATGGCCATGCAGCAGGAATGCTCAGGGGACGTAAGTCTGTGCAAAACTGTGACCTCTGCGGCTACAAACAACTTTGTAAGCATTCATTCTTAATCCTGTATAGAAATCTATTTATACATATATTTGTATGTCTGTTTATCCTACTTTTAAAAGAAAGCTCACTCAGTATTTTTAGAGCCCAAATGTGGCATGTTCCTGCAGGCCAGTGGCTATTTGCTGCCTCTATTTATGCTTCCCTATAAATCAAGTATGAAAAGTTGTTCCTCCTGACAACTGCAACTTTAAAACAAATTACAGAAAAAAAAACCAGTTGAATTATTTCCTATAAAGGAGTTCAGGTAAGAAAACAGACAATAAATCCAGAAATAGGAACTTCAGAGTATTTTGAAGCTGCTGTTGTCTTTATTATTGAGTTTTCACCAACAGGGAAAAATAGTGGGGTTTGTGAAACAGGCATTCAGGACATGTAGGATCCTGCCAGTGTAGCTCTTGGCTGGGCTTGGCCAAACCAGCCTGGCTTGTGGCCCGAGTCCCACAAATGCCCTTTCACCAGCAGTGAGTTGGGAGGGTGCTGGAGGCAGCTGCTGCCCTGTGCTCCTTTCCTTCTCTCCCTCTCTCCTCCTCCCCTCCTCCTTCTCCTCCTCTCCTTCTGCTTCTCTCTTCATCTCCTCCCCTTTCTCTCCTCCTCCTCCTCACCTCCTCTTCTTCTCCTGGCTCTTGCCCATGGAGACACGTGCAAGGGTGATGGCCCCTGGGGCTGTCAGTGTCCATCCCCAGAGAAGGGAGGACGTGGGCAGCACTGACCATGCCTTGCTGGCTGCATCCAGCTGCAGCCCTGTCCCTGATTCCGGCCTCTCGTGTGTTCTGCAGGGGCGCTGGGCATCTCCTGGGTGAAGTATTACTGCCAGTACGAAAAAGAGGCAAAAACCTTGCGGATGACGCCCATAGACCAGAAGCCTGGAGCTAAGCAGGTGAGTTGGATGTCTGCAAACTTTGGCCCAAGCATCGGGCCCACCTTCCACCCATGTATGGCCTCCCTTTCTGTGACAGCTGACCCCACAGGTGCCACAGAGCAGAGGAGTGGGCTCCATCCCCTCCCTGCCTACCTGCACAGGGCAGTTTGGTGTTACCTGGAAGAGGCACCCCTATGAGGAGAGGTCTCACTCCACTGTGTCCCTAGGAGCCCAGGCCCTGCAGGGTTTGGCAGCAGACGTGGGTCGTGTGACATGAGAGATACCATACAGTGCTGGCCCACGAGTTCAGTCTGGGGTGAAGCTTGTGCCTCTCTAGACCAGCTGATGTTGATCCTTCCCCGTGCACGGGGGCTGGGAGCCATAAGAACTGTGGCAGCCACTGAAGTGCCTGAATGACTCAAGTTACTACAGGAGTTACTGCTTCCAAGTGCAGCATTTCCTTGCCTCAGCATGTGCTCACAGCACTGTTTTGTGGTTTGATTTCTGCTCTCAGCACTGGTTCTGTGGGACTGGGACAGTGTGGGGAGAGGAGAGGGCAACAGTGCAGCTCCAAACTGCACTACGGAAGCGATTTGGGTAACTACTTCTTTCACAGAGTGCTTTGGTTTACCAAAGTCTGGGAGTTCCCTCAGTCCCTCCGCGTGACAGGGGAGGGGTGGGAGGATGGAGCACAGCCAGTGCCTCCAGCTGAGTCCCCCGCCCTCCTCTGCCATGGAGCGGGTCCCCGGGGCCTCCCTAGCCAGGCGTGTGTGCTCCAGTGTGTGAGCTCATGGTCTGGTTTTGGCAGGGCTCTGCACACTGCAGCAGGAAAATAAAATAGATGTTTTGCAACCGCTTGGCAGAGAGCTGGGCAAAGAAATGTCCAAACTATTGTATGGAGAGATTTGTTGTCGTTTACGCCATACTAGTAAGGCTCATTACTGCAGGTAAGGGCTTGGAAAACTTAGTGCTTTTCCCAAACTCTGGCAGTCTGGTAGCCTGCAGCATCAGGTCACAGCTAGCCACAAACCCACCATCAAATTATGAATTGACTCTGCTGCGGAGCACAGGGACATGAACACCCAGGGCCAGAGCTGAGCCTCTCCAGAGCATCTGGGGTGAGGAAATGTACATCCCTTTGCCACACAGTGTTTGTGTAAAGCCATTTGGATTGCAGGTGATGTGTGTAATTGGTGCTGATGACCAGCCCTGATAAAAATAAGGACCCAGCTGTGTCAGAACACGGGTGAGTGTGGTCCTGGCGTCAGAGCCCAGGCAGTGCCTCGCTGGGTTAGTTGGAGCAGTGTTCCAGCACTGCAGAGGCAGAGTGCTGCTGTGGGGTAGTGCTGTGAAGTCCAGAACATTCTCTGGCTGAGGGCAAGGCTGGGATTTGGAGCCTCTTACCTCTGCCTGTGATGGTGGTGGGAGGATGACCTGTGCTCCTGGTACCAATGCCATCGGAATGTCAGGACACGTGCCGTGGGCAGTGCTGTGCTGGGCTGCAGCTGAGGGGCCTGAGGAGCCCAAAATCTCCCATGTTTCTGTCCTCTCACCTTGGCTTTCATGTTCTCTCCTAGGGCACCTTGGACCTGACCCTGAAATCCTGCGTAAGGAGAAAGACTGACTCCATAGACAAAAGGTTTTGTTTTGACATTGAGACTAATGAAAGGTGAGAGGCTTCGTGTCCGGTGACCCCAAACCCCACGGGCCTGCAGTAAATCCCTCTTTGCTGTCTATTAAAAACGACTTTTCTTCCTTTCCCTGCCTGTCCCTGGGGGAATTCTGCGCAGGTCCGGGACCATCACGCTGCAGGCGCTCTCAGAAGCCAACCGAAGGCTGTGGATGGAGGCCATGGACGGGAAGGAGCCGGTGAGTGTTCCTGGAGCTGTTCCCAGCTGGAATGCGCTGCCCAGCAGTGTCCTCTGCCGGCGGGTGCTGCTCGGGATCAGCGCTGCACGATCGCCGTGGCCTCCATGCCGTTCCCTCTGCTCCCACTGCGGGTTTTGGGTTTCCCCCTTAAATCTCCGGATGTTCCCTTGCTGTGCCAGCCCACCTGAGGACCGGCCTTGCCGAGGCTGGTCCGCTCCTTTTCCCGCTCCTCACTACCTGCCGGATATGATATTTTTGTCTGTTCCTGCTCTTAGCCACCTTTTCAAAGGTGTCACTGCCCACCCTGCACCAGTGTTCTCCCACCTTTCTGTGCCTACTGGTGTTCCCTTCCTTCAGTCTGAGCAAAGTTCAGAGCCCCGTGGTTTGCCTACAGAAGAGAGAATTTCCCTAGTGATAGGAGCCCCACTGAAATGCAGGGAGGCGGCAGAAAGTCCTTGATTGTGCAGATAATGGGTTCTTGCCTAATTATAAAATGACATTTCTATGGGACATTGTCTTTTTGGCTGTGATTGCTTCTGGGTAATCTAGGGGTGATTTATGAGTGATTTTTTGGGTGGTCTGCGGGTGATTTAGGGGATGCATTTTCTTTCAGAAATAAATACCAAATTGTGCTGATGATGTTTTTATTTCTCCCTCCCCATTCCTTCCCCTTTTTCAGATTTATCACAGTCCCATCACGAAGCAGGAAGAAAGTGAGTCACTTCTGTTGCTGTTCTTTGAGCTCTCACAGCCTCGAGGCCAGGCAGGATTTTCCTTGCAGATACACTCATCCTCAATTCCTGCTGAGTATCACTGTCCCCGCTCCATGACAGCAGTGTCACTTCTGTTCTTGTACCACAGTGTCTGGCGCTGAGCCCAGATAAGAACGAGTTGCACAGAACTGCGGTGAGCAGTTTTTATTTAGCCAGGAGTAGTAGGATGTGAGGTTCAATTTGCACCTCCAAGCCCCAGTGAGAGATTCTGAGGATGTGTCCCTTAACAAAGGTTGTAATAGAGCAATAGAGGTGGCATTGAGTTCCCTGGATCTCCCACTCACCGCTGTGTCCCGTGTCCCCCCTCTCAGCAGTGGGGTGCATCCTGCAGAGCCCTGGAACACTGAGACACTCTGCAGAGCCCTGGAATCCCTCTGGGGCTCTGTTAGCTGGGTGAAATCTGCATTCTGTCTCAGAGCTCACTTCATCAGCACTGTAACTAGCTGGCTCTAATGAGCACGGAGGGAGCATTCCCAGAAGCACGAGCACAAACCTGCTGTGTGGCCGTGTTCACATCACACGCTGGGAGGAATGTGAATTAGGGTTTCACTGAAAAACCATTCTCTATTTGTAATAGATTAGAGCTGGTAAGAATTCCAGTAGTATCATAGCCCTCAGTATCAAGCACCAAGTGGGTCTGTGCTTATTCCTGGGGTAGGGCTAAGAGACGTCTGGGCTTGATGTTGCAGTTGCTCAGAGCAGACAGAATCATATAAACAACCTGCTGAAAATGCAGGGGTCACATAGGATTCCCCAGCTCAGTGGAACAAGCCCTGTGCTCAGCTTTGCTCAGCACGTCAAGCTGGATTGGTTTTGCTTTTTAATCCTAGTGATGCAGATAAGCAGAAATTACACAGTCCCATGATGGGAAAGAGTTTTAACTACAGATTTTGCTCTGGAAGTGATTATTCAAGTCTTTATCAGACACAATCCAAATGATTTGCACTATTATTATTATTAAACACCAATTTACACTGTTATTATTAAAGACAGAGAGGGGATAGGGAGTAGTGCTGCAATTCAAAATAAATTTGAGGAAAAATGGGAGAACATATGGAACTTACAACTCCTTGTCAGGATGTCCAGAATGCCTGTTTCCTGAGGGTGTAGAGGATGCAGTGCAGGTGTGAACACTCTGTGTGCTGGGGCACTGCAGGTCCGGGTGCTGAGAGGGGCTGGGGCTGGGGCTGGGAGGGTCCCAGGGGTCTCCAGGAGTGCTCAGGCAGCTAACACAGCTTCCTTGTCCAAAACAGTGGAGTTGAACGAGGTCGGGTTCAAGTTTGTTCGGAAGTGCATCAACGCAGTGGAGACCAAAGGTGAGGAGCTGGCCGTGCTTCCCATGGCCGTGAGTTACCCTGTGGTTCCTGCAGTACAGTGTTGGTCACTGACGTGGGGCTTTTAGCTCAGCTTTTAGCTGAGGAATGTGTGTTCTTTAGTTAAATGCAGTTCTTCGGGAGCAGAAATCCCACCTGGTCCAGAATGTTGTACCAAGTCGGTTGGGGTTGAACTTCCTCCTTTATGCTGTTTTCACTGCTGGTTTTCTCAGTTTTGGCCCTGAGCACACCCAGTGTTGGGCAGCAGGAGAACAGCTCCAGCAGCGGGGCTGAGGGGTGGCTACAGGCTCCTGCAGCCCCAGTCTGGGAAGCAGCAGAAGCAGGTGGAAGGGTGGCAGCTCATCCTCTAGGCTGTCACGTATCATCCAGCCTGCACCAGTGAACGTCCAGTGAACATCACCAGGGTGGGACAGGGGCCTGGATTCATCTCCAGGTTTCTGGGGCTGTGGCAGCCAAGGCCTGCTGGGGTGAGGAGCAGTGGGGGCACAAAGACCCTGCTCACAGAGCCAGGAGAGACAGGGGCTCTGCCTGTCCCAGCACTGACCAGTGTTTTCAGATTCTGCCTCAATGTGTTTGTCTTCTGTGGGGGTTTGGGCAAATCTGTAATAAAGCAGCACCCCACAGAAATGGGGTGTGTGGGCTGGTGTGTCCCACGCCCTGGCTGTGCTCACCTGACCATGGCATGGTGACTGCAGTGGTGCTGGTGGCCACGGCTTCTGGGGGTGAGCAGAGCCCCTGCCTGCAGAGCCCGGAGGGTGGGACAGGGCCTGGGATATGGGACAAAACCCGAGGTGTGGTACAGGGCCTGGGACATGGGACAGAACCCGGGGTGTGGTACACGGCCTGGGATATGGGACAGAACCCGGGATGTGGGACAGGGCCTGGGATATGGGACAAAACCCGAGGTGTGGGACAGGGCCTGGGACATGGGACAGAACCCGGGGTGTGGTACACGGCCTGGGATATGGGACAGAACCCGGGATGTGGGACAGGGCCTGGGATATGGGACAAAACCCGAGGTGTGGGACAGGGCCTGGGACATGGGACAGAACCCGGGGTGTGGTACACGGCCTGGGATATGGGACAGAACCCGGGATGTGGGACAGGGCCTGGGATATGGGACAAAACCCGAGGTGTGGGACAGGGCCTGGGACATGGGACAGAACCCGGGGTGTGGTACACGGCCTGGGATATGGGACAGAACCCGGGATGTGGGACAGGGCCTGGGATATGGGACAAAACCCGAGGTGTGGGACAGGGCCTGGGACATGGGACAGAACCCGGGGTGTGGTACACGGCCTGGGATATGGGACAGAACCCGGGATGTGGGACAGGGCCTGGGATATGGGACAAAACCCGGGGTGTGGTACAGGGCCTGGGACATGGGACAGAACCCGGGATGTGGGACAGGGCCTGGAATATGGGACAAAACCCGAGATGCGGGACAGGGCCTGGATATGGGACAGAGCCTAGGGTATGGGGCAGGGCCTGGAATATGGGACAGAGCNGGGACATGGGACAAAACCCGGGATGTGGGACAGGGCCTGGGATATGGGACAGAGCCCAGGGTATGGGACAGGGCCTGGAATATGGGACAAAACCCGAGATGCGGGACAGGGCCTGGATATGGGACAGAGCCTAGGGTATGGGGCAGGGCCTGGAATATGGGACAGAGCCCAGCAGCAGGAAAGCAATTCCACTAGATGGGGCTTTTGGACCGCCCGCGGGAAACCTCGGCTCACGCTCTTGGCTTTGTCCTCTTAGGAATCACTACGGAGGGTGTGTACCGGACTGTTGGCAGCAATATCCAGGTGCAGAAGTTGCTGAATGCCTTTTTTGGTAAGAATTAATTATTCTGTGCAATTACGCTGTCCTGTTCTTGACTTGTTTGTGAGGGACAGAGAGGATTGGGTTCCACAGTGAGAAATGTCCAGCATGGGTGTTTGGTCCCTGCGACCCTTCTGAGGCTTATCTTCCCCTTCTTTCCTGGGATAATACCATGAGCTGGACTGGGAAGGTGGCCTTTGCAAGGAGCCCTTGTGCCTAGTGTGAGGTTTTTCTCTGGAAGGATGGGGACACCTCGCTGTGTGCAGTGTCTACGTTAAGAAGTCAATGTACACATTAAGGAGTCAATGTACACGTTAAGAAGTCAGTGGCTGTGTTCTTGCTGCGAGCCTTCCCGTGGCTGGATCTGTCTGTCATACAAGCTTGGCAGCTGGGGACAGTGTTTGTAGTCTTGGCAGGCTGTGGGGCTCAGCAGCGCTGCTTTGTGCCAGGACAGGCCCTTCTGGGCTGGGCCCTGGCTGAGGCCATCGTACCCTCACCTCATGGTCACCTGCGAGCCTCTCAGGGGACCTCTGGGGTCAATCCCCACCTGCCCAAGGCCAAGCCATTCTCCCCAGCCCTGCCCAGGGCTGGAGCACAGGGCAGGGATTGCATTCACCTCGCTGCCTGCATGCTGCGGGCTCACGCCTGCTCAGACATCTGATATTAACGCAGCATTCAAAGGCTCTGTTTCCTATTGCTTCTACTCTGCATGTTGTTTATCAGAACCCTGGTTTGTACTGGTGTCGGGCTATGCCCAATTCTCACAGAGCCATGACTTCAGGCATCTACCCAGCTCCACTGGCTTATGACTCATTGCTGAGCCTCAGGTTCTATTGCTGCTTGATTCTCACCCTCCCTGTGAGCAGCTCTGTGGTTTTCTCCTCTGAATCCCACCACCGAGTGGCTTTCTGTTTTGTTTATCTGCTTGGGTCTGGGTAACCACTTGCCACCCCACTGCATATGAATGTACAATGGAAAGTCCAACACTCCAGAAATAACTGCTGCAGCAGGATTTCATCTTTAACCACTCTGAGAAGATAGATTTAATTGTTTTTTTTAATCTCTAGTCCTATTTATTTTCAAAAATAAATCCTGCTGTTTATTTCTGTAGTCCAGCTTCCCCCCATCTGACAACCACATCCTTCACTTCGTGGTGCCACAGACATGATGTGGTTTATCAGTGGGATAGGCAGGAGCAAACTATACTTCCCCGCTGCTGGGCCTCTGCTGAGCTCCCTCCTCTCCATGCAGCAAGAGGGAATGCTTCCAGAACAGCCTTCAAGGGAGTAGCTGCAAATGAGGGGTTGGAGCCGGCATTCAGATTACTTTGGATGTCAGAAAGCTTGTCTTGGACCTGTTGAAATGCATTGTTTCTGCCAGCCTTGGAAAAAAATAAACTATAGAGAATATGCTCTCCGTGACTTTTCAGCACTGCTTAAATTTTACCTTTTGTGTCCCTCTTTGTCCCTCATTAGAGCTGCTCTCCAGCCTCTCCAAAATCCTGACACTGGTGCGGTTGTTCCGCTTTTCCCAGTCATGGGAATCAGGAGCTCTCTTTGTGTCTTGCTGTGGCTTCGTGTGTCTCAAGGGGAAACCCTCACCCCAAGCAGAGTGTTTATTAGCAACCTCTAAATGAACTTTATTTTGAAACCTTTTCATTCTTCCTCCAGATCCAAAATGCCCCGGGGACGTGGATCTCCAGAGTGGGGATTGGGACATCAAGACCATTACCAGCTCACTGAAGTTCTATCTCAGGTAGCACTGCAGTTCACACCTGCCCCAAGGAGGCAAAGGGGACTGGGGCTGATCCAGATGAAAGGTGGAATGAGCCGCCAGATATTCACATCTGACTGTTGAAAAGGGCAAAGTGACAAAGGCTTTGGGAAGAGGAATGATAAATTTGAGTGTTGCAGAACCCCCCAGTCCCATGGGGAGAGCTGTTTCACTGATACTGACTGCAGGGGGAGATGCCACTGGGACCTGGTGGCACTGAGGGGTGAGCCAGTTTGCCCATCAGTCCAAGATGTGTCACGAGTGGGTCACAATGCCCTGCAGAGCTCACTTTACTTTCTGGTTGTTGCAGGAACCTGTCTGAACCCGTCATGACGTACAAGCTCCACAAAGAGCTGGTCCTGGCTGCCAGTAAGTCCCACAGCTTCCCCACTGATGGTCCCTGGCCCTGCTCTCCCCAGCCAGGGTCCATCAAAATCACTTGGCAGAGCTCTGCCAGCCCAGCTCCGTGGTGTCCGTGGTGCCCTTCCCTCAGACAGGGTCTTGTGCTCTCAGAGGGTCTGGAGAGCCAGAGGATGTCAGTCACTTGAAAGCAGCACAAGTATGCTTGGCCACAAGAACTGTTTCCCCCTAGTATTGATATATTTATTTTAAAACCTGTGAGGGAATGGGATGTGCTGTTGTCACCCAGATAAGTAGGTGTTCCCTTTAGGTTGTGAAATTTGTCCTGGGATGTTGAAAACAGAGTGTCTACCAGTACATGGAAGACATTTCTCTGCTGTAGCTGTTGGGATTGAGTCACAGTTGGGAGTAACAAAGGTCAGCCAAGAAGCACAAGTGTAGTGCCAAGGCTTCACCTGTGCTGAGCCAGCCCATCCTCGGCTGTCACCTCGTTGTGGCCATTGCAAACAAGCTGTGACAGTTGTGAGCCAGTGCCCTGTGAGGCAGGCAGGGGTGCAGGGAGCTGGTCATCACCCTCAGCACTGAAGTGCTGGCATTTGGGAATGTGTGGCATTAGAGCATCCCTCATCCCACTGTGCCTCCAGAAGTCCCCGGGAGGCTGGGAGAGTGCCCACTTCTTCTTCATGTGTCCCTCTGGAGAATGAATAACACCTGTTCTTTCTTGGAAAGGGAAATGTTCCACCACTTGCTGAAGGTGGTCAAGCCCAGGATTTATTAGTTTCAGAGCTGGTTAAGCCCATGATGGCTGGGTGTGGGCAGGACCTTTATCCCTTCCCTGCCCTCCCTCAGAAACTTGCATCACTGAGCTTCCCAGCCACCCAGACCCCACACCATTCTTCTCATACTGAGTATTTTATTGTTTCCTGATTATTTATGCTTCTAAGAGTGACCTCTTAGGGTCAGAGACTCAGGTTTTTTCCCTGCAGGTTATTTTAGGTGTTGTTCAGTGTCAGAGCTCTCTGGGCTGCTAGGACTCCCAGAAGGAGGCTGTGTGCTCCCACGTGTGTGGGACAAGGGTGCAAAGGGGAGGACCTGCCCATGCCCAGCCTCTTTTGGAGTGTGTCCCTGGGCTCTCTTTCAAGCTCCATTTCTTCCTCTTTCCACTTCGTATTGTTTCTCACAGTGTTCACCCTGTTGCTGTGAAATCTCACTTCCCTCTGCTCCCCATCACTCCCATGCTGCACAGGGAACAGCTTCCACAGATTTATAGTTCCCTGGTGTATTTAGTTTGAAAGTGCTGAGTACAAATTCTTCTTTGTGTTCCTGCTTTCCAGAATCCGAGAACCTGGATTACAGGCTGGGAGCCATTCATGCACTGGTCTATAAACTGCCTGACAAGAACAGGGAGATGTTAGAACTCCTCATCCAGCACCTTGTCAAGTAAGCAGATGTTTTCCTCTAAAACCAAAGAAAGGGGAATAATGGAATCAGCAGATCGAGCCTCTTTGGGAGGTCGGGTTTGCACAATTTTATCCAGCGTAGTCCCGTTGGGAATTTCCATGTGGATTGCACAAAGGGAGTGACTATCCTTGTTGTCCCCTGTGTGAAGTGATGCTTCTCTTTCTGGTTGCTTCTTCCATCCCCTTTCAGACATGCACAGAGCAGGAAATTATTTAAAAATTGAAATACCCTCTGAGAGCAGGGGCTGTAAATTGTCACCCCTCAGAAATTTATTTGAAACCACCATAGTGTGCTCCCTATATTTAGTTCTCTTCCTTCAGAGAGAGGGAAAATTAGAGCCAGAAGTCAGTTCTGGATAAAAAGGATATAAATTATTTAAATTATTCCTTTTGTGTATACGTTGTGCAGATAACTTTTGATTGCAGATTTAAAGAGGAGCTGGGAGTGGGAAGAGATCAAATAAAGATGCTGTCAGCACATTGCTCTCTCCAGCATCTGTCCAAGCCAAATGTGTGTGTCAGAGTTAGAGCCATGTTTGTCACTCCTGGAAAACAAATTCTGAAACACAGTGAAGAAAATTGAATGACTGAGTGTTAGTGTATCCTGGGTTTTGGGTTTTTTTCTTGCAATAAGATCTGTTTGGAAAAAAAAAAAAGACAAACCAAACTCTATTCCTCCTTCCCCTGCTCTCTGCAGCGTCTGTGAGCACAGCCGGGAGAACCTGATGTCACCATCCAACATGGGGGTGATCTTCGGGCCCACCCTCATGCGAGCGCAGGAGGACACCGTGGCAGCGATGATGAACATCAAGTTCCAAAACATCGTGGTCGAGATCCTGATAGAGCACTTTGGGAAGGTACGGGGCAGCCCCAGAGCAGCTCCAGCTGCTCCAGCCTGCTTTTGGAGAGCAACTGGCAGCACTCTGGCTCCTTCTGGAGTCTCCTTGGGCTGGCTTTATATAACATGCTGCTCTGAAAGGCTTCAGGAGGAAGCAAAGAGTAGCAGGTGTGTTCCTCAGTGTTGCTGTTATCTGGTCCCAGAGGAAACAGCGAGTCTGGGCATTTTTGCCTTTTCTTTTTAAATAAGGGGAAGCTTTATTGAAAAAAACCTTACTGTATGACTGGACTGTGCTTCACTCTTTCCTTTGCTAGACAGGAGCTAGGCCAGAGCAGAATCAGTTTTAATGGGCACAGTCCAAGAGGAGACACTGCACAACTGTTAAATCAGTGGAAAAAAACCTAGAGCGGACAAGTGTTCAGTGGTTGATGAAAATAATTCAGCTGTGGTTGCGTTCAGATGCAGATACAGGGATGGTGTGGAGATGGTATGGGGAGTCTGAGGGAGGTGCTCTCTGGAGTGAAGGGGGTCTGAGGGAGCTGCTGCCTGGGGTGGAGTGGTCAGAGGAGCTGAGGCTGGTGCTTGTGGCCCTGGGCTGTGCTCTCACAGGGCAGAGAGCCCTGGAGAGTCTCCAGTCTCATCTGCCTTCCATGCATCTGTGCCGGTTATTTCATATTTCAGCCTGAGCATTGCCCGTGTGCCCAGCCAGGGTCTGGTTGCTGAGGTGGTGCTGAAGATGCACGTGCAGACAACAGCTTTGTCGTGTGGAGTTCTGTCTTTGGAAAGCAGAATATTCCACTGTGTCTGCTCACACTTGCTCTCAGTGATACCCGACACCGGCTCAGGGGTGTCGGGTGGCTGGGAGGTGACAAGAGCTGGGTGTTAATATCGAAAGCTGGAGCATCCAGAGGAGCAGATCCGGAGCAGGGAGCAGATTACTGCCCTGGTGACAGCCCCGGGTTCCAAGGAGTGAGTTTGGTCCTCCAGCTTTTCACAGCAGAGAACAGTGTCCAAACCTCTCTCGTGCCTTAGAGGAAGTGGGTGGAGCCGTTCATTCAGGGATGCTCTTTGCTGTGAGGGGGCTGGGGCAGCTCCCAGCATCCGGAGAAGCACATGGGCAGGGGAAAACATCCCTTTGGAAAGGGAAGAGGCAGCCAAAGCTGGAACAGCAAGGTTCTTGCAACAGGAATGTGGAGCCAGAGCAAACAGGTGGGGACCACATGGGGGTGTGGGACCAGATGAGGGGGTGGGAGTCGGCTGTGATGCCAAGGATTGAAACAGGGTGAAAGAACTGAGAAAGAACCAGAAGCTCATGGAAACACCAGCCAATTCCTTTGCAGGTCTCTGTGAACCCTTGTAATAAGTCCCTACAGAAAAACGGGAACTGGTTTGTGTCTGGGATCTCACACGCTCACTCCAGAGATGAGGCTTTGTGCTCTCCTCCGTACAGCCTGCAGCACAGTGTGAATCAACACACCCTGCCACCTCTGAGAGCTGGGATGACAGCTTTAATTAAGCCAGATGTCCTTTTGCTTGCTTTTAATTTCTTCAGCAATAAGGTTAAGTTAGTCACATTTATTGGATTGAGTTTATAAATTCGGCGTTGGATCTGAGAGTGTCTTCAGCTCACACATGAGCAAACAGCTCAGATGAGTCTGGAGGAAGAGGGGATGTGGGTTATGTGGTGCAATCTGAAGAGTCTGAGGACAAAGTAACTATTCATGAAGTGTTGGTGGATAATTGCTGTTTCCACAGCTCATGTTTCAATGCCGTGGTTAAATTAAATAGGTTGATTGTTCTGGAAACACCTTCTTCCCTGTGCAAGCCTCCTTAAGGTGAGGGTCTGTCAATATCTTTGTACCTTTAGGTTATTTAACTTGGATTTTCAATTAGAAGTAAATCAGAGCCTGCACCCACTTCTTAAACACAGTAATTCGTGGTGGGATTAGCTTGGGTTTCAGGTGTTGAAAACAGTGTTCTTTGGTACCTGTATAAGTGTCCATGGGGAGCTTAATGTTTCTTTTAAAAGCAGGATTGGATTCTGGTCGGGATATAGGGATGAGGTTGATATTTCCAAAAAATTTCCCTCCTGCAGTCAATCCTTTGCTGTTTTAATAATACACAAGCTGCTGCTTTTAATTCATGGGCTGCTATGTCACATCAAGAGACTACTCCAGACCTTGTGTTTTGGAGTGAGGAACATTTCCTGCCCAGGGCAGAGCCCAGCAGGTGCTGAGCCAGCACCCGCCCTGTATCACCAAACCCTGAGTGTGAGGCTTTTTTCCCAGAGCAGGTGTGGAGTCTTCCCTCACTGGAGATATTCCAGAACTGTCTGAACACAATCCTGTGCCATTTGCTTTAGGGAGACCCTGCTTGAGCAGGGAAGATGGACCAGATGACCCACTGTGTGCCCTTCCAGCCTGAACCATTCTGTGATTCTGTGTTGTTCCTCCTCTCCTCATGCAGGATGGGCCAGGCTGTCGGGAGCAAAGCCTGGTCCCGGCCCATGGATTTATCCAAAGCCAGCCCAGGCTGGGCCAGAGCAGCCTGACCCTTGGGTGTGTGGAGCTCTCTGCCACTGCCCGCCCTCCCCAGGCACACACTTGGGACCAAGGAGTTTAAACCAGGGACTTGTTTTCCTCTCCCATCCCCCATCTTGGTCTCCTAGCCCTGCTCTTTGGCTCAGAGAAGAAGGAATATACTTTTGGTTTGAATTACCAAAATAAGGCACTTAATCAAAGCAGGATGTTACATTTCTTCATGGTAAGGTTTTTCTGGGTGATGCAATAAAGTTGTTTTTCCATATCGAAGTGTGGCCCAAGGGTGTTGTGACCCAGCATGCTGCTGGGGCTGGCACAGCTCTCCTCCTCTGGGCTGCATCCAGGAAGGGACCAGTTGCACATCTCCCAGGACAGGCAGTGCAGCCTCTGGGCTCAGCAGCTCAGGCCACCCCTCCATAGTAAGTCAGGCTTTAAAGCCTGATAAAACTTCAATTAACATCCCTGGGAAGAGCACAGGAGCAGCTGCTTTGGGCCTTGATATGGTGTATCAGCTCTTGAGATGTCATTCTTTTTCAGCTCTTAAAAAAAGCCCTGACATAAATAAGAACTTCTCAGTTAATCCCAACCAAATAGGTGCCACATGATCGGTGAGAGAAGGAGATAAAACTCCTCAGTAGCATTGTTTTTATGCCAGTATTTCATCCCAGATAATTTCCTGGTGCCAAAAGCGTCATTGTAAGCCAAGAGCTGAAGGGCATTAGTGTTAGATCTGAAACAATGCAGGGTTGGTTTGGGTGTACCTCTTTGACGGTGGGAACCTTGATGTTGGTCAGGAGCTGTCAGCTCCAAAGCTTCAAAGCCTCCCTCCTCTGCTCCAGGAGAATTTGCTTCTATGAATTGTCCGTGTTTGTGATCTTCCTGCTGAGCTGCAGGGACAGTGGCAGTGGTGGGGACAGTGTTGGTGGTGGGGAAGGTGCCATGGTGGGGACAGTGCTGTGGTGGGGACAGTGTCCGTGGTGGCCACCATCCCCCTCTGTGCTGGGCAGGGGCACCTGCAGTGGGAGGTGAGGCAGCGGCCCCTTTGTGTTGAGTCACCTGAACGTGTCTCCCTTTACAGATCTACTCTGGCCCCCCAGAGGACACCACAGCCCCCCCGGTGCCCCCACCCAGGGTGGCTGCCCGGCGGCACAAACCCATCACCATCTCCAAGCGTCCCCTGAGGGAAAGGCCTGTCTTCTTCGATGCCTCTCTGGAGGAGAGCGGAGGTCAGTCCAGCTGTTCCCTGCTGCCTTACCTGCCTCTCACCCCTCCTGCTTCTTGTAACACCTTTCCAGGAGCAATGGAGGTAACAGCAGCAGGGCTGCACTTCCTGGGTCCTGGGCACGGCAGGCAGTGAGGGCTGCTCAGAGAGAAAGGAAAGCCAAAAGCACTCATGCATTGGTTGCATCATGTCACAAGTCAGACTCTGTGGGGTTTGGGTTTTTCTGGTACCTGCTGCATTCTCCATTAGCTAAACTAAGGCTGGTTCTTGCACAGGAGAGGCCCAGAGGAGAGGTTTTGTGGCATCAGAGGCAAAGGTGCAAAAAAAACTGCATGGGGAGTTGGTGGGATGGTAGCCAGGGAGGGTTGTGCTGCAGGAGGCCCAAGGTCTCAAGCTGGCTCAGCTGCTGGCAGTTCCACATCCAGAGCAAGAACTCCAAAGAACTTTTTCAGGACCCAGTGATGGTATTTTCTAGACCAAGTTCAACTCTGACATTATGCTAAGGGCTTCAGCATTTCCTTACAGTCAGCTGGATTAACAGCAAAGGGCACATCAGCTTAAAATCATGTTTCTGCACCCAATTTGCTCTAATTGTCACTGCAGGCTGTGCCCTGATTCCACAGTCACAAAAGAGATGGAAAGTCTCTTTCTCCATTCGTTTTCAGAGCTTTGATGATGTTTAGGTATAAAGCGCACTTTGTGACACTGGCAAAGCACAATTGATTCACATTGCTCTTCAAAACCCCCAGACTGCAAATGCAGTTGGGGCTGGCCTTGCATTTCAGTGCTTCCCCGTCCTGGGAGCAAAAGCATTTGCCTTGCACCGCCCTGAGGCTGCTGGGAGCAGTGGGGTTCCTAGCAGAACTCCTGCTCCTGGCTCTGTAGCACAGCGAGAGGGGCGGCACGAGTGGCTTTTGGAGGGACGTCGAGTGCAGTGCACAGCTAACCCCACGGCTCTCTGCCCTCTTGTCTCCACAGCAGAGCGGCTCAGCCAGACCCCCAACGGCGGCGGCCTGGAGGCCCCCAAGCCCCTGCACCGCAGCCGCCTGCCCGCGCCCCGGCCAGGGGGGGACGAGCCGGGGCGTCCCCCCGCCGAGAGCCGGCCCCAGCCGCGTGCTGAGCCCGACCTGGGGAAGCTGGGGAGCAGGCTGCAGGATGGAGGGGCGAAGCCGGCTGGCAGGGCGGCCAACGGCGTGGTGACCAGCCCTGCCCTGAGGACCGCCACGCTGCAAGCCAGGAGACCGGCGCCCCGGCCGGGCATCTGTGGCAGAGAGGGTGTGTGTGCCAGGGGCCTGGCCAGAGCCAGGCAGGAGTGCCCTGTTCCCAGGGGAAGCCCGAGGTGCCCGAGTCAGCCCTCCCTGGGGTGGTTGGTTGGTGGGCTTCTCCCCTTGAGTCCTCTTGATGTAGCTCAGCAGGAGGGGCTGGGAGACCAGAACAGCCTAAGGCGTGGGTGCAGGTAAAGTCTGACACTCATTCCTTGTTGACTTAACCTTTAAAGACTTTGAAGGGTTAAGTGAACAGCAAGCAGCTAAGGAGAGGACAGGTAGTGTCACTGTCCGGGATAAAAGCTCAGCCACAGGAATCACCAGTTTGTGTTGTTCCTCTTCCTTTCACAGAGCAGCACTGCACAGGGTTTGGTTAAGAACACTTGTCATTCCCAGGAAGTATCAGATTCACAGTCGGCACCTACGTTAAGTTTGTCCTTGCAGGTCCAGCTGCAGCCCCTGTTCCCAGTGCCAGGAAGGCTGTTCTGGGGCAGGTAGCATGGGAACTTCCTCTCCCTGGACTCTGTCCCTCCATTCTGGCTATTGGCCACTGTCAGTGAGAGCGTGTTGAGGCAGAGGGACAGACCTAAACTCATGGACCTGTTCAGTGCCCCTTTGTAAATATCTGACCTCTGTCAGAGCCTCCTGCTCAGTGTTTGTCATCTCCATCCCTGCAGGTGACTGTGACGGTGTTCCTAAGCCACGTTCCCATGGCGATAAGCCCGTGATAACGCGTCCCCCTGTGAGACCTCCAGATCCACCCTGCCGGACTCCCATCCCTCCAAAGCTGGAGCAGAGGCCAGATCTGATAGCAGGGACAGCAGAGGAGATGCCCTCATCTGTGTAAGCCAGCAGCCCGTGGCGGGTGCATGGTGCCAGCAGGGACATCTGGGGACTCAGTGGCTGGAGCCTGTGGATGTCCCCTCAGCACCGGTGCGAGTGTCACTTGGAAAGCTGAGCAGAGGACCTGAGCCCGGCCAGGGAGGGGAGTGGGGCCACAGTGAAGGCAAACACAAAGCTTTGGAGTTGCTCAGCACAGCCCCAGGGCTGAGCCTTGTCCCATCCCCTTCCCTGCTGTTCCTGGGTCAGTGGAGCTGAAGGCCTCCCTGCCTGCCCCCAGCAAACCTCTTGAATGAGACACTTTCTGGGGCAGAACAAGATCCAGCTTGCATCTGCTTTGGGAAACTGGATGGAGTTCAGCTTCATCTCATCCTCAAATTTCTTTCAGATTTTAAGGAAGTCAGAAACCTTGCTGGCTTTAGTGGGAATTAACCGAAAGAAAACAAAAGGTGCCATGAGGGTCAGCTCTGTGCCAGAACTGCCTGGGAGAATTTCTCTTTCTTGAGCTTGGGCAGGAGCACATAAACACTGAAGGAAAGACCATAAAGGGGATGGATGCATATGGGATTATAGGCAAGAGCACAGAAATAATGACTGGGTGTGGCACTCGGTGCTATGTTTTAGTTGGTGTGGTGGTGTTTGGTCAAAGGTTGGACTCCATGGTCTTGGAGATCTTTCCCAACCTAAATGAGTCCATGATTCCATGGTTCTGTAAGCAGCCCAGCCAAAGCGCTGGCGGGTGGCGTGAGAGTGCAGCGGGCACAGAAGGAGCCTGGCTGTGCCTTGGCACAAGAACTGTCGATTGAAGGTGATCTCTGCAGTTCTGCCAATGCTGCAGCTCATTCCCCTGGCACAGAGCAGATCTCATTAGCAAATTGCCAGGTCGAATCAGAAGAGAGACTTCTCCTGTTTTCTTTGCAGGGTGGCCTCTAGGACCAAATTCTTTGAGACAGCTTCCCGAAGAACAGGCAGGTAAGGCTGGCACAGGGAAGGTGGCACGTGGGTAACAACAGCCCTGCAGCACAGGGTGCTCCCTCTGAGGCAGAGCCAGCATGGACAGCCACAGCCCCAGGCCTGGCTTGTCTTGTACTCACAAGCAGCAGATGGGGCTCAGCTAAAACGCTGAAACTAAACAAAGAGCACAGAGTGTAAAATGTGAGTCCAGATACAGACTTGATAAGTTGAATCTGCCAAGTGAGAAACATCCCTGTGGATCCCTGTTACCATGTGTGTGGATCTGCCTGGCACAGAGCCTGTTGTACTCGGGCTTTGTGGGAAGACCAGGTCGTGGGTGAGGTGATGAGGGCTGGTTAAGTCCCAGCAGCTGCCGAGAGAGCATGGCTGGTCCAGCACCGGGGATGTGCAGACAGGGGGCCATGGGGTTATGGGGACACAGCATGGGCACCAAAGCCCTCAGTTCTAAGTGGCAGCAGGTGCCATTTGTGATAACATTTGCCCAAATAAGCCTCAGCTTCTTGCTCTGAAAAGCCGCCAACCTCTGCCCAAGGGAGAGCAGGTTTGTGTGTAAGTCTGAGAACTGCTGCTGCTGGTACTGAGAGAGAAAACCTTTATTCTATTGCGAAACAGACCCCTCCCTGCCCAGTACCCAGCCTCGAGCGGCTTGAGGAGCTGAGTTGGAGCTTGCTCCTTGCATTCATTTTTTTCTCCATTCTTCTACTTTCTTTTATCCAGTTCTTCGTCACCACAAGGCAGGATCCCAAGTGAAGAGAGCTGAGGCTGAAGGTACGTGTTTATGACAACAAATCAAATAATAAGCTGAAAGCAGACATGTAATACAAAGTCAGCATTTATGGGGTTGTGGGAGTCCGGCGGTTCTGCCATTATGGGTAGATTTGCACGGGAGCACAGAGCTTGTTTTCTTCTTCCAGGCTTTGTAAGCACACCTCAGCCCAGCTGGACCCAGGAGACTTTCTGTGCTTGTGACCCAGGAGTCAGAGCTGAGCCTTGCCAGCCCCAGTGCCCTGGAGAGCAGCTATCTTACCGGACGATGATTTCCGAGCCACAAGTGGCTCAAGAAATTAGGAGAGGGAGACCGCGATGGAGAGCAGGTCCTGCCCACACATCTGTGTTGAACTGTTCCCTGCCCTCCCACCTCTCCTCCCTGCAGGCTGTGACAGTGCCCGTGTGTGCCTGCGCCGGTGATGGCAGCATGGGCAGGGCTGGACATGGACCACCTGCGGAAGGGACAGTGCAACCCCCGTTCACCGGCTCACTTTCGGGAAACACACCTTGGAAAGGGTGTTTGGACAGCACAAGGGCTGAGTCCCTGTGTTTGGATGCAAGGGCAAAACAGCTGCAGTGCCCCCTCGCCCTGAGAAGCCCCTTCCTTTGTGATTGTGTCCCTCACTTGCTGAGCTGTGCTGTGGTGTCAGTGTGTGGGACAGCTGTGCCTGGTAATGATGCCCATGGTGACACAGGCTGGGCAGGGACGGGGGAACCGCTATGCTCAGCTCTGTGGGATGTCTCCTCATCTCCTGGACGTCCCTGGCCTGGGACACCATGCTGACAGATGCAGCTGGGCCAGGGGCTTGGCCTGAGCCATGGCCACAGCCTTGCCTGGGGTAAGCTCTCAGGCAGCACCCTCGGGTCAGCAGCCTCCAAGGGTGCAGCTGGGGGAAGGGGGCAGCAGGTGCTCCTCCTCTTCCTCTTCCTCCACTGCCTCCTCCTCCATGTGAGCCACACTCCCACCAGATCCACTTCTCACAGGCCCACCAAGAAGTCTCCATCCTGGGTGATTGCTGTGGCCAGCGCAGAGGTGCTGAGGATCTGAAACTCACTGTTTGTGGGTCAAACCCATTGTTTTTCTAAGAACTGTCCATTTTCTTGTTTGCTTGTTTATTCATGTCCAGTACGAGATGCCCAGTCTGTCCCTCAGCCCCCTGTGGCTGATATCCATTGGCCCGGGAGGTGTCCCTGGCCAGGACCTCTGTGCAGCCCTGGAGCAGTAGAGGCTTGTCTGTTGCTCCAGCTGCCACCAGGGCCCAGCTCCAGGGCTGTGCACGGCAGTGAGCGGCTTCCCTGCTTCCTCCACCCACCCAAAGATGACTCCCCCATTTTGAATGGTTTTCTTTAGGTGCTGAGAGCATTTGCAAAACAGTGGCCAAACATTCCCACAGCTGCTTCCCGGGTGCCCCATCCCTCCAGCACACTGTGTCCTGCCTGGCGCAGGTCCTTCCCAGCTCCTGGCGCTTTGCCTCTGTGTGACCTCGTGTCTCTTATTGCTGAATGGCACACACACTGGCGCTCACGTGTGTCATGTCCATGGTGCTCTCACTCCCTTGGCTTCAGCAGTGCCCCAGCTGCTCCCTCCTTTGGACCTGGCACGTGAAAGTGGCTTTAAAACCAAACCAGTCCTGTGCTGTGGCAGTTGGGGCTGTGCCACATGCACTGGCAGCACCTGGGGCTGTGCTGGGCCTCTCCTGCTGCAGCCCCTCACCAGCAGCTCAAGCACAGCACACAGTGGTTCTGATCAGGGATCTCTGAACAGGTAGGATGGAGCTGAAGCTGGAGGGAGCCGCTCTGACCAGCCTGGCAGTGGGGCCAGCTGCCTGCAGCACATCACCCCCTGGCCCTGTTGGGGTGTTGGGCCTGTGGCTCCCACACAAAAGGCCAGCATTTCCCAACTGTCTTTCTTGCTTTGGGCTGCTGTTTGGGAACCCCTCGAGCCTGTCAGTTTGGGAAGCTCCTTGGGTTCTGCCGATGCACGTGGCCCTGGAGGTGACATTCAGCAGGAGCAGTGGCTTGTCACACCCTCCTCCTGCTCGTGCCCACTGCCCAGCACGGACCCCCAGGACAGAGCCAGGCTCCGTGGGTAGGGAGAATCCAGGAGTGGTTGGGTTTCAGTCTGACAGTGTGAGCAGTGAGGAGAGGCAGCTTCTTGCAGATTATTTCATGGTGTCCTTTCGAAGTTCTTTGTCACTTGTATGTCTGTGCTGATTTTTCCTGCACCTGTGGGTGCAGCTGAACACTGGGGGCCAGCAGTTGGAGTGGTGGGGGGTGCTGGTTGTGCTGGCAGGGGGCTGTGGGGTCCAATCCCTGCTGCCATGAGGCACAGTCCCTGCTGCTGTAGGACCCAGTTCCTGCTGCTGTGGGGCCCAATCCCTGCTGCTGTGAGCACTGTCCCTGCTGCCAGTGGCCCAGGAGCGACAGCTGGGAACTCGGGATCGCCCCGTGCAGCACGGCAGCCTCCCAGCATCAGTCCCGGAGCCATTGTGATGTGTACAAGCTTAGGTTACTGCAAGTGTTTATAAAGTTTCCATGAAGTGAAACAACCATCTCGGTGTGTTTTGTTCCTCCTCACCCCGGGCCCAAGCGCTGCCCCCACTGTGGGGCAAGGCAGGCCCTGCTGTGGGGGCCCAGCTCTGTGCCCTGGGGAGGCCACACAGGGCTGTGTCCATGGGACTGGGAATGCCCTGGGCTCTGCCATAGCCCCACTCTGGCTTTGCAGTCCCCACAGCTGGTTTTCTGCATTTTCTGGCTGGAGAAGCTGCCCTGCCAAGGCTGGATATTCCTGCACTGACAGTGCCTGGACAGCCTCCTGTGCCGCGGGTCACTGAGACTCTGGTTTTCCTGTGACCACCAATGGCTTCTCTCCATCTCTCCAGCACTCTTTTCCCCTCCTCACATGTTTTCCCCTGCCTTTTAACTTTATTGTGCACCAGTGTTTGCTTTTCAGTCCCCTTGCTTTTCTTTAACAGCGAGCCTTCTCTAGGAGAGAACACCTTTCTCTCTCTGAAAGGGGAATCTTGCAGCCGGCTTTGGAGCCCGGATTTCTGGAGGAGCCTGACGGAGGTGACCGCTCAGGAAGGTGTTCCTGGGGGCCCAGGGACAGCCGAGCTGCCCCCACAGCCACGAGGGTCCGCAGCTGGGGAAGGAGAGCGTTCCACCCACACCCTGCTCAGGGCTGGTCACTGTTTTCGGGATCCTCCTTCGCTTATGTTGTGCGGGCCCAGCCCCTGCCCGCGGGCTCTTCAGGCAGCACCGGCCAGGTTTGCCAGCTCGGAGAGGCCTGGGCCGTGCCCTGGCTCCGGGCCCAAGCAGCCGGAGCACTCCCAGCACGGGCATGGACACAATGCACCTGGAGCAGCAGCTGGAGGGTTTTCTGCTTGTTTTTTCTGGCTTCTTGTTTCTGTCAAAAGTTTCCTTGTGGGGCTGTAACATTTCCAGGGCTGGATGCATTCAAAACAGCGGCATTTGGGGAACTAAACTGTTTCCTTTCCTCGCTAGGCCTTGCATGAAGTGATCATGAACTGGAATGAGCACTGAGACACTGCCCCAACAATCCTTGTCTCCCGACCCACAGGTGCCTGGCTTGCTTTCTTACAGAAAACATTTGGATTTAATATGAGCAAGAAAATTATTTTCCAGCACAAGTAAAACCTTTCAGGTTTTTATAGAGAGAAGATAACAAAACAAGCAGTTCCAAAGCTTGAGCCCGAGCCTCAGTGAGTTCTTCCCAGAGGAAGAATTTGAAGAGGCCAAAGACTCTGCAGCAGACACATCTGTGTGATAAATTTAGAATTGAAATATACTTAGTGGAGCACTGACATCTGAAATTTACGTGCTACAGAGAGACCCATGAAGGCACCGGAATCCACCCACGTGGGACTCCTTGGAGGATCAGAGCCGTAGTTTTCAGCTCTGTAATTCTCCCTGACCAATCCCACTGCACAATTACCCATCTGGATGCACCGAGCTGGGAGCAGCTCCCTGCGCTGGGTGGGTTCCTGGCAGCCCTTAGCAGGTTTCTTGGCCTGTACACATGGCTGTAAATTAGGTCGGGCCACCAAAAAATCCTGTGATTGGCTTAAACAATCAGCAGATGCTTTGAACCAGTAAAGGCCGTAATGTTTTTCATTTTCTGTGTTTTCAGAAGTTTAAGAAGTGCTTTAACAGCCTCTGCCAGGGTCTCTAAGAGCTACTGCAAGGCAAAAGTTCTGAAGATTCTTGAAATCCTGTATAAAATGTGGCCATGCCCACGAAGGCTCAGAGAGGCAAGTCTCTAGGAGCTCCATCCTCCCACAGCTCCATTCTCCCTCACTCTGTGTCCTGCACGCCCCGGCTCCTTTCAGTGCCTTGGCCCCACAGGTTCTCCCAGTGGCCACCACACTGTGCCACTGTGCCCACTCTGGGACGGGACACGGGGTGTGCCAAGCCCTGCTTGCCCTCCCCTTGGCACCTGCCCACCACTGGCAGAGGGAAGCAGCAGCAGTTTCGGGTAAGGAGCAAACGCCAGCGTTGGCCGACGTCCCTCGTGTCAGGGCACTCGAGTCGGCGTGACCCTGCTGAGGTCTGTGGCTGCCACCAGCTCGTCCTGGGAGCACGGGCACAGCCCTGGCACCATGGAAGGCACACAGGGCTGGCTGCCAGCGCAGCGGGGTCACAGTGCCGGCGTTCCCAGGCCCCCAGGGAAGGGAACCACTGCCGAAAGGGCTATTTGACACAACTCGTCAGTATTTTAGGAAACAGAACTTCTTTCTGTTTTAAAAATATCCCACTTTTCTGCTACGAGGACAAGAACAAATAAATTACCTTAAAGCATGGGGCTATTTTGGGGTTTTCATGATGTTTCTGTGTTTTCAGTTGACTTCTTCTTCATGGTAACTGGACTTTGTCCAGTGAGCTTGGTGTGCTGTTCTGCTGGGGACCCAAAGCATATCTCTAAGGTCAGCTCTGGAGCCTGCCAGCATGTGGCTCATCTCCAGTGCTGGCATGGTGGCTGTCACCTGGCTGCCAGGCCCCACAGCTCCAGCAGTTAGGAATGGTCAGGGACCATGGTCAGGGCGGTCAGCAGCTTCCCTGTGACCTGTAGGTCCTGGTGACCACTGTGGGGGGGATGAAGGGTGTAGGATGTGGGATGCAGGATGCAGGACGTGCAGCAGAGGTGGCTGGAGCATAACGGGGCAGGAGTTGAGCAAGGTGAATTTGTCCTTCAACCAGTTCTGACCTGGCAGCCCCCAGCCAGTGGCCTCACTGTCCTCCACAGACACTGTTCAAGCCACACGAGTCTGGGGCCAGAGACCAAGGCCAGTGTAAGCCCAGGATGTGTAGCCACTGAGGGACCAAGTCCATCATCCCATGAGGCGCTGGATCAGTGGCTCCTGAATGTCCCTGGGGACGCTGGTGTCCAAGTGGCCATTTGGCAGGTGACACTGGGGCTGACATGCTGGCAGGTACCCAATACACCACACCAGCCCCGAGGAGCTGAGGCCTGCTCAATGTCCATTAAGGGTGAATTTTGAAAATAACACATTAATTTGTCACCGTGACTCAGAGCAAGGGACGGGATCAGATTCCTTGTGGATGACAAACCCAAGGGTTTTTGTTCTCTTGGCACACTGTTCCTCAGCTCATGGGGCACGGTGTGTGGACTGCTGCTGTGCAATTACACACCAGGCATTGCCAGCTATTTGTGGCCTGTTGAGCTTTTATTTTTTCCAAGCTCTTTGCTTTGTCTCAGTGAATCAAATCTTGGCACGGGGCAGGATTCACATCTGTGCCTTGAATTAACAAGTGGCTGATAAGCGTCTTCTTTATTACTTGGAGAGCATAGGTCAATTTTATAAAGACGTTCCAGAAGAATGGATTTACAACTGTTCGTAAAGATACCAAAAACAATGACAAGAGGAGGAGGACACTGGCCTTTATTAGCTCCTTGCTTTGAGAAATACATTAATCAACTGAAATTCAATTTAAAAGACCCAAAGAGGAATATATGAAAGGATTAGCCAATTGATATGTAATTGAATTACGAGTTCAGATGTGATTAATAGTGAAATCTGACTGTGAAAGAAAGCCTACAATGACCCAATGTACAGCCTCATCTACTGGCAAATGACCCACTGATTCCCAGTGCCTTTGCTTGCTGGCAGCTGTCACACCCACAGCGATTTCATGCACAAAATCGACACAAAAGCCAAATGCAGGCAGAGGGTAGAGCTCCAGCAAACCGGATTCTGCATTTATTGGACTCAGAACAACAGCAGATTTTCAGGTTACAAAAAGAGCTGAACACCAAGCGTGAGGGGCCACCCCGTGGCACGGCTGGGGGCTCACACGGGCCCCAGGCATGGCTGAAAGAGAAATGAGAATTTTCATTTACCCCCAGCACAGTGTCATTGGTTTCTTTACCTGCATGCCAGGCAGGCCCCTCTCTTTGGTTACACAAATAAATGTCCTTCAGTCCCACGTCGGGACTTGTGAGTTGCAGTTGTCCCCAGGGCATCCTGCACTGCACCCTGCTGACCCTGGCAGCATCTGTCACCACAGTCCAGCCCCCAAGGTACCAGAACACTGTGGGGCTCTCTCTTCTTTATCCAATGCATTCAGTTCCAATTAAAAAAAAAAAAAAAACAAAAAAAACCAAAAAAAAAAAAAAAAAAAAAAAACACAAAAAAAAAAAAAAAAAAAAAACAAAAAACAAAACACCAAAAAACATCTGTATCAACAATCCACCTAATTCCTTCTCTGGGAGAATTTACACTCAGGTAATGCTATCATTTGGGCAAAGCACTGCGATTCCAAACTGGGCCAGACCAGGCTGTGTGCTCTGCACCTGCATCACGCCGTTTGTGGGGTCTCCAGGGTCACAGTCCCACTGAAATGGGGCCAAGGTGTCCCCAGTATCATGCTCAGCCCTCTCCTTGGAGCCAGGCCCCAGGAAAGAACCAGCATCATACCTCGAAGTCTCTCTGCCATTCCCAGGCTGCTGGCTCTTTATCTTCTGGCAATCCTGTGGCATTGGCTTCTCTCCTTCCCTCAGCTCTGGTGGAAGGAGCAATTGCAGACACTGGCCTTTGTTACTTCCAGGAACACAGCTGTGGGCTGGGAGGTCCCCCCAGGCAAAAAGGCACCAGCAATGAGCTTTTTGGCTTATTACAAAGAAAGTAAAAGATATCAAATAGAGAACTCCTATTATTACAGAGACATGTTAACAAAGAGAAACAGCATAAAATTGCCACAGAACACCAAACATCCGGCACAGAGAGCAGCTTTTATCCACTTGCTAAGGGTTTATGTGGGTGCAGAGGTTTACTCTGTGAGTCACAAGCACAGCGTCCCTCTGCTGCTGAGGGGAATGAGCGCAGGGAGCAGGCGCCAGTGGGCAGGGGAGGCTCTGACCCACACCAGGGGGCTCGGACACCCTGCCTGCCCAAGGCCATCCGCAGTGCCCACAGTCAGCCCTGTGGGCACACAGGCAGGACACAGACACTCTCGTAATCCCAGCATTCTGCCCAAATGTGTGAGGACACTTCGTGCAAGTCAAAGAAGGCAGAAACAAGGGACACTCCGTTGCTCTCCAAGTGCAAACCCTGTCCTTGTCTAATGTGAAGCAGCCCCAGGAAAGCTGGAGAAGCTGATATCGACCTCAGCCTATGCCAGCATGTGCTCCGTGAGTGCCACGAAAGGGGGGACCTTTGCAAACTGGGCAGCACCCAGATAGAAAAATAATTAAAAGTCTCCATTAAATTGGCACGTTCTGACTCATCTCCCGCAGAGCATCCAGTACCTCAGTGTGCAACCGGAGAGGACTCTCAGAGCATGTCACTAGATAGATATCTTTAGCAATAGAAAATGGGCCATGCCTTTATTTTATACAGCGATAGATAATTTTAGCATACATTATGTTATTGAAACATCCAGGGCAAGAGCTCAGCAAGGGGAGGGACACCACGGGGACTGCAGGGCTGGCCTGTGGTGGGAGGTGACTGTGGTGGCAGCGACTCTCCGGCTGGCTGGGAGGCAGGTGACAGCTCGGGTACTCCTCAGCATTCCCTACAGACCACAGTGACAACCCCACAGCCCAGGGCAAGGAGTGGTACTGCGGGGAGGGTCCTGCCCCAGGCTCACCTCCCCCACCGAGCACCCTGTTCCCTGAGCCAAGCACAAAGAGCCTCTTGGACATTATGGCAATGGCATGCAGATGCTGCGGATTCTCCAGACTCATCCACAGCCTCTCCAAGCAGAGAGCTGCTGCCCTGGCTCTTGCTCCTGCTGAGCTGAGCTGAGCTGAGGGGGTGCTGGCAGGAGCCTGTCAGGCTCAGGTGGGCACAGATCCCTGCCCTGGGAATGCTGCATGCCGTTGCACCATTTGATCTGTCTCACTGCTCCTAGCAGGACACAGGGCTGAGGATGAGTCCCTCCTGCCCTCACTAAAGGCAGCATCCTTTATCCCACACCCTCTGTTGTGGAATGGTGCCCATCCACGCACAAACACTGCTCCCAGGGAGATGCCAACTTGTGTATCCCTTGTCCCCCATCTGCTGCCTTGGGCAGGAGCTGATGGGCTGAGCCATGGCCCAGACCGAGCCAGCTCAGAACCCCTCACACCTCTGAGATGAGCCAGAGCAGAGCCAGAGAATCCACAGGGGAACATGGAGATGGTCAGCTCCCAGCTGTGACACCCAGGGGGTCCCCACTCCAGGGCCTGGCCAGCCTGAGGAGAGCCTCAGGGACAGCTTCTTTGGGACTGTGAACACGGTGAATTTCTCCTTGCTTTATTAAAGCAAAAGTAGACAAGAAAACGCAGAAGAAAAAAAAAGCACAAAGATAAATGGCAGGAGTTGGACTTTGGTATTTCTTAAAGCCTCTTCTTCCCCAGTTCCTGCAGCAGCTCACGAATATCCACGTGGAAACAGCATTAATTCCCCCAGCAAATACATACACGGGTGCTGCGAGTCCTGGCTCCCACATCTCCTGGTAATTATACTGTAGGAACCCAACTTCTGAATGAACAAGTTGCAGAAGTTCACTGTGATACTGAAGAGACAGAGAACACGACCTCAGTGCCCCGACTGCCCCTCTGTCCTGGGCTGGGGGTGCTCCCCGTGAGCTCCTGCCTCACTCGGCGCTCGCCGTCCAGAGCAGCTTCACCCGGGGTGACACGCACGGGGCAGGTGACACATGGGCAGTGTCTTTTCCCTGCTCCCTCACTTCTCATTCCCATGGTGCTCCCACCAGCAAAGCAGGGTGGGCAAACCCCTGTTAGGTTTGGCCTCTTCCCAGTCTCCCAGCAGATGAACACCCAGCAGGATACAGCCACACTCATTAACCCATAAAACCTTCGCTGACACGAGCCTGAAGCACAAAGCTCTCTCAAATTGCTGCTCCAACTGCTTGGAGCCATCCTGAGCTGGTAACAGGGATTGGGCATCACCATCCAATTGCTCACTGAGCTCTGCTGTGAAGAGCCAGGGAAAATTCCAGAAGACAGGGATGCACCAGCTGGAATTTTTTACCAGTTCATTTGCAAATATCTGTAGCTCACACCAGCACTGAAAACGCCAGCAGCCCTCTGGTATGGGGGAGCCTCTGAGAGCATCATCCCGCTGGCTGCCAGCCAGAAAGTTCACCTATGGATTCTGTTGCTGCCTACATGAGAGGATTTCAGGAGGAGGAGTGGGATCAGAGCCATATCTAGCAGAGGAAGGAAAACCATTGCAAAGAAAGATCCTCCCCTTCAACAGGGCCTTTTTCCCTACTCCTCCATACAATGAAAATCCCATCAAAAGGTTGGAAAGTATCAGGGAAATTGTTTGTTATACTGCAAAGGAGCAGCTGCACCATGACAGCATTGGCTGGAGAGCTGGGCACAGGGTGGGCACAGGGCTCTGGGTGGGCTCACTGCCCTGGGTGGGTGCAGGGATCTGGGTGGGCTCACTGCCCTGGGTGGGTGCAGAGTTTGCCGTTTGCCCGTGCCAGCACAAGGATCCCTTGTAGATGTCTGGGTTGGTGATGCCAGACCATGTCACAGCCCATGATGGGATGTGTGACCCTGGCACGAGCCCGTGCGTGGGCGGTCAGTGACAGCCTGTCTGGGTCTGAGCAGGTGGTTTTGATGTACTCAGGATGTGCAGGAAGAGGGGAACCAAAATACCACAGGGCACATAGGCTTGGCCACTGTGTAAGTGCTGGGGACAGGCCGAGTGTGGGGGGATGCACATGGGGCGATGCACATGGGGTGGTGTGTGTGGGGTGGTGTGTAAGGGATGGTGTATATGGGATGGTGTGTAAGGGATGGTGTGTAAGGGATGGTGTGTAAGGGATGGTGTGTGGTACGGTGCATACAGGACCATGTACATGGGACGGTGAGTGCACGATGGTGTCCTCCTGGGCTGCAATCAGCCACTGCCACCAGCAGGAGCTGTGTGTGCTGCTTCCAAGAGCAGGGGGTCTCTTCCAGCCCCTAAAGTGCCGTGGTGGCACCAGCCAGTTCCCACAGCCACCTCCCCATGGACGGGATTCGGAGAGGAGTCCCATGGTCCCACAGGTCCCGCAGATCCTGGCCTTGATCTTGGCTCCAGAACAGTCATCTGCTGGCATTGGGAAAAAATAGCTGGGACAAAATATTTGGGACAAATGAAGGGAAGGAGCATAGCTGGAATCCTGGGTCTGCAGAGCCACGGCAGAAGCAGAGCAGGTGCGGGGCTGCGCAGGGGCTGCAGGTGCAGGGCAGGGGCTGCAGGTGCCCAGGGGAGCCAGGCAGGCGGGAGGTCCGAGGGCATCAGGCACTTTCAGAGGTGGGTTCGGCTTTGTCAGGGAGCAGCAGCTGGTGAGGACAGGAATGTGACCGCTGAGCGCCCGGGGGCCTGCGGAGCAGACCAAGACCCGGCTGGACAGGCCACAGGAAAAGCATCCCAGGTGGAAAACAGGAGCCAGCTGCCGTTGGGGGACCTCCAAGGTCATCTTCCTCGGCAGCCTGTCGGCTCCATTGCTCGTGTCTCGGCAGCACAGGCAGGTCCCAGGGCCGAGCCGACTGGAGCAGATCCCACAGTGGCTGCAGGGCCTGTGAACTCTTCAGCCACAAATTCATCTTGTCCCCCAGCTCTGCTCTGCTTCTCTTCTGCAATGATCTGCTTGTCAGCACCATAATGCAGACAAAACATCCGGAAGGAGGCTGGCAACATAACCCACACCCAAATGTGGAGCCGCAAACTGCTTTGTGTTGTGTTGTTTTTACAAAAATCACCCCAAACCCACCAACCGCTGGCACTTCTCCTGTTGCCCCGTGGCCCTGGGCCACCGGAGTCACAGTGACAAACAGAGGAGAACACTCAGACGTGGTGCTGCTGCCCCCGCCAGTCCTGTCCAGCACCGTGGGCAGGGGAAGCCAGGCAGAGGCCGGCGCCAGGGGTTCAGTTCAGAGGTACCTCAGGAAAATAGTAATCTCAGGAATCCCAGCAGGTCTGTCACTGCCTGTCCCCTTGGCCACCGCCGCAGAGGGATTCCCCAAGGCACTGCAGGACAGTAGTGCAGAAGTAACAGGCAGGAGATGGCTGGAATGGGGGTGGCAGCACGGGGGTCCCTCCGAAAGATCACTGTGCGTGGAAGTAGATAGGCTTGACTTTTCCAGACAGGATCTTGGGAACCTGCACAGAGATGATCTCGGCCATCATTTCCGGGTAGTCCACGCTCACCATGTGTGCCTTGATTAGGAGATCAAATGTAAACTGATGCAGGTCCTTGGCAATCTGGGGAACAAAAGGAGCTGGTTAAACAAGTCCTTGGGCAGTGCTTTCTCTGGGAAGACACACAACAGAGATCCCACCTTCCCTGGGAAAGGGAGCCTGGATGAGACTATCCAGCACTCTCTCCAACTGCATCTGAACTCCTCCCATGATGGGGAGGTTGTTGCAGGGAATGATAATTCTCACTGTGAAAAGTTTCTTTCCTATATTGTTTCTTATGCATTTAGATGGAGATTATGTGTATAGATGGACATCTCCCTGCCCTCTCTTACCGGATGCACAGAGTCCAGGACCTTGGTGAGCTGGTAAAACCTCCGGGAGCAGGAGGTGGGGTTCTTCCTCTTGCAGGCAATGATACGGTCAAGTTCCTTAATGTAATTCATGCGGAGCTCATCAAAGAGCTTCTGGTTCTTCAGGCCATCCACTGGAACTGGGTGGGATGGGAAGGAAACAGTGAGAGGAACCCAGAGAGTGACAACAACAGGAGGGCAGGAGGAAGGCTGAAGCAGGGGGCAGCCCCAGCCTCTTCCTGGGAAGTGAAAGTCCAGGCACAGGGAAAGCACCAGATGCCTCAAGGGCAATGCAGCAGCAGGTGCTGGAGCTCCCTGGAGGAAAGGGTGTGGGTACTTACTAATACTGAAGAAGAGAAGAGCCTTCATACAGAGGAACTCCTGGGGTGTGATCTGAAGCCACCCAAATTCCTGGGAGAGGTGCCGCATCCTGATGCACTGGCTGTACATCCTGGATTTGTGCATGCGGTACCTGGCAGGGTGAGACAGGTACAGATGGCACGGGGTCCAAAGTGCGCGTGTGTGACGGGGACGACGCTCCCTGACCCAGCAAACCCCCCCTGCCTGGCACACCCCGAGCTCTGTCCCGGGGATGCCACATGCAGGAGTGGGGCATTTTCCAAAATGCCTGTGTGTGACCCTCTCTGGACACAGACGGCTACAAGGGACTTGCAGCGTTTGTCTGAAGAGCGACTGCAACGATTTCCCAAACATTTCTATCTGTGAGGGATATGAGGCCGAGTTGGAGCTCCCAGGCAGGTGGGGGTTTGCCTGCTGCTGTGCTTGGTTATTGAGTTCAGGCTCTTCTATCTGAGTGCCAGCAAACCCTCCCCAGCTCCAAGCTGACGGTACATCAAGGAGAGCCCACCAGGACCTTACAGTACATTTTGTCTCTGTCTCTGCTCACTCCAGCTGCCCAACAGAGCTGGAAATTGGAATCCAAAGCCCGTAGCAGAAAGGCAGAAATGGAGCAGCCCCTCACCCCACACCAGCTTCTGCTGCTGCCCCGGTGGGCATCAGCCCACAGCAAGGCTGAGGGAGCGGGCAGAAGGACCCGGAGAGGCATCACAGTGCCCTCACTGCTCCTGGGGGTCACCACGGGCGGTGGCAGTGGGGAGCAGGCTGGGCAGGGCACTGTGTGACTGCTCTAAGTGTAGTTTGTCACCTGGGCTGACCCAAAGCCCAGCGTTAGGCTGTTGTTGTTTTGCACTTACTCATTGAAGACCAGGTCTGGAGCGAAGTAAAGCATCCTGGAATTGACGTTGGTGAAGGATCTCCACCCCATAGCAAACACCATCAGGCCCATCCAAGAGTACTGGATTATTGACATCTGGTCATCCACATGCAGGTTGCGAAATCCTAAGAAACAATGAGGGAGGGATGTTACAAATTACTGTTGGGTAATTCCCAGGACAGTTTCCATTCAGATTCCAGCTCTCCTGCAGCACTGCTCTTGGGACAAGGTGGCCAGTCCCCAGCCCAAGCTCAGCATCTGCCAGGACAAGAGCACACCAGCCGTGACATGGAGCTCCCACCCTGACTGGGAATCAAGGATAGACAAGCGCAGACCTGCCCCTGGAAGGGAAGAAAGGGGACTTTGGACACAAGGAGGGGAGAAAGTCCCATCAGGACTTCACCAGATTTAAGTAACTGGATTTTAATGTGATGGTCAGAGCCAGCAGGCAACCCCAAGGCCTCCCGCCATGGTTACAGGTGCTCCGGTTTCTGCCCCATACACACTGCATGGATCTAATGACTGTGGAAATGAGCATGGAAACCTCCGCTACATTGCAAGAGAAACAAAAATAGCAACTAAATTCAAATTACCATTCCCAGATGGCGGCTCAGAGTTAAACCCCAGGCATGCTTACACCACCTCCAACGCTGCTTTTTTTAATGTACTTGTAAATAGGCAAATATAATTGAGTTTCAAATCAATCATGCATTATTTCAATCAAATATTAAAGCAATTTAACAGCTCCAGTGTATAATTACAACCCATTGAGGCAAGGATTTCTGTGGCTTGGAGAGCTCTTCAAGGCAAACAAACTGGAGAATGAACCTTGCCCAGATGCCACTCCAGCACAGTCAGCGCCAGCCCTGGGGGGCAGCAGGGCAGCAGCTGGCACTACTGCACACTGAGAGGTTGGACATCAGGTGCAGTTCAGGAGAGTAAAACCCTCTGATAAGGGGGTGGTTATGATAGAAAACATTTTCCAAAGCACTCTCCCTTTCCATCAGCACTACTGCAGCGGTAGAGCCTCAGCCCCGTATGCCAGGTGGCTTCGGTGGTGTCTCTGTGTCTGATCTTGATGTCTGGTGTAGATAAGCCAAAGAGGAAGCAGGATTCGTCCCTGTTTTTACTAGCCCAGTGACTCAAGAACAGCAGAAACAGAATGGGTTACTCTGCACTTAAGGGTACTCAGACCAATATCCCCCTGGGAGCGCCAGTCCAGGGGGCTGCTAAACTCCTGGGAACGTCAGACACCTGACCAAAGTTCATCACCAGGGCTTGACAGAGCGGCAAACTTACTGTGCCTCAGTCTGCTCTGCTGTATCACCCCATACATACGAGGAGTGGGGTCCCTCTTTTCTATGGTGTCCCCTGAGGAGTGGGGCCAGCATGGAGAAGGCAGCAGGAACCAGCCCCGTGCCCCAGTCTCCGGGATGCTGGAAGGTGAGCTGGGTCCTGCTGTGCCCAGACTGAGCTCAGCCCTCTGCAATCCCACTCACTCAGGCGCAGGATTACAACGTGGAACAGGCAGCATGTCACCAACCTTGCAGTGACACCTTGCAGACCCAGCTCAATAGATACATCAGTCACCAGGATGCTCCATTTACTGCACCTGCTGATCAGCATCCGGAAAATTCCTGGCCCATATTACATCCCTGAAGGCATCATAAATATATCACACCCGGCTATCAGATGGGCAACCTGAGTGACTGCCAGGAAAGAGCCCTTCGGGATTCTCCATTGCTCTTCTGCCATGTTGCAATTTACCCTTTTCATCATTCCAGGTGGGTCCTGGGACACGGCTAATCCTTGTCTAGAGGGCAGTTCTGCAGGGCTGGCAGACACGGCCTGGAAGTGGAGTAAAACCTCCATGGAGAGAGGGGGAGAAGAGCAGGACCCTGAGCCTGGACAAGCTGCAGCCCTGCCACGGGGGGAAGTGCCCCGTGCCCACACTGTATCACTGGCCAGGGGCTATCTGACCCCAGAGCACAAGTTCCAACACACTCCATCACCCCGCAGTTCCCTCTGCCATCACCAGCCCCTCTAGAGACAAGTCCCACGCTGCTACAGGCTCTTCCCAGGCAGGGGACACACACAGTGCCCATGGAGATGGTCTCCCAGGAGCTGTGTGATGGGACACGGGCTGCAGACCACCCCCTCCACACCTGCCTCCAGCAGTGCCGACGGGGCTTTGGAACCGGGAGGGGATTTGTTTGTTTCCCTTCTCACCTGGCAGGGCCTTTGCCCATTTGACCACGTAGACCAGCTGCCGCTCCCCAAGCTCATTCAGGCTGGTCAGCAGGTTGGAGAAGGAGTCAGGCTGGCTGTTGTCATGGCCAGCACACACCACACCAGGCTCGATGGCCTCCAGGACATTGAGGAAGATGGGCTGGCACTCGTAGCCATCGATGCGCGTCATCACCAGCTTGGGAGCTTGCTCCTCTGTGGGGCTGGATGAGCTGGCTCCCTCCATGTCGTCCTGTGCCTTCAGGTTACCCAGCTTCTTCAGCTTGCGGGCTGTGGGAAGGACAGCTTAGTGTGATACTTAAAAATATATATATATATATTAAAAAAAAGTCAGGGCTTCTTGGCTCCATCATTATAGTTACGAGGAAAGGAAAAGTGATGACCAGCAGCAGCTCCTCCCTCAGTGAGCACTGCCCAAGCAGTGCCCTGGCATTGCAGTTCTCACCTAAGGATGAGAGGAGAACGCACTGTGTGACAAAATCCATTTCCTTGTCGATCTGACATGGAAAAGAACCAACATCATTTACATCCTCAGCCACAACCGGTCTCTAACTCCCACTTAGAAACAGAGAGGAAGATCCAGGGAAGAGAGAGAAGAGGTTTTGACTCGACTCATGCAACTGCTCATATGCAATCAGAAAGAGGAGCAACACAGAATGATAAACTCAGTAAATGGTCATGTTCCAGGGAAAAAAACCATTGCATTTGGATGGCCAAGTGTTCCCCTCATTGATACCAGCATGACAGTGCTCTGCACAGATAGCCAGCTACTGCCACTCCTCACCACCACTAATTAGAGAAAAAAAGCCCATGGCTTCCTTCAAGCAGGGAATACAACATCAAACCAGTTGTCCTTGGGGTTTTGGCTCCTTCATTATATGATACTTATCTCGAATTTCCTTTCAGCTGTAATTAGAAAAATAAGCAGCGAAACATAAAAATGTCAAGTCAAAGTGCAGCTCTGTAAATTAACTCCAAACATTGATCTTTAAGCATTGTACTCTGGATGATCTGCTGTATGGGCAATGAAGACAGGCTTCTCCGTAAAAAGGGAGGAGAAAGGATTAATAAAAATAAAGGAGAGCGAGGGGAAAACAGTGCTGCAGCACAGTGTGATGGCCTCTGGCCGTCAGCCACCCGTTTCGTACGGCCTCCCTCTCCTCCAAAACCACAGCACTGCCAAAGCCACCACTAACCCATATCCCCCAGTGCCACATCCATACATCTATTTAATCCCCCCAGGGATGGTGACTCCACCACTGCCTTGGACAGCCTGTGACAGAGTTTGGGTTTAAAAATAACCAGTGCCCCAGTTCATGTGTGTGAATGAAGCCAAACCCACATGTACAAAACACACACATGGTTTCGTTTAAATGTTTTGGGTTTTTTCCTTAATATTTAATTATGTAGTATTAAAAGATTCCCACTGTCGTGAGAAGACAGCAAGTACCTACTGCATTGGCTCTGAGACTGCAGCCACAAACCAGACTCCTCTGTGACAGTGGGAGATAACTGCACTATCAGAGGCGCCTTGGGTTTGTGCAGGAGCAGCTGTCCCATAGGTCACTGAAATACTGACATTACCAGGTGGAGAAAACCTTCAGAGGTAAAGACTGGCTTCTACTCAGTCACCTGTGCCAAACCCCTTTGTGGTGGTGGCTCCTACTCAGCAGGTAATAGAAACAAAAATTTAAAAATTGGAATTCAAGACATCTGTAATGTTTTTAGTCTAGGATGAGCTAGGCAGGGCAGAAGTCTACATTGCACTTTTTCGCCCCAAGGTGGGAGGAACCTTAGGACGTGTGACCAATATTGGGATGTTCCTGCTTGGCTGTCAGCAGGGACAAGGGGCCCAGGGAGCCTCAAGGTGCAGCTGCAGCACAGCATTGCCCCAAGCCCTGCAAGATGACCTGTGGGTCTCTGGGCAAGTACTGGGTGCGTTTGGAAAAAAAGCTTAAAGGACACAATTATATGGTGTCACAATAAAACAGTCACCAGTGCAAGAACCCCTGGGAGCGCACTCAGAGTGGTGGCCAAAGTGATGCACATTTTAAGCACCTCCCTTACAGGCACTTCTAAAGCCCTAAGGAAGGAGCACTCTGGGCACCAGCACCAATTTTCATGAGTGCCAGGACTCAGGGAAGTTATGGGGACCTGGAAGAAGCTGCTCTCACACTGGCTACAATGGAGAGATCCTGCAGCCCCTGGCAGCACACATCAAGCTCAGCTGCCAGCGGGACACTGAGGAGCTGAACAAGACTTGATTTATTTCCTGCCGCCCTTTGCAGTTTTCATGAGCTCCACACAAGGCTTGTCAAAACCTGAACCTGTCAAACTATCAGTCTTGTCTGGCACAATAATTTCAGCTGATAATAACATTACTGGTTGTAGCAGACACGTTTAAGAGATCTGAGTCAGCCAGGTCCACATGAATGAAAAGAACTTCAAGGATATAATAGCAGATAGTATTGCTGAATGATTGCAAACCCCCTAGTGATACATCTCAAAGGCAATTATAAGTGTTGAAACAACATCAGACGGGTCTGTTTCTTACAAGGGTGGCTCATGGCCCTTTGCTAGTGAATGCCTACATTCACCCCAAAACCAGACTTAACCATTTTCACTCAACCAGCCTGTATGGCAATGTATGGATGGGAAAATAGGGATGAACATTAAGGATGATCACTGAACAGATGGACTGAGGTCTGCAGGCAAGGGCTGACAGGTGCTGGCAAACTGAAGAAGCCATGAGGACACTAAGGATTTGACAACACGCCTTGGAGCAAGGAGATAAGGAATGTCACCTGGGCGGCTGTGTAGGAGGCAAAAGAGAATTATTGAGTCACAGGTGACAAATACCCACTATGAGGACAGAAAATCAATAAAATTAGGGGTTTTAATCAAGCAAACAAAGTTGTAATAAAGATCCAATTGCTGTAAGTCAGGGACAGACAAGATGAAAAATCAGCTACATCCAACACAACACTGATCGTAACTGCTGCAATGGCTCTGCAAAAACTGTGTCCAATTCCCCCTGGCTGGAATTGCTCACATCAACACCCACTGTGTCTGCGAGACACGAGCTCTGCTCTGCCCCCCGCAGCTGAACCTGAATTAGGACTGACCACAGCTATGCCTCAAGCCTGGGCTTCCACAAGCTTTTGGCTCTTACTGCAGGAGATTTCCAGCCCTGCCATAAACAAAATGAAAGGAATTACACGTGTTTTGAATTTTTGCTCCAAGCCAGGACCCACATGGCTGCAGCAGCCAGGCTGGACATGCCCTGATATCCTGCAGCTCGGGCAGCTGCCAGCTCTGGCGGTGGGCACAGGAGCTTGGAGTTCCCCATAGGAACAGCCCCTGGCACCTCACAGGCTCCCTGGGCTCAGGGCTGGCAGGATTCCCACAGCCGTGCGCAGCCCAGGACATTTCCCAAGCTCAGGGCTGGCAGGATTCCCACAGCCGTGCGCAGCCCAGGACATTTCCCAAGCTCAGGGCTGGCAGGATTCCCACAGCCGTGCGCAGCCCAGGACATTTCCCAAGCTCAGGGCTGGCAGGATTCCCACAGCCGTGCGCAGCCCAGGACATTTCCCAAGCTCAGGGCTGGCAGGATTCCCACAGCCGTGCGCAGACCAGGACATTTCCCAAGCTCAGGGCTGGCAGGATTCCCACAGCTGTGTCCATACCAGAACATTTCCCATGCTCAGGGCTGGCAGGATTCCCACAGCCACGTCCATACCAGGACATTTCCTGTGCTGAGGGCTGGCAGGATTCCCACAGCCACGTCCATACCAGGACATTTCCTGTGCTGAGGGCTGGCAGGATTCCCACAGCCACGTCCATACCAGGACATTTCCTGTGCTGAGGGCTGGCAGGATTCCCACAGCCACGTCCATACCAGGACATTTCCTGTGCTGAGGGCTGGCAGGATTCCCACAGCCACGTCCATACCAGGACATTTCCTGTGCTCAGGGCTGGCAGGATTCCTGTAGCAGGGCCCACACCAGGACATTTCCCAGGCACAGGAGCTGGCAGGATCTCTGTAGCATCTTCCCTGGCAGCAGGCACAGGTGCAGTGGGATGGTGGGCACAGGCCAGCACACCAGCAGGACCCAACACACTAAAACAGCATTATCACCGGGTTTTTGCTCTTTTTTGTGTTTTTTTTCTTCTTTTCCCTCTCTACAGTGTCTTTTCCCTCTCTGCGGAGAGAAGATCCTGGTTAGTGTATACCAGCTTGCAGGTCACCGTGATCTCAATCAATAATGAAGTGCTTCAACACATTGCCATCCTGTTCCAGAGCAGAGCCTGCAGAAGGCATTCAGTGTGTCACCTCCTCCTCCTCCTCCTCCTCCTTCTCCTCCCCCACAAGAACCACAGGGCTGCCGGGATGCACCCCACCAGTGACTGTAATTAAACACCAGTTAAAAACAACTGGCTGGAGCTTGGGAGTGATTTCAAATGCCCTGCCTCCACTGTGGGAGAGGTTACTGTGGGCAACCACAGGCTTGCCTGTTTGTAACAATTGCCTTTACACTGACATCCAAACCAAATGTAAAATAGACCAGGCAGAACAGGTCAGGGTGACCCAAAGAGCTGAAGAAAAAAGAAGGGAGCGGGGTATCCGTATTAACATTGATTTTGTCAGTGTGTCCTGCAGAAGAGGGTGTATGTCTTCTCCTGCTTAAGGAAACTTCACCAGAAAAAAGCCCTTAAAAATAAGTGAAGAAAAGGGGGTTAGGCCTGCACTGGCCTTTTGGGACCTTTGGGGAGAGATAAAACTAAACCCTCTCCTCCTTGGTGAGCCACAATTCAGAACCACTTCAGTAACCAGTCCCTCAAGACAGTGTTGTTGCAGCCCAGCAGCTCTGGAGGCTCAGCCCATCCCAGCAATGGGGTCAGGATTTATCCCAACGTGCTGGCACACCCAACCCGTCTGGGCTGCCCCTGTCCCCCTGCACTGTGCCTGGCACTGCTGGGGCTCCTCTCTGCAGCCCCAGAAGCCTCCTCAATCCAGGGCTTCCTAGTAGGGGCAGGTCTGTCAGCCCCCGTTTCCAGGGTATTTTCCTCCTCACTGTGATATCACGGGATCCCAGGATGGTTTGGGTTGGAAGAAACCTTAAAGATCATCCAGTTCCACCCCTTGCCATGGGCAGGGACACCTTCCATTGTCCCAGGTTGCTCCAAGCCCTGTCCAACCTGGCCTTGGAAATTTCCAGGTATGGGGCAGCCACAGCTTCTCTTGGCACCCTGTGCCAGGGCCTCACTGCACAGGGAAGGATTTCATCAAACGAACTCAACAAGGAGACACCCAGTGATCAGCACTGCAGATTATAGACTTCGAGCAGAAAACCTCAGATTTCAGATATCTGCGCTCTGTCAGTTTTGGTAGGGCTACAGGTTTGGGAACAGAGACAAACTGTAACAAGGACCCTCACCAGGGACACAGGAGCAGCTTCCATCCAGCTAAGGGAAACACTGAGGTTGTCATTTCACCAAGAAATTGCCCTTTCTGCCTTGAAATAATCCCATCAAAAGAGGGGAGTGCTCTGCTCTGAGGCTCCAGGAGCCAGAACCAACTCACCCTCCTGTTTCTATTTTTTTTTTTTTCAGATTCACAAGGTTTGAAATCAGGGAAAAGTATGTTTCCTGAAACACAAAGAGAACCTATTGAAACTCACAGTTTTGGTATTAGAACCCTGCAAATGTTTCCTGAGCGTTTTATCACCCTCCATCAGCCTCATTTTCCAGCCCCTTACTGACTGTGCATCCACCAAGTGACACGCAGGGACCCGGGAGGGGACCCCGGCTGTACCTCCGAGGGTCATCCCGGCCTCGTAGCACTTCCGCAGGCGGCAGGACGGGCAGTTTTTCCTTCGGAACTTGTCGATGGTGCAGTCGTTCCGGCTGGCGCAGAGGTACTTCTGTTTACCTGAAACACCAGAGAAACCAAACATGGGTGCTGGGTACCAACGGAGCCACGGGCTGGGCTCTTCGGGCATCACCAAGGGCGGTCTGGAGAGTTTGGTTCTCGTTTGTTAAATGTCATCCATCTAGTGCATGGCTTTTGGTGGTTTTCTCCCAGACCACCAAACCCCACAGTTTGATCCTTCTGCCACAACACTCACCTACCAGCCCCCTTACAACCATGACACTGTACAGACCTTTTTGGGGACTGAATTATTTTTTGTGCAACCCATTAATACCAGTTGAGTCTGTTGTCTCCAAGTTACAGACACTGGGGTTGGGGAGCTGCTGCTCCACAGGTGGGTCTGATGGCACCCTGTCCTCTGGACTGTACCTGCAGTCAGCCAGGAGGGAACTGGGACCAGCAACTCCCTGTATGGGGGACCTGGTGCAGCTGTGAGTTTTGGGGCTGTGCAGAAAATTCAGAAGTTACTTACGGTCAGAGTCACCCACACCTCAGACTCGCCCTGCACTCGCTCAGAGAGCAGCTCATGCAGCTCCAGGCCACAGCTCTTTTTTTCACTGCCCCGTTTGCTAGACAAGCCAAGAATGAACTTTCCTTTCTGATTCATCACTTTTCTTGTCAAGCCTGAACACATTTACTGGATCAAGATTGATCTGACATTCTTCAGGCTGTTCCAAACCAAACTGGGCTCAGCACGCAACAGAGAGGTGCAGCTTACAGACCCATGGGCAGCCCATGTGGGAAACCAGCCCATGGCCTTTATTTATCATCCTAGAAGGGCTTGCTCCCTGCATTCCTATAGGAATAGCCCTTTGGAGTAATCAGAAATCTGTGAACAGGACGAGGATGAATCCAACCCCTTAAGGTACCAGTTTTGGCATGAGATGCACCAATTTTGGTGCACAGATTTATCAACCCCCACACCTGCCCCACTGCTGCCCTCGCTGCCACTGCCTGGGGCTTTCACAGTGCCCTCCTGGGTCCCCCCGCTGGTGCCTGGCCAGAGTTTTAGCAGGACCAGCCACCACTGTCACCCTCACAGACTCCCCTGGCAGGGCTCAGCACCCAGCCCGCTCCTCTCACAGCGCCCAGGGGCTGCACAAACACCCCACGTTTGACCTTCTCAGAACTGTCACCTTCAAAGTGAATCATCACCCACCCCTGTGCCTCAGCCATCACCTGCATTACCCACCACACCTCGCACCTGTTAAATCATTTTAACACTGTCCTCAGAACAGCTCTTCTCACCCGCTCCTTGGCTCATTTCCCGTGAGAAGGATACTCAGGCAAGCCTTGATGACACCTAAATCCCCAAGAACCCTAAAGAGAGCACAAACACCATCCTCCCTTTCAGCAGTTCATTGAGGAGGAGGATGAATAATAAAGAACTTCAGCTGAAACTGGGTTACTTGGAGTTATTTTTGTGCCAGGGGCACTGAGTGCTGAGGCCACACTCCACTCAACCTTCTTAGGTACTCACAAATGGGCGCCCTACTTTCTGGGCAATGGAAAGCTGGAAGGAGATTTGGCTGCCTGAGCCCCCCAGGATCAGGCACAGCTCCTCCAAACTCCCCTGTGTCAGGAGCAGCACGCACCAGCCCCAGTCCCCTCCTCATCCCCGGGGTCTGGACCGATCCCAGCACGTGGGATCATCCCCCACTCCGCTCTGCCTCCGCTAGGCACCCACAGGAGGGGAGCATGGGGACAGATGAGGTTTGGTAGTGGGGTCCAAGCCTTGCTCAATGAGGCCACCGTGCCGTTTCCCACCTGCTCCTCAGCAGCATCTCCCAGCTCCAGAACTGCTGGGAAGGGACGCGGAGAGGGAGGCTCTCCTGGGAGCCGGGAGCAGGCAGAGTACCCAGGGGACAAACAGGGCGTGTTGGAGGAGGCTGCAGGACGGCCGTGCCACCCCGGAGCAGCACGGGCTGTGAGCTGCAGCCAACAGCTCTCCCCACGGTCACGGTACAGTGACATTGCTCAGATGGCCAGGGCAGCTCCATGGTTCACGGACAGGTTCTTTGGGGCAGGAACCTGTTCTCTGGTGCCTGGGCCTGCACAAGTGAGCCCCGTTGGCTTTATGGTGTTTGCCAGTCACAAAAAGAGAACCAAACAGCCACAGCTGGTCATGCTGCTGCTGCTGCTGCTGCTGCTGCTGCTGCTCAGCTTGAGAATGAGCCGAGCTCACCTCACCCTAAATCCTGGATATGCAGAGATTTCCCTCTAACCACCAGGAAAGGAACCACCAGCTCTAAAAGGTGGGAGAACAGGGAAGGGTGGCTGGAACATGGATGGGTACCTCCCCTCTGAAGTAACTTCTCACACACAGAGACCTGTTTCTAATTTCAGGGTAATTCACTCTCTTCATTTCAGAGCAAGGTGAGGCATTTGCAATCAGCTGTTCTTTATTTAAAGATAAATGCGCTGGTTTCCCTTCTCTGGAGTTTAACCCTGACACTACCTCTTTGTTTTCCTTCTCTCCCCTGCAAACAACAGAGATGTGTTCTCGTGTCTCTCCAAAGCAGAGGCTCTTGCTTTGCAAACCTGTACGTACAGGTCCAAACCTTCCACCCACTCTCCGGTGTGCCCCAGCAGCCCCGCTCTTTGCAAGGACATCACCCAGCCTGTCCTTCCCCCAGGGCGAGGCACCCACCCACAGACCACTGCCCAGCTGAGGGCACTGCAGACGTCACCCGGAGAAGCCCCAGCTCCTCCCCTGCCACCCAGGTCCTGTTTGACACGTGCACAGGTGAGCAGGGAAGTCACACCCAGCACCCTCTGCTTTCCCAGACCAGCACAGGCACCCCAAGAGAGCATCTGTGCAGCAGCCCGCGCCACGAACACACTGCAGTGCCAGTGTCCCCTCTGCCAGGAACGTCCCCTCCACCTTGGGCCCCTCCTGGGCCGCCTCACACCAGGCACAAAGATGCTTCCGCCACCTCCAAGCCGTCCCACTCATCTCCTGGGACCAAGGGGAAGAACTGCTCTCCAGTTCTTCTTGACTAAAAATAATGATTTATGGAGGGGAGTTGCTCAATCCAGAGGAATCATCTAACTAACAGCTGGTTGCCACACGAGCTGTTGTGCCCAGACCAACTTTCTTCTCCAGAGAGCAAAGCAATCTGTGCAAACATCTGGAGCAAGATACACGACTGTAAACGTGAAAAAACAGCAAATGCCTTTTGAAAGAGAGAGACCCTCGTGTTTCAGGGCATAAACTGAATTTTAACAGCTGGGGAATGAGGCCAAGCTTTCTGTGAAAGTGACTTCCCCAGGTCTCATGTAACCATGGAGGCTTCAGAGCTCTCCTGGGAAGCCTCTAGGCCTTGGGGCTGCCACCAGCAGGGCCGTGCCCAGAGCTGAGCCCGTGGGTTTGGTGCTGGCACCTTTCCTGTGTGATGCTCCTATTAATAACTCAAGAGGGCTCAGCCACAAGACTCCCAGGAGCCAGCACTGAGCCACTGCTGATGAACTACCTTTGTAAAGTCGTTTTCTGAATAGTCCTCTGTATTTACCAGATGGCTACCGTGAGCATAGGGAAAGAACCCAGAGCTTTTTTGCTCTCCCCATGGGTTTTTAAGGCAAATAACACCCAAACGGTCGTGAGAAACCCACCACTGGAGCATCGTGGTGCTGCAGCACCACTGAATCTTCTGCAGACTCAATTTCTTTGCGTGTCTGATCAGCCTGGGAAGGAGGAGAAAGCGTTCGATAACACGGCAAGGATCTTTGCAAATGTTCACTTTAACTTGGTGTCATCCTGAAATCTGGCAAGAAACCAGTGAGTTGGCCCAGAGACATCTCTCTGGTGTAAGGCTAATCCTCAGCAGGTCAGAACATAGAACACTAATCCATATGGAGAATGATGGAGGCAATCAGAGCAGCCTGCACAGCAGCCTGGCTGGGTGCCTTGGCAGAAAATTGCCAAATACTGTGTTATTTTTTTCATTTAGCTCTCTGCTATTTAAAGGCAGCCCCATCAGGAACACAGCCCAAAGCATCCCGGTCCTACGCTGCCAGGAATGCTGTGCAGAGGCAGCTCTGGGCTGGCTAAGGTGGCCACCAGATCTCAGCAACCTCGGAGGGACAAGGAAGGTCTGCTTCTGTCCAGGGATATATGCAGAGACACGATGATCCCCCTCCTGGCCAGAATGGGACAGCAGGGACCCCTGGGCTGCTAACCGAGACAAGAGCTGCCTTGTTTGAAGCATTTTCCTGTTTCAGGGACAAGGGTGGCATCACAAGGACTGAAATCAGATATCTTCAACCCACCCCAGCCATCCTAACCACGCCGAGAGGTGTCCTGCCCACTCACGTAGGGAAAAACAACATCTGTGCTGAGCTGGATGAGCTTTTTGCTCACTAAAAGAGGAGGGGGAGCCCTCCTTTGTGGGCAGCAGAGGAGCAGCAGCCCTGGTCACAGGGCAGCCACCCAGGCCTCTGGACTGTCCCTGCTGGAACCCTGGGGCAGGTGACTGCAAGGGAGAGCCCAGCGTTGGGCTTGGTAGCCCACAAAACGAGGGTGGTGACCCTGCAGGCGAGGCGACCCACACCGGCGTGGGGAATCTGCGGGGGTGCTTCAGTGCTGGCCTGGACACGGCCTGGGCATCTTGAGAGAGTCAGTGAATCACGAGAGCTGGCAAAATGAGATCAGGACAACCTCCTGTCTTTTCTATTAACTCCTCCAGAATCTTTCTGGAAAAAGCAGTTGAACCTGAACGTGTGAAACCCCTCAAATCTGTCAAATATTTCATCAAAGCAGGGGTGACCTGCTCCTGCCCATAAACCCCTCAGTGTGTCCAAAGGGAAGAAGAATCAGTGTCATAACATTTTTTTTTTCAATCTTTTCCCTTTCTCACCCCTTACAAGCATGTCTATAAAACCTCCTTAAATATCCCTGAGTCTCTGCTATTATCTCAGAAGAATATAATAAAAAAGAAATGATGCTCCCAGCTATTTCCTTCCCCTCCAAGGTGCCGTTTGTGCTGCTCTAGTTGCAGCCCTCTGCTGCTCCCTCCACCAAAGGCTGTGGCTTGACACCAGCACCAGGAAGGTAACAGGTTTCTTTTCTCATGGGGAAGCATTTTGATCTACTGTTGTAAAGTCTCCAAGGGTGACCTAAGGTTTTCTGAGAGGCATTTTATGGACTTTAAAACATGAGAACGCGCCGAGATATCAGCTTTCAGTAGTGCTCCTCAGCTCTAAGAAGGAAGAGATCTGTCTGGAAACTCACCAAAAATTAGAACAGAAATCATCACCTGCCATCCCTGCATTCAGTACCTATAAAGGAGCACGATTTATTGTCAGTTCCCCAAAATAAAGACACGTCCATGTACTTCAGGGTAATGTAAGATGAAACTTCACACTTTGGTAGTCCCCCCTGCCCCTCCCTGCACACACACATGGCTCCTCAGGAAGGGCAAAGAGCTGCCACCCAGTCCCAACATGACCAAACACTCCCAGCCCTCTGCCACACCACGAGCACTGCAACAGCCAGTGCGAGGCTGAAGAACCAGGAAGAGACATAAACACCATTTAAACTAACGATATAACCCGACCAGGAGAGGGAAAAACTCCACGGCACGTGCCTCGGAGCAGCGCGAGCAGCCCGGGCTGCCCCTCTGCCCGTGGGCACCCCCAGTCCCCGTCACCCCCAGGACAGAGCCCACCGTGGTGCCAGGGGAGCACGGCTCCCACACCCACCCGCAGACACAGGCGTTCCAGCGGCAGTTTATCTGACTGAGAGCCAAGACTCCACTTACTATAAATCAACAATGACTTGCTGACTTAAACAAGCATCTGTTATTTACTCTGGCTGCACAAGCCAACCCACTTGGCTTGACACAGAGCTGGTGTGCAGCAGAGACAGATCAGCAAATGATTTACTTGGGAGAAATATGCAAAATTTATTAACTATTATTTGACTGCCACTTTTGGCAACAGGACACTGATGTCCCCTGTGGCACAGCCCCTATTCTTCCCTGAACCAGCACTGGCAAGTTGGCTCCTGGCACAGAGGAATGAGGGAAACACGACTCCAAAAAGAGGCGGGATAATGATAATTGATCTAATTGAGGTAGAAGCAGCATTCTGACAACAGCAGGTGAGCATCCCTCTGGAACCTCTGCTCACAGACAGGAGAGGCTGGGCTCAGGGGAAGGTCACAGTGAGACAGAAGCTCCGTCTCCATGTCTGGTGCCAGCCCTCTCCTGGGGACACCATGGCCAGTGACACCAGCTGCCAACAGCGTGCCCGTGCACCACATAAATTGTGTTAGCACCAAGGAAAAACGACAGCTTGTGCTGGTTCATCTCTCCTGACAACAATGAGTGACTGCTGAGTGACTACAGGCAGGTTACATCGCTGGACAGTTCATCTTCCACAGCAGAGACTCTCACCGCTGCCCAAGAACCACGACTCCAAACTGCAGGTAGAAACCAGACATTGCTGAGGCACAGCCTTAGGAAACAGCTGGGCTGGGTGCTTCTGCATGTTCATTCCCAGGGAAAGATGGTACAAAGACCTTGCTGTCAAGAGGGGACATTTGGGCTCACACTTATCCCTGGAGAGCCTGACACTACGGAGCTGGACATGAAGGAGAAGTTGCTTTCTCATGGGCTGGGGAGAAGGATCTTGACCCCAAGGTGAGAGCATGGCTCCTGATGGACAGATGGCTGTGCTGTTTTGTGGGCAGTCACAGAAGTGACCCTCTGGAAGGGGTGCAGGAGAGGAAAAGCCTCCCCTGAACTGGGAGTTGTGCATCTGAGATCACAGGTGGGCTGATGGGAGCTTAAAGCACTCTGGAGAGCCAAGAAGAGAAGCAGGAATTGACTGCTCCAGGGTCTCACCAGGTCACTGAGATAATCATGGAATCACAGAAGGGTTTGGGTTGGAAGGGACCTTAAAGACCATCTTGGTCCACACCCCTGCCATGGCAGGGACACCTTCCAAGAGACAAGGTTGCTCAATGCCACTGCAAAGAACTGTATTTTGGCAAACTGGTTTGGCTGCTTTTTGAGGGCAATCTGTAAAGTGAAATGACAAGCGCAGGAGAGAGAAATCAATTTATCCTTGAGTTTTCTCCTTTCCTGGTTTAAGAGATCTTAGAATGCCACCACAGTGGGGCAGAGACCTTCCCTCCTCCCTGTCCCCATTACCTTCAGCTGCCCGTTTAAAGAACACTTTGCAGCTCCCACATGTGAGGGCTCCGTAGTGGCACCCGGACGCTTCGTCTCCACAGATCAGGCAGGTCTTCTGAGGTGGGAAGTAATAATCAATGGGCAGGATATGGTCACGGCCAGTCTCCAACCTGCAACAGAAAACAGAGAGAAAACAAGAGAAGGATCAGCAAATGTGGTCAGGACAAGCTGTGGGGAGCAGGGTCATGGCAGACCCAGAACTGCAGCGATGGATCAGCCAAGCACTGAGCAGCAAGCAGGTGAGCAACAACCGAGCCACACCTGGCCCTGGCCATACAGAGACCATGCTGGGTGCCCCTCCTGACCCTGCCCGCTGCGTGCAGTGTGTGACAAAGTGTGACAAAGGACAGGCACGGTGACAGCACAGCCTAGGGAGTGAAGGCGACTGGGACCGGCTGTTGCAGTGCTCATGGAATTTTGGCTTCAACAATGAAGCTCATGCACCAAACAAGGCAGAGCACAGCGCTGCCAACCACCTGATGCCACATTAACCACCATGCCAAGACATCCCCAGCGCCTGACTCCCCTTCTCCAGCACCTCACCCTTCCACACACCCACATTCTCCCCTCTCAGCTGGTACTGTCCCCTCCCCAACCTGATCGGATCTGTTTGATCAGATCCATGGAGAAACTGCTTTTCCAGAGGGCATGGCAGGAGGAGAGGGGCTTATCCAATTCGGGAGCCAACATGTCCAGGCAGTTTGGGAAGCAGCAGCATGTTGAGTTAATTACCAGAACTCATTTTTCTGCAGCCACTGGATGAGGCAATTAGCTTTTAACAGTCCGCAGGTCACCGCAACTTTTGGGCAAAAATTAGATCCCACTTCATTTCTGGCATTGTTTGCTGCTTGCAGGTGAGCTCTGAGAGATCAGGTTACATCAACAGTGAGTGTGACAAAGATGGGAGTTCTTGGAAAAAACCTTTATACCCAGAAAAGCCCCAATGTCCTCGCCTGTCCCTCACCTGGGAGCTGTGCAGATCAGTTTAAGGTCAGTAACTGGAGCAGCAATTTCATCCTCACTTCTTATGGCAGAAACCTTTTGAGTGATTTCTCATCTCTTCAGCAGGAGCAATCAGTGACTCATCCATAGATGCAGCTCAACCACCCTTCCCCAACCATCTCCAGTTCCAAGGCTTTTCTTGAATTACTGATTAAATGGAGGAGACACAGCTGGCTGCACCGTGCCTGCCATGCTCAAGTCCTGTTGCAACCAACGTGTTCCTTTCTTGGCTTAAGTGGCATCCCGCCTGTCCTCCTGCTGTGATCCCACCACCCCAGCTCAGGGCACTCCCACATGCCCCCATGCCATGTGCCACAGAGCCCTGGCACTGGGTGAGAGGGGCTGCTGGAGAGCAGACCCTGCTGAGGAATACCAGCAGCACATAGAAAAGCCTGGCTAAAAATATCTTATTTATCCGGCATGTTTCAGATTCACACATAACAGGGCTTTCTGCTAATGACCCAACACCTCTTTTCTCCTCTGTGCAGTCAGAAATCCGACAGTGCTCATTTCCCTGTTTCCATAAGGCTTCCACTCTGTCTCCCCCACGCTCAGCACTGTGTGTGCCATGAGCAGCAGGGCCTCTCACAGCAGGTGCCGTGACAACAGACACAGGACTCCCAGAGGACCCTGGGTTGTTTTTGAGGATTAATTATCTAAAACTGCAAAGCAGGTTCGCAACTGAGTGGCTTCTGAAGCAGCTTTTAAAGAGCTTTACATGTACGGGAAGGGTTGTGCAAGTACAGAAGCACCTTCCAGCAGGTGTGTATCGAGAGTACCCCATACATGTGCCCCTGCCAGGGACGGGGCTGGGCAGGGCCCCCGCACACCCTTTCACGCTCAGCACTCCTGTCCCCATGGATTCCAGGCCGTGGGACAGGGTGAGGCTTGGCAGGGTGTGCACAGCCCCAGCACCCGAAGGGGCAGGAGATGGTGTTTAGGCAGGTGGGGAGTGGCTCGACCACAGGCCCTGCAGCACCGATGCGGTTCCCTGCCAGCAGCCACTGCCCAGAGCTGAAGCATCTGTCCTTGACTTAAAAACAATACAAATTCGCCTTTTGTTTTTTTTATTTTTAGAGAGAGAATTGCAAGAAAAGCGTAATGTAAAATGTTCTAGCAACCCAGAGTGAGCTTTGCTAATGGCCCCCTTAACGATCCATTTTCCAGTTTCCAAGGGACATTTACAGGGTGTTCTCAAAACGTGTAGGTAATACACAACCCTGGCCAGTGAGCCAAAGAGGTGCCTGGAGAAGCTGCAGGGTGGCAGGGCCAGCAGTGCTCTGGGCAGAGCCCCAGGTGCCACCTGCCCCGGGGTGCCACTGCGCAGCGGTGCCACAGCCCTTCACCCCTGTTCAGGGCACAGGAGGGACACGAGGTGTGGCTCAGCAGCCAGCTCACCACCGGTGGCTCGGAACCTTCCCTCTGGGTGGAAGTTTGTACTCCGTGGGGCTGTGCTGGCCCGCAGAGCCGCAGGAGTGCTCAGGTCACCCCAAAACAAGCCCTGCGCGCGCTGCGGGGGCTCGCGGTTGGTACAGTGTGTGGCAAGTGTCAGCCCCGCCGCAGAGCCCGAAGCAGGGTGATAGCACGCCAGGGCAGACACAACGGGGACGTGGGGACAGCAGTGGTGATGCCAGCCCTGGCACTGTCCCGAAGGCCAAGGTCGCTGGCCGTCACAAAGGAGCTTGGTGGTTTTCAGGGACAGGGAAAAACAACCTCGGTATCTCTCCTACGGCTCTAGGATGAGTTTCACTCTCATTTCAGAAGGGTTCTGTAAGGAAATGGAGGATTTACTGAGCTCCTGTCGCACGCAAATATTTCTGGGGAGTAGAAACTATCATTTTGCAATGAGGCATTTGTTTGTCATTAGTTAAATTTCACCAAACAGCCACATTTCGCAACACCCCCAGAAAGCCAAGAGCAAGCACTGGTAAGAGAGGAGCCAACCACTTCTCCTGATCCACAGAGGAAGTTTCCATCTCAGCAACACTGGCACAGGCTGCCCAAAAGGAGCCAGGCCACAACTGCCCCCTTGCCCACGACTTCCCACCCCTAAGCCAGACCAGGACAAAATTATGGCAGCTGCCACACACCCCCAGCTCATCCCGCACAGGAACCCCAGAGCAGAGCATCCCGGCCCCATACTCCCTGGGGAAAGGGGGTTTGCACCTTCACCGTGCTGTGTCCAAAACCTGCACATCTGTGATGCTCGGGAGGGTGTTGAGACCAGAACTCACTCACAAACTCAGGTGCTCAGGAGGATGCTGAGCTCAGAATTGAGCCAGCACTCACACATGGGCTCAGGTGACACAGAACCCTAACCAGTCATTTCAAGTACTGTCACTTCTGAGACACTCTGATGTTCTCAGGAGGAATCTCTGCCTTTAAAAAGGCATCACCTGTGTGTGACATTCTCTAATGCAATATTCAATTTAACTGGCTTCCTCTCAGTGCAGCTGTGGGGCTCCTGCCTGGATGAAGTCCTTGTGACTCCCACCAAGGGGCCAGACCCATGCCCAGCAAAGGGCATATCCTCGTGTCCCCTTGCACTGTCATTTGGCTGCTGCTGGCTCCAGCCAGAGCTGAGCCAAGCCTGCGCTCACAGCCACCACATCACACTCATTCAGGTAACAAGGCCCGCACAGAAACTTTAAAGCATTCACCTGTTAAAATGCTTTGAGCCATTTAATTTATAAACATGCAGCCTTGTACACCGAATTCATGTCCTTTCTTCTAAATAGCCTTGAGTATGTTTCCAGTCTGCCCATGCCTTGTTTTTGTGTGTGATGGCAGCAGAGGAGCGATAGCATCTGGGAGCAGAGCAGGGCACAGCATGAGCCCCAGGCCTGGTAAACACACATAGGATCAGGATCCTCACCGGATTTAAATAAATATTAGCAGATGACAATGGGTTTTCCAAGCATCCCAGCAGTGCAGGCTGGCAGGACGTGCATGCCTCAGAGAAAGCAAATGTCCTCCCACCAGCAACACAGGAGCAGGCTTGGCTCTCCAGCCCTGGCACTGCCTCCTGGCCCCAGGGGCACCAATAGCTTCCATAGGCACAGCTGCACAAACCCCTTCTCAAATCTCCAAATTAAACTCTAGTTTTTTGTTTGCAAACACTCTGTTTACTTATTTTGACAGCTTATTTCTCACACAGCACATCCCCACTGCAGCTGAAGCGCCCCCCACTCCCAGCCCTTGGCTCTTTTCTCTCCTGCGCTCCTCTGTGGTGCACGAAGGCTGCTCCAGGCCTGGAGCTGCATGGACCCAGCCACTGTTTGTCCCTGCACTCAGGAGACAGCCCCAACCTGCCACCTGACCGGCTGAGGCACTGTGAAACCGTAAATGGGAAGGGCAGCAGAGCCACACATAACCCAGGCTCCTGGGGAGTCCCCTCATTTAATGGCCATCCTGGGCTCTCACCTTCCAACCATCCATAAGGAAGAAGCAGAAAATCAGCTTAAAAGGGAGGCAGGTTTGCTACACCTGGAACGCAAAGCCTGGGCAAAGCCACCCTGCAGCCTCTGCACCTCACCGGTGGCCACGGCGGAGGCTGCTGCCCGCATTTGGTACAGCTGACACCAAAACTTCTGCCTCAAAGCCTGATGTCCAGCCAGGGGCTCAGGGAGCAGCATAAATACATCAGCTCAGAGAAGATGGAACACTTGATCCCCCCCAGACGGAGCGGGTACCTACAAAAAGAGATGGTATAAGAACATCGCAAGGTCGCTTCAGATGGGAACTCACCTGATTGCGAAGCACAAAGGGGACAAAAAAGCAAAGAGGAGCAGCAAGGCTGCAGGCAGGCTGCAGCCCTGAGGAGCACTCCCGAGGTCATCAGAGCCCTACACTGAATCCTCCTGGTGACTGCAGAGTCACCTGGAGTCACCAAGGACAGGACCTTGGCATCCTTGTTGCACGGAGAACCTTACTTATTTCCCAAGGAAACACTCTGTCCTGACTGATATTTATGCAGTTAGTTTAAGCCACACCATAATCTTCCACTTTCAAATCCATCTCCCCTGCTCACAAAAAGAAAATGTGCCTGTAAAGAAAATCACAAATAATGAGACACTTGATACATATATTTCATGCTCCAAGAGACTGCCATGATGCCAGATGCGGGTACAGGCTTACAGCTCCCAGGAAAGCATCCAGGGTACAGACTTGTGGTGCCACATACCCACATCTTCGCCTGCAGGAGAACTTTTACCTTTCCCTCTTCCAAAATCAAGTGCAGTGATGCTTATGAAATGCCCTGGAAGAGGGGATGTGAGTGGCTTTTCTCACAGCTGGTGTGCCAGGCGGATCTCCAGAGGAACAGAACACAGTCCCAGTGCCCAGCCATGGGGCACAGCACCTCGGGTGAACCAGCCATGTGGCCCCCAAGGCCACCATGGTCCCCCAGCACCCCCAGCTAACCACAGCATCTGGTACGGTGCTACCAAGAGAAACCCAAGGTAGAACGATTCCAATCAGCGTCACGTGGAACTCCAAACGTATTTGGAATTTAACTTGGCAACAAGGATCAAGTTGTGCTGGTGGCCAGAGGTCAGTGGTCGGCTTCCAGCTGGGCTGCTGAGGGATGCCAGGATTCATTCCCAGACTCAGATATTTAAAACACAAAATATTTTCCCCACTTCCTTTGGCAGTGGAATTATTGCTAAGGAAACCGGTGCTGCAAATTCTGCATTTTTATTTCTCCGCTGGAGGAAGCACAAGGCACAAACAGTCAGCAACAAGGGCGGGACCCAGCACGGAAACATGAGGAGAGCAGAAATACCACGGATTTGGCACCCGGCTGGGGAGGCACGCAGCCCGAGCCAGCACCCTCTCCCTGGCACAGCACGGAGCCCTGGGGATGGACAGGGACGGGAGCAAGAAGCAGAAGCCCCCATCTCGGGGAGCAGCCCCCTCCAGCCCTCTAGCAGTGGGAGACACCAGAGATCACTGCAGCGGCACTGCAGCGCCGGTCCCACAACTTACCAGCAGAACTGGGTTATTTTTAGGCACGTTTATACCAAGACCAGACCTTCGCAGAGACGCAGCTGCAGGGGCATAAAAATCCTTTGCCTTATTATGTCTGGGAGTGGATACAAGCTCTATCTGCAGAATTTCCCTTCAGCTCTGCTGGCAAAGCACTGAGATTCTAGAGGAAACTTCACGACTTGTGCAACAGTATCATCTTCCCGCGTCCTCCAAGCGGATCGTGCCGTGAGTCATCCCCGACATAAACACACTAATTATAAGGAAGGTTTCACATACTTACTGCCAGGTCTCCGTGCAACTCTTAGCCCCAGTCTCAGCAGAACAGGCAACACAGAAGCAAATTCCCCAGCAACCCACAGCCATTGGCTGACACCCACCAATCCCTCCTGATTCCCGGCTTGGCCTTCCTGGCATGCCCGTGGCTCACAGCTGCCCATATCTGGCAGCTGCACGGGGATTGGGGCAGGATCAGGGCAGGACTGGCCCCTCAGCAAGGCTTGGACGGTGGGGATGGATGGATGGATGGATGGATGGATGGATGGATGGATGGACAGATGGATGGATCAGTACCAACCCCAGTGGCACACACCCGCAACCCAGGGTATCCCAGCCAGCCATGGACTAGGAAACAGTGCTTTGATGCTGGTTTGCTCTTTTAGTGGCGTATGGCAGGGACAGCCAGACCTGTTCATTCTGGGGGCTGAGAGTATTCCCAGGAAAACGCAGAAAGCAGAGCCCCGCAGCAGTGCAACCAGCTGACTCCAGGGCCCTGCGGGCACGGGGGGTCCTCCCATTATCACAGACCCATGCTGGAGTTTTGACTGGCTGGGCAGCGATGTCCAGAGAGAGCTGTGGCATGGCAGGGATCAAAGCCCTGCACACTACCCCTTGGCCGTGCTCTTCCAAACAGGCGAGGAATGAAAGCAGCCAGGAATCTTTTTTTTTTTTTCCAAGCCCGCCTGCAAACCAAAACACAGATGCCACATCTAATTTTAGGCCTCCCAGCCTTGAGAGTGTTCTCCTGAGTCTCTCTGGGTGAGCAGTGAGATAGTCAGCTTAGGACACGCTGCAGCCGCAGTGGCTGTGCACCCGCCTTGACCCCAACTCTGAAACGATAGCAGGGCAGGGGCATAGCAGGGGGGCACAACACGGCCAGGAGTTAGCAGAACCCCACTGATCCCAGGGGACCCTGCAGGACACACTGAGCCCCCTTCATTAATGTCAGTTGAGTGCAGAGGGACTGGCCAGCCACCCTGCTGACCCCAGGTTACCCCCTTCTCCCTGCTGGACATGACAACTGCTTCAACTCGGGCCATAACCCAAGGGTTTAAACACTCACATGGCAAAAGGAAGGGTGAACCAAACAAGAAGAGAATAGCTGCCCCCCGGAACCTTAGCTCCCATCTCAGCTCAGCTCTGTCCAACCCTCAGCACGGCTCCAGCAGGATGTTCCATCCTGCAGGCTTCCCACCACTGTGCTCTGCTCCCTCTTCAAACCACCCCCAACACGGCCCAGAATCAAGGACCCGGCACTTGGCACAGGCTGTGCTGTAAACAAGAAAGAGAAAAAGTCCCTGGGCTGCTATCATTTTTCTAACCATTTAAAGATGCTCCAGGGGACTGGGGAGCAGACTGGGAAGTAATAGATTTCTTTGTAAGGGGAAGATCCTATTATCAGGGAAAAGACTTTTTGACCACAGGGAACACGTGAAAACAAAGCCAATTACGGAGAGCCAGAAAAACGAAATCCATGTGCACAGGCAGAGTTCATGGGGACGATGTCACATGTTCTGGAGCCCAGGAGCATGCACAGCGACAAAGCCCAGAGCCAGCCCACGGGGGTCACAGGCCACACCGGATCCACGGCTCCAGACACGTGTCCCCCAGCCCTGCCCTGCCCACAGAGCTGGCACTGCCAGACAGCAGGAGAGGGACTGGAGGTGAGTTGTGGGGCTGGTTCTCAGTGTCTGAGCAGGGAGAAGCAGCAGTGCCGATCCCACAGCAAGCCCTGTGCTGCCTGCAGAGGCTGATGGAGCTCCAGCCACCTCTCCTCCCTGCAGGCAGCACAGGGCACAGGGACTGCCCTCCAGGGCCATGTCTGCAGAGGGAATGCCGCAGGCCCCGGGGTGAGCAGTGGGGATGTTCCTCATACAGAAGAGAACACACCCATAATCTGTGTGTGGTGCTCACGGGAAGATGATGAACATCCGCAAATGTGCACAGGCACACACACGATTCAAGAACAAGCAGTAAATCACTCGAGCTCTCTTTGCAGGGAGATTTCATTTTCCACTTAATGCACCTCATTGCTTCCCAGATGAAAGCTACTAACCCAATCAGCACAAAAATTCCTTTCCTTTATTTCCCTTTCAAGAGGAAAGTGGAGCTGCTGAGATATCCCGTCCCAGCCCTCCCAAGAGCAGGCTGGGAGATGTGCGGACGCTGCTCTGCTGATTGGCGCGAGGGGGAGGAGGCAGGAGCCTTCACGAAGAAATTTGTGATATAGAAACTTGTGCCTGGGCTCTGTTCTCAGCACACAGGCCAAGGTCGAAGCGTTTTTTTTCCTGCCACTTCTAACCAGCAAAGAAGCAAACACAGCTAAAATGTGTAACAGCAGCCAAAACGCCGAGGGCTGGTAAAAACACCAGAGAAAGAAGTGTTGTGTCATTTTGGGAGAGACAAGAAGCCCCCTCCATCCATCCCCAGGCACAGAGAGCACAAGGGGAAGGCAGTAAATTCCAGGGTTTTCCCACCTCACCCCAGGGACTGAACATATCATCCTCTGTAAAATGCATTCTGGAGATCTGCAGCCTCCCCTCTGGCATTTGTAGGGATTGCTCCTGCTGGCAGCAATTCCAGAAGCACTCGGCAGGATCGGGGTCTGGAAGGTGAAGATGCTGCTGTAACACAGAAGGATTTGCCCCGAGGTTCTTCCCAAAGCCACCGGCTGCAGCCAGCCCATGTCTAGTCCTTGCTGGAGTGTATTGGCACGGAGGGAGAGGTCACCCACCAGAACGCACCACCCATGCTCAGGTGACAAAGCCAGGCAAGACACAGCTTGGAGCAACGTGGTGTAGTGAGAGATGTCCCTGCCTGTACGGGGAAGGTGGAATGAAATGGGCTTTAGGGCCCCTTCCAAACCAAACCATTCCCTGAGTCTGTGACCAGACTCTCCAGGCTCCAGCAAGATCTGGACTGGGCAGCCAGCACCCAGGACATCCCTGCAGCAGCACCTGTCACAGACACCTGGCTACAGACACGAAAGGTAAATCATTATTACTGCTACCATGCACATGAGGGGTGGCTGGGGCCCTGCGTGGAGCTCTCAAACAGCTCTCCCGCTCTGCACAGCCTGAGTAGGGCTCTGCCAGCCCAGGCACACCCCAAATGTGTCCCAGGAGCACCCAGATCTCAGGGCAGACACACCAAATGGTAAATGTGCCTGTGCCTGGCTGCTTGCCCTAGCTAAGGCTGCCCACAGCGCTCCATCCCCACGCCAAGGGTGTCCCAGGCCAGCACTGTCAGTGTCCCAGTACGGGTGGTCCTGCACTGACTCTCCCATCCTGACTTCAGTCACCTCTTTTGCCCCTAGACTTGTTTGGGAAGTGACAGCCCCCTCAGCAGAAACAGGGGCTCACCCCAGAAATCATTATTTACTTATTAGGATGGGCTCCCTTCCCCTTTGGATGGCACAGGGCAGCCACCAGGACACTTGTGGAAAGCATGGGTGTAATCCACCCCTGTGGACACCCGAGCTGCCTGGGGCCGGGTGGCCCGGGAAAAGGGCAGAAGCTATAAATACCTGGGGAACTGGCTTACACTTTTAAGATTATTTCTATTACTGCAAATCACTTAATCTGGAGTCTGTGTCCCTACAAACCAATCCCACCACTTCTGAGGACGTGTCAGCACCTGACTTTGTTCTCACTATTTGCAGAGGCGTCCCCGGGCGGGGGCTGGGGAGCTCCGAGCCAGAGCACAGCGGGTGACCTTGCCCTTTCTGGCCTCTGTTCAGACTGCACTAACCAGGGAGCAAGCAGCACTAGGAGAGCAGCTGAGCCGAGCTGACCCAAGCCAAACCGAGCCTGCCCTCCCGTCCCGTCCTGTCTCTCGCAGGTCCCTGGGGAGAACAGCAGCTCCTGCGCGATCCCGAGGCGCCGTGCTGCACTCACGTAACCTCTCTCCTGCAAACACCGTCCCGGGGCTGCACAGGGCCACTGGGGCCATTGGAGGTGAACAAGCCCATGGATGGGACACAAAGTCCAGCACGCTGCTGCAGGACGGTCCCCAGCACCCGGCACAAAGCCAGCGCGGCCCCCCGGGACCCCAGCGCTGCCACAGCGAGGGGCTGCTGTCAAACCTCAGCCCCTGCCTGCAGGAAAGGGACAATTCCTTTTTCCACAGCTGCCTGGAGGCTGAATGAATTGCTGCCCATGAGCGCTTTAGCAGTAAAGTACTACCGTACTACTAATGGGAATGTTTTTATTACTGTTAGAGGATATTTTGAATCTCACTTAGAAACACCGGCAAGAAGAATCGGGGTTGCAATGGCAAGATTTAACACAGAACAAAGCACAAGCACACGCCGCAGTACCCACGAGCGCTGCCCACTGCAGGCACCTGGTCAGGGTGAGCAGGACCCCCCTCCCACAAGGAGGTGTCCCCAGGGAGGCTCGTCCCTCCCTCTGCCCCTCACCCGGAGCAGGCAGGGGGATTAAGTGTGGTTGGACGTGGATGGCAGATCAGGGAAGGCAGACAGCAGTGGCAACAGCAACAGAGAATATGGATGGAGAACCTCCGTCACAAGTCTTTGCCATGACAACTGGGCCAGTTCCTTTTCATTTCAATGCGCTCCCTCATACCACTATTACTGTTAACAAACAGGGCTGGCTCTGGTCCCCACAGCGTGCAGCAACGGTCGGTGCCAGGGCCACCAGCCACTGCCGAGGCCACCACTGGGCATGCCTGCACTGTCACCCACTAAGGGGTGATGTGGCTGTATCTGCCTCTTAATTGTTTACCAGACGTAAATGCTCTGCTGCAACAGGAGATGGGACATCTGTGCACGCTGTGTGCTGGATCTCTGGAGGAAAAGGAAGAGCTGGAAAGGATCCAGTGCCCCACAGGAAGCGTTGCTGTTGCTGTTTTCCTATGAACATGGTGTAGAGCTGGGCTCATCCAAGAGCAGATCACTCTGGTCAATGCTCACATCTTACCCAACGATGACCCCAACGGGAGGTGCCTGTGCCCCCTGTGCCACATCACTACATGCCTGTGGTGTCACCGAGCCGCCCTCCCCAGCTGGCCCAGGCTGTCAATGATGGCTTTGTGGCACTTGCTTTGCATCAGTCTGCGGTGCAGATGTGCCCTTTGTGGAAAATCTTCCAAAAAGGAAATTAACTTGCACAAAGTAATGAGGCTGAGCAGCTGTGCAAGGGGGAATCTTCACTTCTCCTATACATTTCCAACATTCCAGAGCCATCCATAGCTGCACAGATCTCCAGGATCTACCAGGGCAGCTCTCAGAAACAAACAGTTTTTACTAGAAGTCATAGAAAGCCTCCCACTGAATAGTTTTCTTTCAGTAAACACTCATTCGATAAATTTTAAATGTTCCATGGGACGATAAAATAAATACAATTTCTTTCTTTTGTAATTTTAGTCTGCAACCACTAGCAGAAAGTATCCACTGCAAACACCAACCCAGCAGCCTCCAGTGAGTGCTCTGAGTCTAGACAGCAAATGGCAATGGAGAACTGGCAAACTCGGACAGCCACCTTCAAATAAGCAATTTATAAAATATAAATGAAGGTCTGTGCCAAGAGTGGAATTCATGGGAATGACAGAAAAACACAAAGAACTGAGCTGCTGATCTCTACTACAAATTGTTCTTAACCCCGTGTAATGAAACTGTTTTCATCACACCAAAACATGACTACAAAATACGACAAGATTTTCACTATTTCAGAGAACTTTGTGGTTTCTTCCTGCAATACACGGCATGGTTTGCAGCTTTCCTCCCAGCTCAGGAGCAATGCCACGCACAGACTCTGACTTCTGATCTGCTCCAGCTTCCGACTTGCCTGTTCCTCCCACTGCCCATCCTCTATCAGCTCCCATCAGGACCCGGAGGTGACCCCTGGCACGGACACAGAGCGGGCTCTTGTCCCTGCTGGAGCCCAGCACGGCCTTGGAGGGTCCCTTGGATGCTGCTGACATTCGCTGCCTCGCTACAGTGTTTCTGCTTCCATTCTTCCCGGGACTGTCCCACACCTTCCTCGCTCTGAGAAAGGGGCCAGAGGCAGCGACTTCCAGGAATTGTGGACTCCGTGCCACGGGGACACCATCCCAACTCCAGCACCCACTGATGCCCATCCCCAGGGGCTGGTACCTGTGCCCATGGTAGGGATCTCATCCCGGGGGGAAAAACCCATCTCTGCAGTGGGAATCCTGACCTGGGAGTGACGCCTGTCTCCCTACACAACAAAACACGCGCTCTCTCTCGTTCCAAATCAGTATTTTGACATGCTCTTCTGTCCTCAGAAGCAGCACCAAAGCACTTCCCACTGTTAACTGGCTGTCAGTCTGGAATGAAGTTCTCCTAGGAGGAAAACCAGTGGTTATGCCAGACTGGCTGCAGGGAGTGGTGCAAAGCACAGCTCATCTGTGCCATGGATAAATACCAGTGAATCTGTAAACAGCGGGAAGAATGTAAAAGCTGCATAAGCAGGAGAAGAGCTGCTGTGAGCAGATCCTGTGCAGCTTCCAGCCCTGAAGCCTCAGGAAAACACAAAAAATACCTGTGTGACTCCAACCCACTGACACACTCTTAAAGCTTTTTGTGGATTGTTTCTTTAGCAAAATTTTCTGATTTCTTAGCTGCCACTTCCAATACCAAGTGCCACACAAAGCCTGTCCTCCCACAGTAACCAACACTCAAGAGGAACCAGGGGGGAATAATCACTGCCGATACCAAGCACTAGACAGTGGAATGAGCTTCCAGAGGGTGTAAGAGCTCAAAAATTCAAGACATTTGGAGAAGAGAATGGGAAAGGCTAGAGGAGGATGGGGCAAAATCTGCCCTTGAGCAGTGAAGAGGCAAAGAGACGCTGGTACCCTCAGAGCAGCGGGGTAGGTCCCACACAGACACCCTACATATCTGCCCTCCACAGCCCACCCCTGACGGGTGATCCATCTCTCCTTCCCAGCGGTAAGGGAGAGCTGGAGCACAGGAGAGCAGGGAAGAGAGGGAGGGACAGACAGAGGAGGGAGGGGGAAAGGAGGAGACCATTTTATGAGGTTCGATATGTGCTCGGGAGCGAGGAAAAGGAGCCGCCAGTGCCGTGCTCCAGCGCAGCGCCGAGCAGCGCCCGCTTGGCTGCTCCCCGGGTCCTGAGGGGGTCTCCTTGCTGAGCACAGCTCCAACATCCCTGCAGCTCCAGTTATCCAGCCTCAGCATATCACTCGTTTCACAACCTCAGCTCCAGCCGTGACAGACACGCACCCTGCCACAGCCTGGGGTCATGCCAGCTCACATTCAACCAAGCCCTGAGTTCTCTAACCCAGCTCCAGCTGGGTTATCACAGCTGTCCTGTGTCTCTGAGCAGGGAAAGGGTGAGAGGTGCTGGGGAAGAAATTTGTTTATCTTTCGTCTTCTCCATTTATCAGGAACAGACAACAAGCTTTAGCACATCCCCAACTCTCCTGGCCACCAGAGGTTCCCCGCCCATGTGTCCATAGGGGCCGAAGGGACCCGCTGCCCACACAACGTTCTGCCATGGTCCTCTTGTCTTCAAAGAAATATTTACATCCTGTGGCCAATTGCCAGAGCAGAAAGGTCGCACTGACAACAGCAGACGGGAGGGTCAGCCCCCTCCCAAGGGCTTTGGAGTTCTGCCAGCGCAGCGCTGGGGGTCCCCAGGCCCTCCTGGGACTGGGATGCCAGAGCAGCTGCTGGGCACAGACTGGGACTGAGTGCAACCCTGAGAACGACCTCCTGCCTCATTCCATCTCTCAGCATAACAGCTGCCCTTCACCCCTTCATCTCTTTGTCAGTCTTATCTCCTCCATCCATAGGAAGGAATTACTGCAGGTGTTATCTGTAAGCCTATCACAATTACAGAGCTGAAACGATTACAGAGCCATCGAGCCAGGTGATGAATGAACACGTGGCACTGGCCCAAACTGACCACAGCCAGACTGAGGAAAGGAACCAAAGGTAGATGTAACCAGCAAACACCGGGATTCCAACCAGTATCAGCACCAGATAACAGCAGCAATACCAAATGCCACTTAAAAATGCTTGAAGCTACATGGACAGCAGATTTTCATGAGCCAAAAGCCCCTTAAATCCTTTTCTCCCCGCTGATTCCATTGCTTCAATAACAGCTCCTTCTGATTCCATTTCATTCCAAACCAGAGTCCAATCCCCTCCCACCCGCCACTGTAATTTGTCTTCTGATGGCAGAACCTTAGATTTATTCTGACAATTCTCCATCTTGCTCCTGAAACAGGTTATTTAGTCACCCCAAAGACTGCTGGTAATAATGATGCAACAACCAGAGCACAAAGCTAAACAGCTCCAAGTCCACAGAGTAACAAAACCTCGGATTAATTTGCTAATTACATGTAAGCCTGACTGGTGCAGTCAGAGCCACCATACCAAAAGCTTTAAATTAAACCAAATCGTGTCAGTACCCACAGTGTTTCTGAGATGTGCCAGCACCTCTAAAGCCTGACATCCCCCCAAATACTAAAAACTGCTCATGCTTTAGTGTCGTATGAAGGGTGTTTAACTCAAAAAATACCTACCCATGCCTGGTCCCTACTGCAGCAGGGTAGAATTGGGGCTTGGGAGAACTTCATCTGTGAGGGAAGAGCCATGATCCTGCTGGCAGACGGCAGGACCATTCAGGGAGGAAAGAAAGTAGGAGCAGCACACCTTGAAATGCTCCTTATTCTCCAAAGCAGGGGGGGCTGTGTGTGCCTCTGCCCCTAGCAGCACCCCCAGGCACAGGGTGCTGAGGTGCCCATTGCCCCGGGTTTGTGAAGCCCCAGAAGTGCTCCTCACCATCCTCACAGAACACTGAGGCTGCTTCCTCTGAGGCTACGAGGGGAAAGCTCTATGTGCAAGGTCAAGTAGGGCAGGAGATCAGACCTAGCACCAGACACCAAAGGGGTGCAGGTCCAAAAGCCAGTCATCCTTCCACCAGGGAATTTTACTACAGAGCCTCTCAGCTCCCATGAACCTTTCTTCCCATAGGCACTGCTGCCTGGGACGCTGGTACACGACCCGCCGCCCAGCCGCAGCAGAGGCTGTTCCTGTGCTGGCACCCACAGATCCAGGAGAAAATGCAAAGCTGCAGAAATGGGCCAGCAGCATGCTGTAAAGCTAGTGGAGACTTTGCTAGGATGAAATGTAAACCTGGCAGCGATTAACACATATGGCTTGAGCCAGACCAGGATGAGCACTCCACTTTCTTTACGGTGTTCGAAAATTACATCTGAACACAGAGAGACGATGCCAGCCCATTACACCTTTGCAGCAGCAGGGCAGTGTTGCACAAACCTTGGAGTTCAAAGGACAAAATACTGGTGTTGTAAAGGTTGCTGTGCCAGCTCCAACCCTGCTGATCCCACAGAAGTCTGCCAGGGGAAGCAGGCACAGCACACCGAACAGAGCTGCAAGGAAGAGGAGGATACAGCACTTCCCACAGGAATGAGGGAGATGTCGTTTATCCCCAAGGCAAGACCCAGGCAAAACGTACCTGCTGCTGCCTAGTCCGGCCCCCAAGACTGCCTGCAGACCTCCATGGGAGCCCGCACCTGCTCTCCTCAGAGCGACGTTCCCTGTCTGTGCGGGATCCCACTGCAGATCCCACTGACCTGTTTGCACAGAACAAACCCGCACGGCCATCACCAGCATCCCAACGCTGAACTTTTCCAACCTGATTCCTCCCTGCTCCCTCTGCGCTGATTCCAGCAGAGATTTATCCACACTCCAGAGGCACACCCTGAGCTTGCATAGCTCCTGCCACGTACAAAGCTCACAGCTGGATGATGCTCACAGCTGCACTCTTTCTGACCTGTCATTACTTTTATTCTTTTTTCTTCTGCCAAGCCCTTGACATCTCTATGCAATCCCCCAGTAAATCTCTGTGTGGATGGAAATTGCCCCAGTACCCAAATGAAGCTGTAAGCATTTAAAACACAAACAAGCCCAGAGTCAGTGCACTCACCCGGTGCTAATTTAGAGGTAAAATCTAATTGTCCATTTCAGCCTTTGCTCCCAGCATCCCAAGCATCACGAGGTGAGTGTGTGGATGCAGGACTCCCACGATGCAAACCCAAGCTGAGGCCTCACATACTCCTGGATGGGACTGCCTCTGAGCCAGCAGAAAATCCCTTGGGCGCCCTTTCTCCCTCACATTTCCATCAGCTCAGCCATGTTTTGCTGTGCTGACAGGTGAGCATGCAGGTGCCCACTGCTTTAAATGCTGTACAGGTATTTTACAGAGACGGCTCATCTCCTTCTTTTGAGGTTAATCCACCAGGAAAAAATATTTTTGATTGAATCCTACTTCTCAAACAAATCTCCCCTCCCCTGGTGCATTCCCAAAACCTATTCTAGCTCTACTTTAGAACACATTTTCTACCTGTACTCAAAACAGCCCTGAAGCACAGGTGATGTTTCTCTGCCACTACATTCGGGGCTCCCTGCTCTGCACAGTGCATTCCCGGCAGGCAGTTCTCGGCGGGACAAGTTGCTGGGAAGATTTTAACTCGATGTCAAGATCCCTCCGTGCTTCGGGGCACGGCGTCTCGATCTCGCCCGCTCCCAGCGGCCGGGAGCAGCGGGATAACAGATGCGTGAGGAAACGAGATAAACACAACGACCTCACGGCACGGCGGGGACACCGGGCGTGCACCGCGGTATTCCTGGCACGATCTCGCCTAGTCAGTCCCAAATGACAGCATCCCGGCAAAAGGGAAGGTTCGGCAGCAGAGAGGTGCACCGAGGAGGGAACAGCCAGGACACAGCGGGGCTGGACCCGCGGTGAGCGCGGGGCAGCTGCGGCAGGCGGCGGGGCGGGCGCGGAGTGCCGGCGGGATGCGGGGTGCAGAAGGCGGCATGAGGGATGCGGGCACAGGATGCCGGTGCTGGCGGGAAGCACAGCGCAGGGCGCGCATGCCGGTGGGCTGCGGGAGGTCGCGGGTACTCACCGAAGGTCGCCGTAAGCGCCGGCGTAGCCCTCGACCCAGGGCTCCAGCTCGCTCTTGATGCCGGGCGCGGGGGCGGCGAAAGGCGCCCGGCCCGCTGGGTACCAGGCATCGGCGGGGCAGTCGGCGGGCCCGGCGGGCGGCTCGGGGCACGGCCCGTAGAGCTGCCCCTCCTCGGCGAAGAAGGTGGGCC